>CANTUR010000075.1:6237500-6837500 GCA_947683625.1 Mallotus nudiflorus | reverse complement strand
ACTTGATTTTTATAAGGTTCACTCAAAATTCAAATCCCAAGTGTTTCAATGGTAAACACTTAAACTAGTTCCACTAGAATAAAATCTCACTTCCCTTTTTCTTAATCCCAGAAAATAGAAGAATAAGAATATCTATCACCAACTCTCATAAGAGTTATACAAATATAAAATGAAATTAAATAGAGTTTTGCGAGCTTAATTTAATGCTTAAGAGAGTATAATGAGTAAACAAGTTTCTTAAACTTTCAATTGAACTCCAGAAGTTGTTTATATAGATGAACAACTTAGATTATAGTTGTTGGAAGCATTGATTATGTCTCCAACGTCTTTTATTGATTTTTGAATTATCTTGGACTTATTTTTGTTAGAACTCTACTCACGATCGTGAGAAGCAAACCTTAGTTTGTGAGCGTTAGTTTAAGGACCGTTGCATTAAAAATTGTCTGTTGAATGCTATCAGGACTGCCCTCGTGAGTTGAGCTCTACTCCTCACGATTGTGAGGGCAGCTCGTGAGTAGCACTAACCATTTTGTCAAAAATGAGCTCCTAAGGCACTATACAAGGTCAACTCATGAGGTTCTTGTGAGGTGTTCGTGAGTAGACCACTGTAAGTCCAAATTTGTATATTTTTGGTATATAATTGTTTCTTAAAGATTGGGGACTTGCATAAATTGAGATACTTCATCGAAATGCATATTTATACTCTTTTAAGGAGTATTTCATTGTTTTCAATCATCAAACAATTATTCTTGATAATCAATTAACTTCCTAAACACTTAAAGGAAATAATTAGAATCTAAATTGTTTGTTAAAGTTCAAAATTAGGAGTTTGATCATGCAAATGGTCAACATATTTAATTACATATATATACATTATTATATAGTATATGATATAAATATCACTAATAGTATCTATGATAAACAAAATTATTTAATGCTTATAATAAAAAATATTATAGATGGTTTTATTTATATAATATCAAAAAAATGTATATATCTACTTTCATTAGACAATCAATTTTAAATAAAAACATTAATATTATTACTATTATTAACATTAAAAATAATTAGTTGTAAATTTTTTATATTTTTATTTGTGTGGTTAATATTTTTAATAACTACAATATTAATATTTTATAATATTTTAAACAAATTTTCAAATAATAATTTATTAAGTAACAATAATCAGTTAAAGTTAAAATGTTAAAGGTGAGATAATAAATATAATTTTAAAAATAAGAGCTACTACTGAAAAGTTCCAAATTGTAGCTTATATAAACTGGTTTAATTTGAATAGTTAATAGCTATCATATTTGTTTAGTTGTTGGAACTGAACAACTAACAACTTCATCCAAACAATTAAAAAATATTCCCTGAATTGTTTTTTTCAGTTACAGTAACACCTATCATTTATTTTTTTTATAATATGAAATACTGGTGAAATTTTATTTAGTTTTAGTTTTAATATTTTAAGTAAATATTATTGTTATTTTTATTTTTTTAGTAAAATATTATTTTGATAATATATATATATATATATATATTAAATATTGAGCTGTAAAGTCATTAAACAAAAAATTTAATAAATGTCTATTTTCATATTTTAGTATTCACTTTAAAAACTAATATTTTAACCATTAAAAATCCTAATTTTTATTATTAATAAAATATTTATTATATTTTTTAGTATTATTTTTAAACTAAAACACTAATAAACATATTTTAATACTACTTAAATTCTAAAAGTGTTTATATAATACTTTTTTTTTTATCTTAAATCACTCAATCATTTTTCTAAAACCATTAGAAATTCTATGTTTAATTTTTTTTTTACTGAAACACTATTATGCATACTCCAATAATAATTTAATAGTTCTCAACACAAATCCTATTATATTTAAAAATAGTGGAAGTAAATATTAAAGAAAATAAAATTAATGTAATATATTTTATTTTTAATTTATTTAATTATCTTTTTCTTTTTATAAAAATTCTTATTTTAAAAAATATATATTTTATTCTATATAAAACACTTTCATTTTACTATATCTAAAACACTACTCTTATTTTATTAGAAATTATGTCTTTTAATTTAATTAATTAAAACATTCACCTTTTATTCAATTAAAAACATATTTTTATTTATATTTAATGTAATTTATTAATTATATCCTATTTTTATTTTATTTTATATCTTCAATTATTATTATTACTATAGATATTAAAAATATATATTTACTTTTAATAAAAATTTAAAATAAAATTATTATAATAACTTTCTAAACTTTCACTTTTATATTTGATTAATTTGTAGTATTTAATTTATTAAAATTACTTAATAATTATATCTAAATGTATATATTATTCAATGTCTACACAAAACACGGATTGACAACTAATTTTTTTTCAAAGAGTGTACTACACTTATTTTGGGCGAATTTGGGGTCAAATCTTCCGAGGGTTCAAAAAGTTAATTTTAGGATAATTTCACCTTAAGAACAAGTTCAGGCGGCGAATTGAAAGTTTTTTAAGGGATTGTGAGGAGTTGCGCAATGGACAAAAAAGAGAACTGCAATATTCGAACAACTTTTTTTTTTTTTTTCTTTTAGTGATAGTTGAATATTTTGATCTATTATATAATTTTATTTTGAAATTTAAAATAATATTTATTTATTTTTTATTTTTAACAAATTATTTATTTATTTTTTATATTTATAAAATCATATATTATTTTATATTTTAAAAAATATTAATGAGTGTTAACTGTTATAAATATAAATAATAAATTAATATTTTTTTTAAATGTTAAATGATACAATAGTTCAAAATATAAAAATATACAGTATTTATCCCTTTTTCCCAAGAAAAACTTGGCAAAGAGAAGCATTGTCGTTTAATAAAAAAAGGTCGGTTTTTCTCTGCTACAACATCAAAGGAGCATATTAATTATCTTGTCGTTTTGATTCGCCTGTAGCTGCACTCTCTCTATTCGTCGCTAGTGATAAACTTATCTGAAGCTTTCATCTTCTGTTTTCGAACCATAAACCCAAAAAAAAAAAGAAAAAAATGGTGAGTTCCATGTTGTTCTTAATTGCGCTCTTATGATTTTTTATTGTCATGTTTTAATTTTTTTTATGTATACATACGCATAATTTTTTAGGGTTTTGTTGAGTTACTGTAAAAAAATCAACAAATAGATAGAATTTGAGTTAATTAGATAGTTGATTCTGCTAGTATAGTGATAGTTCATCTCAAAATTAGGAAATTTTTTGGATTGGTTTCATGTAAGTATTTGGTTTTATTTGTGGAAATTGAAACCCTAATTATTTTGATTTTTGGTTTTTTGGGAGTTGAATTTTTGTGGTTCTTTGTTTTGGGATTATGTTAGCTAAAGTTTTTGTTAATAAAGATTTGGTTTTTTTTTTTTTTTTTTTGTAGGCAACTCTTGCAGATTCTTTCTTGGCAGACCTTGATGAGTTATCTGACAATGATGCTGATGTTATTGTGAGTATATTTTATCTCACCCTTCTTCTTTGAATTTCTTAACTTTTGATTTTTTTTGGGTGAACTTCTTAGCTAGACAGTTTTTTTTTTTTTTTTTTTGTATGTTCTCATTAACATTCTTGATTGATTTCTCATTTTTTTCAAGGAAGAAGAAGATGCCGAAGCTGGAAATATGGAGGAAGATGTTGATGGGGACATGGCGGATATTGAGGCCCTTAGTTATGATGATTTGGATAGTGTCTCAAAATTGCAGAAAACACAGAGATATAATGATATCATGCAGGTCAGTCTGTCTGCATCTTGTCCTCACGTCATTCATTTTGCATACTCCCGTTGTTTCAATTTTGTGGAAGGAGCAAAATATGGGCCACCAGTCTTCATATGTTGGGCACTAATGCTTGAAAGTTCTTTCTCACATACCCATGTCTTATAGTTATTAGATTATGAATTTATTATTGGGAGGATGAGGACTGTTACTTTATTTGGTGCTTTGTTGTGTCATGGATGTTAATGGTTTATTAATTTTTTTTAAATGGCAGAAGGTGGAAGGTGCTCTGGAGAAGGGTTCTGATGATTCAGATCATGGCTTGGTATTGGAAGATGATCCTGAATACCAGCTAATCGTTGAGTGTAATGCATTGTCAGTTGATATTGAGAATGAAATAATCATTATCCACAACTTTATCCGTGACAAATACCGTTTAAAATTTCCGGAACTTGAATCTCTTGTGCATCATCCTATTGATTATGCTCGTGTGGTGAAAAAGATTGGCAATGAGATGGATTTGACCCTTGTTGATTTGGAAGGGCTCTTACCATCGGCTATTATTATGGTGGTCTCAGTGACAGCATCAACAACAAGTGGCAAGCCACTTTCTGAAGAAGTTCTCCAAAAGACCATTGATGCATGCGATCGAGCTCTTGCACTTGATGCTGCAAAGAAAAAGGTGCTTGATTTTGTAGAGAGTAGAATGGGATACATTGCACCAAATCTTTCTGCTATTGTTGGGAGTGCTGTCGCAGCAAAGCTTATGGGGACTGCTGGTGGTCTGTCAGCACTAGCCAAGATGCCTGCTTGTAATGTTCAGCTTCTTGGTGCCAAGAAGAAGAACCTGGCAGGGTTTTCCACTGCAACATCTCAATTTCGTGTAGGTTATATTGAGCAAACTGAGGTATTCCAGTCGACACCACCTTCTCTGAGAATGCGTGCCTGCCGACTCTTGGCTGCAAAATCAACACTTGCAGCACGGGTAGATTCTACCAGGGGGGATCCATCAGGAAACACTGGAAGAACACTTCGTGAAGAAATCCGCAAGAAAATAGAAAAGTGGCAAGAGCCTCCGCCTGCAAAGCAACCTAAACCACTTCCAGTTCCTGATTCTGAGCCCAAGAAAAAGAGGGGTGGGCGGCGGTTGAGGAAGATGAAGGAAAGGTAATGCAGGTTTTGCTATGATTTATTTTGGCTTTGTTGTTTTCTTCTATTGATTTCTTGTAACTTTCTTTAATGTGTATTCTCAGATATGCAGTGACAGACATGAGGAAGCTTGCCAACAGGATGCAATTTGGTGTGCCTGAAGAGAGTTCTTTAGGTAAAATTTTCTCTCTAGCTTGTGCAAGTTCTGAGGCATTTAGTTTTAACCTTTGCATTCATTTACCAAATGCTAAATGCTCCATTGGTTCAAGTACTCTGATTAAGCATGAAACTAAAGTTCTGCTAATACGCATAACCTGTATTACTAAAAGGGT
Source organism: Mallotus nudiflorus (assembly GCA_947683625.1). NCBI lineage: Eukaryota > Viridiplantae > Streptophyta > Magnoliopsida > Malpighiales > Euphorbiaceae > Mallotus > Mallotus nudiflorus. Next base: position 6,832,250 of record CANTUR010000075.1, on the reverse strand, counting down.
CCATTTGTTCCTATGTCTTTTGTATTTCATTTTAGGGATGAAAGTGAGTATTCATGCTGCTCTTCATTGTCAGTGGCATATAGAGAAAGTTTATGAAAAAGCTCCTCTCTTCTGTTCAGTTTATCATGGTAGATTGAGTGTTAATTTAGGTTTCATTGTAATGGTTGATTGCTTGTGGACAATAGGTGATGGACTGGGAGAAGGTTATGGAATGCTTGGTCAAGCTGGGAGTGGCAAGCTGCGTGTATCTATTGGTCAGAGCAAACTCGCTGCTAAAGTTGCTAAGAAGTAGGCCTGTTTTCTTTGTTTATTGCTGCCCAATAGAGCTTTAATGATGAACTTGTATTTTTTCTCATCCATTCTTTGAATCTCAGCTTATGGGTTGCCTGCTTACCTTCTCTATTTTTTGTTCCTAGATTCAAGGAGAAGCAGTATGGAAGCAGCGGTGCTACATCTGGTCTGACATCAAGTCTAGCATTTACACCTGTTCAGGTTTGTATATATTTCTTGCTACCTTGATTAGAAATTTCTGCTGCCAGTATCATCTTCATCTTGCATAGTAACTTGAAAGCTCTGGTGGTTCATATATTGACAAGTGACATAGACTTCAAAAAGGGAATCATATTTAGCCCAAAGAATGCAATGTATTAAAATCTTATTTGCTTGGTTCCGTCATCCTTATTGTCTGATTTCAATAATTTATGATCATTGTGAAGTTCTCTGCATTTGCAATGATTGGAAGTAAAAGGTATAGGGCCCTTGCTGAACTCCGTATTAAGAACCTTGTGACTTTAATTAGCTTCTCACTGTTTGTACCAAAGTCTTGGTATCACAGTGACTATCGGATCAAATTGTGGTATTCTAAAATTGACCATGAAATATAACACTTGCTATGTTACACATATAATGGTTTCTGTAATTGTGAGTTCTTAATACATATATGCTGACAGTTTTATTGGGTTATAAATACATTGAAATATCTCTTTTAAGTTCTACAACGTTAAATTTCTTTTTGAAGAAAGGACTATATGTTCTTAGGTTGCGATTGACATATCTACTTTCAAGTGCAAAATGAAAATTTGATGGGTTATGAACCGTTTAATAGTAGATTGCTTATCTCGTGGTTTCTTGGTTGTTGATGTTTGTTGCTTGCCATCTTTGCTTGACAGGGTATTGAGCTATCAAATCCACAAGCTCATGCACACCAACTCGGTAGTGGAACCCAGAGTACGTACTTTTCTGAGACCGGAACATTTTCAAAGATCAAGAGGACCTAAATTATGCAAAATCCACAAGATCAAGCCCACCAACTAGTCAGTATAACTAAAAAGTTCACACGTTCTGATATGGAAACATTTTCTAGGTCAACACTTTGTGCTAAAAAGCTATCCTCCGTAGCCTAGTTTTTATTCACCTGTGCGCCACATATAATTCAATTACTTGGTATTGGATCATGCCATCTTTTTTTTTTCTTTCTTTTATTAGTGATAACTGATGCGGCTCGTAGTCTTCTGTGCATTGATGATGAATCATCCACCATGACCCCTTGCATTCTTTCAAGTTTCCAGTCTGTGTTACTGTACGTAAGGATGAGCACGGTTAGGTTTGATTCAGTTTGAACGGTGGCTGGCAATTTTAGGAAGTCATCTGAAATGTCAAAACTTTAAAGGAATTGGAGGAATTGAATTTTTTTTAAAAAAAATTTCAATTCAATTTGGTTTCAGAATCATATAGTTTGAATCCTTTAAAGTTATATTTTATTAAAAAAATCAGAATGTGTTACTGTATAGTTTTTTTTTAATTAGATAAACTAATCTGTGTACATCTGTAACGTCACAAAACATTATGATATGATATGATGACAAAACATTATGACAAAATATTATGATATGATCACATTTTCTATAAATAGTTCAAGTAATAAAAAGTGCAAATTTGAATTTTTCACTTTTTTTTTCACTTTTTATGATGTTGAAAATTAATCATTTATATTAGTTCTTGAAAAAGGATATGATCATTGACACCACATAAACCTAAAGTTGTTTTTTTTTAAAAAAAACAAAAAGCTCATTCAAGTTCTTAATTCTGAAAAATACAAAAGAAGTATTCATTTAATTTGATCTGATTCAATTATTATATAGCAAATAAAAAAAATTGAGCAAAAACCAGCTTTCTAATTCATTATTATTTCATATTATAACAAATTTATTTTATTTGTCATTGAAATGAATGAAGTGCCTTCACTTTTAATTATTCAAGAAAATTAATTATTTATAATTGAAATTTTTGCACTCCACTTATTTATAATGCACTCTGTATTTGACTTTTTAATAATTTCAATGACATAATTATCCTTGCTCTTAAATGATTCTCTTATTAGCTAATACTACAATATTTAAACTTTTTATATTTCTCAATACGTTATTTATCTTTTGAATATCCAATATATGTTGAGTTTTAAATATATATTTAAATTGTTTATATTATAAAAAAAATAAAAATAAAAATATTTAACTAAAAATTGTAAATTTTTGGTTAAAATTTTAGATATGGTAAATTTCATTATTCAGTTATAGGCTTTTTTATTAATTTTGATACGTTTTTAATTATTCGACTATATATTTTGAGATTTAATTCAATACAACCAGTTAATATTTAAAAATGTATCTATATTGTATATTTGATATGTAAATTTAAGTATGTGATATATTTTTAAATTGTTAACTTTTATAACATAAGATAAATAATTAGAGAACCAGTTATACTGATATTAGATTATAAACGAGAAATAAGGAAATATTTGATTTTTTTCATAAAATAAAATTCTTTACAGAAAAATAAATATCCTTTTACAAAGTAAAATAATTTTAAAAGTAAAAATTTTCATAAAAGTGATATTAAATATGATATTATATTTCAAATATTTTAATTATTAAGTAGCTATTTTAAATATATATAAACTATTTTAAGTAAATTATCTATTTGAATTTTTCACTTTTTTATTTTTAATTTAAATAACATAATTATTGTCACGACCCAAAACAGGGGCCATGACCGGCGCTAGGGAACGGGAATTCTTTCGAATCCAGAACCCGTAGCAAGCCTAAAAATAAAATAAATCATGCAATAATAACAATAACAATATAATATGCAGCGAAAAATAAAAATCATAATATTATTCACATCAACTGGATTTAAATCAAAATCTCATCTCATAGATACATAATCTCTTTAATACAAATCCAGTTTCAATATAATACATCTCTTTAAAATAAAATACATGAAATCCAATACTTTAATTCACAACTACTGCAGTGTCTAGATAAAATAAATAAGACTCAAGTAAATAATTTACATAAAGAAGCCGGGGCGGAAGAAATCCGGCGTATCGACCTGCTACTGAGGTCTGAAGAAGTTGACTCTCCTAAAAAATAGTCAACGGAGGGGAGTCAGACCTCACTGAGCGAATTACTATAATATATATACATACACACTAAGTGATAATGCATACAGTCAACAGTATATATAATATGTATATATACAGGCAATTACACACAGATGCAATAAAATCATTTTATATATTTTCATTAAAAATCATCTTTTATGAAGGATCACATAGAACCCTAGAATAACGCAACCTCAGAAAATAGTGTTAAACAACACTCTAGCCATACAGGCTCACTTATTCCAAGTATATCCACTTAATCCATTTAGACAGTAGACTGGCCCCGAGACACTAAGTCAACCGAGCTCCAGCAGTCTGACTGCCAGTGTGATTGGCCCCGAGACACTTGGTCAACCGAGCTCCAGCAATCATACCTCCAAACCACATCTCACACATATCAATAATCACATCAAATCAATATCCACAAATAAGTTAGTAATATAGCCTAAAGTTATAAGCGTACCGGTACGTACTCGGTCATAGTGCTGCCCACTAGGTAGCACGTTCTATTGATATCCTTCATCATTAATAATATAAATCATTCATTCACAATAAATGATGCATGAATTTAAATGAAATAGCAATATAAACCATATACATATACCGGAAATATACCAAAAGTAAACCAAGTATATTTCGAGTATATATATATCAAATGCATTCAATCAAATTATAAATTAAGCTGGAAATATATTTAAAAATATTTTAAATATATTTTATTTACAAAACATGCATATAATTTAATATATACCAAAAATAAACCAAAAATATACTTAAATACAAATCATATTATTTATGCATTTTAATCGAAATAGAATATATATTTCTAAATCATGCATCCTAAGTATATATATATAGTATAGTAACTCACCTAATGCGCTCCACGAGACAGGTCCGACGGGCCTGGTCCACTAGCCCTCGGTCTCGACGTAACTAAACAAGAAATAAATAATCGACATCAGAATAAACCTAACAGAAATCCTAGAATTCAATCTAGAGTATTAAAATACGGAAACAGAATTAGGGTTCGACTGGATATCACGTTTTACGAGAATTCTACCAAAAATTCGGTAGAACCTCCCCTGTAAAACGGACATCTCTCTACTCAAAAGAGTAGAGCCGACCCTGCAAAGAAATACACTTCGAAAAATAAGCTCAACACAATCCACAACCCCTCGGTCGGACTCCAAACTACAATCTACCGATCGGGGTCCACAATCACAGAACAATTCCAGATATACCAAAAATACTCTTAAAACCTAGAAATACATTTTATAGGTATAAATTACCTAATTAGCCTTAAAACACAGTAAAAACCAATAAAAACTCATTTTATTAGAAAAACCGTATATTATATATATAATCGAAAATAATTCACGAAAAATAGTTTTAATTAGTTAAAAATACTAAATAATTTTTAGAAATCATTTTTATACCTTAAATAACTATTAAAACCAATTAAATTACATTTTTAGCCAATTTAGGGTAAAATTACCAAAATACCCCTATATATATAAATATACTTAAATTACTTCAAAAATTCACCAAAAATTATAAAATTATCCAAAATTAATTTTCTCAACATATTTATCAATAATATCAATAATTAAACTCAATTAACCAATTAAATTCAAATTAAAACACATTTAACCCTAATTTCTCAAAATCACATAAACTTCAATAATTCAAAATAAATACTTAGAAATTCATAAAAATTCCAAATAAATTCCTATAATTCATTTCAACACATAATTAAACCATAAACTCCAATTTCATAATTTAAATAATTAATTTCCGAAAATTAGAAAATAATATTAAAATATTAAAAAATACCCAAAAATCCAAAAAATCTCCAAAAATTCTAAAAAAATTCATACATGTAGATTGAGATACTAGGAAAAACATTTGTGAAGGGAGTTTTCATGAATCAATCAATTCGAAGCTCAAAAAAATCAAAAACCCTAATGTGACCGAAATTGAAAAATCGAAACCTAAGCAAATCTAAACTATTTTAGCTCAAACTAAAGCTAGAATCACACTCACCGGAGCTCAAGGAGTCGATGAAGACCGGCGGTGTCGAAAACGGTGGCCGGAGGAGGGAGAAACGGCGAAGGGTCGATTTTCGGCCAAAAGAGGAAAACTAGCTCGTCGGCGCCGGGGAAGGGAGCTGCTGGCGGCGGGGGATGGCTGGGAACGGCGGTGGCAAGCCGGGAGGCACACCGACTGTAGGTGGCCGGAGTTGCAGCGGGAGGGAAGGAAGAATGGTGGTGGTCGGGCGCGGGAGAAGGAAGAAGGAGAAGAAGAAAAAGAAAAAAAAAAGAAAAGAAAAGAAAGAAAAAGAAAAGAAAAAGAAAAAGAAAAGAAAAAAAGAAAAAAGAAAAAGAAAAAGAAAATAAAATAATTAAATATTAATAAAATAATAATAAAAAAAATTTAATAATTTAATAATAAATAAAATAATAAAATAATAATAAATAAATAAATAAATAATAAAATATTAGGGTTATATATATTAAACCCTAATTAAATAAATATTCACACACAGGCTTTATTTAATAATTTAAAAATACGCATGAGTTCATGCAAGTCCGAAAATATATTTAAAGTAATTAATATTACATTGTTTACGTGAAAATTTCCCCGAAAATGCAAGTCCCAGGAAAATTTTACGTAAAACACTGAAAATAATACACAGTAATTAAAATAGGTTTTAAATACATATTAACTCGTAAAAATATCATATAATAAACAGAAATTATTAACACTGCATATTCCGGTACAGTGTAAAAATATTTTAAAAACACGGGATATTACAGTCTTCCCCCCTTACAAGAATTCGTCCCCGAATTCCAGAAAACAAGATCAAGAAGGAAAGAGATACGGGTAAGAAGCTCGCATCTCAGCTTCAGTCTCCCACGTATGCTCTTCAACTCAGTCGCTACGCCACAGAACCTTGACCATCGGAATCTGCTTCGATCGCAACTGTCGAACTTGATAATCAACGATTGCCACAGGTTCTTCCACAAACGTTAAATCTTCACTCACTTCCACACTGTCAGGTTGCAACACGTGTGAAGGATCTGAGATATACTTCCTCAACATCGAGATATGAAATACTGGATACACTTGTGACATACTCGGAGGCAAATCCAACCGATATGCAACAGTGCCAACTCTCTCCAGAATCTCAAACGGTCCAATGTATCTCGGTGCTAACTTACCCTTTCTGCCAAATCTCATCACACCCTTCATCGGAGATACCTTCAGAAAAATAAAATCTCCAACCTGAAACTCCACATCTCTGCGCCTAGGGTCCGTATAACTCTTCTGTCTGCTAACTGCGGTCTCTAATCTGTGCTTAATCATAGCAACTTTCTCTGCAGCATCCTGAACCATCTCTGGTCCAGTCAAAGCTCTCTTACCAATCTCATCCCAACTCAACGGGGATCTACACTTCCTTCCATACAACGCCTCATATGGTGTCATACCAATACTGTTATGGTAGCTGTTATTATATGCAAAGTCAACAAGCGGCAAATGATCATCCCAGCTACCTCCCAAATCCAGGACACACATCCTCAACATATCTTCCAGTGTCTGGATCGTCCTCTCAGACTAGCCATCTGTCTGAGGATGAAAAGCAGTACTAAAATCCAACCTAGTGCCCATCGCTTCCTGCAACTTCTGCCAAAAACGAGAAGTAAACACCGAACCTCTATCTGACACAATGGACACAGGTACTCCATGAAGGCATACGATATGCTTCACGTACAACTTCGCCAATCTAGCAACTGAATATGTGGATTTCACAGGCAAGAAATGTGCAGACTTCGTCAACCTATCTACAATCACCCAGATGGAATCATATCCATCCTTCAAACGAGGTAAACCGACCACAAAATCCATAGCTATCCTTTCCTACTTCCACTCGGGAATAGGACGAGGCTGAAGCTTCCCAGAAGGCTTCTGATGTTCGGCTTTCACTTGCTGACACGTCAAACACTTAGCAACATAATCAGCGACATCTTTCTTCAATCCATCCCACCAGTATAAATCTCTGATACTGTGGTACATCTTAGTAACACCCAGATGAATGCTGTAGGCTGTAGAATGTGCTTCCTCTAAAATCTCCTCTCTCAAGTCATCCACATCTGGAACACACAATCTACCACTGATCCACAACACACCATCATCATCGAGTGTGAAATCAGTGAACTTCCCTGCTCTGACATTCTCTGCAAGCTCTTCCAGAATAGGATCTCGGCTCTGAGCTGCTTTAATCCTATCCCTCAGTACAGATCGTACTTTAAACTGAGCTAATAGTCCACCTGATCTACTAATCTTCATCATCAGACCTTGATCCACCATCAGATGCAATTCCTGGATCAATGGTCTCCTCTCAACACCGATGTGAGCAAGACTACCTGAGGACTTCCTACTCAAGGCATCTGCTACAACATTAGCTTTACCCGGATGGTAAAGAATCTCGCAATCATAATCCTTCAACAATTCCAACCATCTCCTCTGCCTCAAATTCAAATCTCTCTGCTGGAAAATGTACTTAAGGCTCTTGTAATCAGTAAATATCTCACAAGTCACCCCGTACAAATAATGTCTCCAAATCTTCAAAGCAAAAATCATTGCAGCCATCTCAAAATCATGTGTAGGATAGTTCTGCTCATGCTTCTTCAACTGCCTCGAAGCATAGGCTATCACCCTTCTATTCTGCATCAACACACAACCAAGACCAATTCTAGAGGCATCACAGTAAACTGTGAACTTATCCACACTATTAGGCAAAGCTAATACTGGCGCTGTGGTCAACTTCTCCTTCAACAACTGAAAACTATTCTCGCAAGCTTCTGACCACTCGAATCTAACATTCTTCTGAGTCAAGCGAGTCATAGGGGCTGCTATCCTGGAAAAATCCTGCACAAACCGCCTATAATACCCGGCTAAACCCAGAAAACTCTGAATCTCCGTAAAAGAAGTCAGTCTAGGCCACTCAGATACTGCCTCAATCTTCTGTGGATCAACCTGAATACCTTCTTTAGACATTACGTGTCCAAGAAAAGAAACACTCTCCATCCAAAAATCACACTTCGAGAATTTAGCATAAAGCTGATGATCTCTCAGTGTCTGTAGTACAATCCTCAAATGATATACGTGCTCTTCCATACTCCTTGAATATACTAGTATATCATCAATGAAGACTACCACAAACTGATCCACATACGGTCTGAATACCCTGTTCATCAGGTCCATAAAAGCTATTGGTGCATTAGTCAAACCAAAAGACATCACCAGAAACTCATAATGGCCATATCTAGTGCGGAACGCTGTCTTAGGAATATCGGATTCACTAATCCACAACTGATGATAACCCGACTTCAAGTCAACCTTAGAAAAGAACTGTGCACCCTGTAGTTGATCAAACAAATCATCTATCCTCGGGAGAGAATACTTGTTCTTCACTGTCACCTTATTCAACTCTCTGTAGTCAATGCACAGTCTCAGGGTACCATCCTTCTTCTTCACAAACAGGACTGGTGCACCCCAAGGAGAAACACTAGGTCTGATAAAACCCTTATCCAACAACTCTTGCAACTGCTCCTTCAACTCTCTCAACTCTGCAGGAGCCATACGATAGGGTGGCATAGATATAGGAGTAGTACCTAGTACCACATCTATACAGAACTCAATCTCTCTGTGAGGTGGTAAACCTGGCAACTTCTTGGGAAAAACATCAGGAAACTCACAAGCAACCGGAACATCTGTGAGTAATAACTTCTCCACTGACGTATCCCTGACCAATGCCAAATATCCCTGACAACCCTTCTTCAACAACTTCCTAGCCATAATAGCAGAAATAAGATTCTGAGGTGCTGAACTCCTATCACTAACAAACTTAAATTCTACTTCATTAGGAATTCTGAAGGTCACCTCTTTATTCCTGCAATCTACCACGGCATAGTGTTGAGACAATTAATCCATTCCCAAAATAACATCAAACTCCATCACATCCAACAATATCAAATCAGTGGGTAATTCTCTATCTCCCACGAGAACTGGACAACCAGAAAGAACAATATCGACGTCCAAGGAATCACTCAGAGGAGTGGCAACAGACAAAGGAAAAGCCATCCTCGAAGCTTGCCAATAAGATTTAGAAGCAAAAATAGGAGAAACAAACGAATGCGTGGCACCTGGATCAAACAAAACCCAAGCATCCAGGTAACAAACAGAAACAATACCTGCCACGACTGCATTAGATGCCTAAGCATCCTGCTGAGTAAGATGAAAGACTCTGGCCTGACCTCGACCTCCCTGCTGACTGGTAGAAGCCTGGCCAACACCTCTGGCACCTCCTCTAGTACCTCTACCACGACTATACTGTGGAACAAACTGAGTGGAACTCTAATGCTGGGCTGGTGGTAACTGAAATGGCACGGGTGCTGCACTAGCAATCGACTGCTGTGGGAATCGCGAAATCTGCTGCTGCTGATACCCGGAATAAGGACACGATCTGGCAAAATGTCCTGTCTGCCCGCATCTGAAGCATGTCAGTGGTGTCAGATAACACGGTCCCTGATGGACTCTACCATAAGTCTGACAAACACTGGCCGCTGATCCAGAACTACGACCACTGCTGCTGCTCGAAGCACCTGACCCAAATCTGAACGATCTACGCTAACCTCCACGGCCATGTCTACTGCTCCGATGCACTCGCTGCTGCTGTCTCTGACTCTGCTGAGTCGGACCTCGCTGCTGACTACTCGAACCAACATGAAAACTCGAATACGGAGTAGTCTGCAATCCACTCGACTAAACTCCCAGCTGGTAGTAATCAGGCATCGCTCCCTGCCTAACTAGCCTCAGCTCAATCTCCTTGGCTAACTCAATCACAGACTCGAGAGTAAGACCTGTTGTAGGCATACCAGCAAAAGCAGAACCCAAACCAGTAATGTAAGTAGTAACAGTGAAATACTGATCTCGCATCAGATCCTCAGCATATCTACCCAGACGAAGAAACTCTCGGGTATACTCCTCTACAGATCAATCTCCACGAGAAATACTAGTCAGACGAAGACGATAGCTCAAACGAAGAGGCTCTGGACAGAATCTCCTCATGAATCGCTCTCGAAACTGAGCCCATGTCATCGTCATCATATAGGGCTGGATCACCTGAATGAACCAATCTAGAGCTGGTCCCTCGACAGACAACTCAACAATCATGATCCGCTGGTACTCGGTATGAGCAGTCCGAGTCCTAGTCTCAATCGCATGCAGAAAATCTAACAGATCGGAAGTACCATCGAAAGCAATCCTGCCAACTCGGGCATAGAACAAAGCTGCCTCAGGGTCAGACATACCCTGCTGATAGGCAGGCTGAACAACTGGTGGAACAGGCACATCAAACTCAGGCTCAATAGGCTCCTCGTCGTGTAACTCTCTCTGCCTACGACGACCTGCCGCTCCTCGAGGTCTACCTCTGCCACGACCTCTTCGTCTAACTGGCTGCTCAGGAGGTAAAACCTCGTCCTGAAAAGACTCATCATCCTCGGCCTCAATGATCGGTGGAGCGACACGCGCTCGCCTCCTCATTATGAAAAGACAAACGAAAAGATTCAGACAAAATAGACAACGGAAGAATAACGCTGAAAACTACAGCAAGGAATACTTATCAAGACATACTCGAACCTAATACACTGCAATAGTCCAACAGAAAACACAACTTTAAAACTAGGGCTACAACTCACACAATTAAGCCCGGACACAGAACTCCGCTCTGATACCAACTTTGTCACGACCCAAAACAGGGGCCATGACCGGCGCTAGGGAACAGGAATTCTTTCGAATCCGGAACCCGGAGCAAGTCTAAAAATAAAATAAATCATGCAATAATAACAATAACAATATAATATGCAGCGGAAAATAAAAATCATAATATTATTCACATCAACTGGATCTAAATCAAAATCTCATCTCATAGATACATAATCTCTTTAATACAAATCCAGTTTCAATATAATACATCTCTTTAAAATAAAATACATGAAATCCAATACTTTAATTCACAACTACTGCAGTGTCTAGATAAAATAAATAAGACTCAAGTAAATAATTTACATAAAGAAGCCGGGGTGGAAGAAATCCGGCGTATCGACCTGCTACTGAGGTCTGAAGAAGTTGACTCTCCTGAAAAATAGTCAACGGAGGGGAGTCAGACCTCACTGAGTGAATTACTATAATATATATACATACACACTAAGTGATAATGCATACAGTCAACAGTATATACAGGCAATTACACACAGATGCAATAAAATCATTTTATATATTTTCATTAAAAATCATCTTTTATGAAGGATCACATAGAACCCTAGAATAATGCAACCTCAGAAAATAGTGTTAAACAACACTCTAGCCATACAGGCTCACTTATTCCAAGTATATCCACTTAATCCATTTAGATAGTAGACTGGCCCCGAGACACTAAGTCAACCGAGCTCCAGCAGTCTGACTGCCAGTATGATTGGCCCCGAGACACTTGGTCAACCGAGCTCCAGCAATCACACCTCCAAACCACATCTCACACATATCAATAATCACATCAAATCAATATCCATAAATAAGTTAGTAATATAGCCTAAAGCTATAAGCGTATTGGTACGTACTTGGTCCTAGTGCTGCCCACTAGGTAGCACGTTCTATTGATATCCTTCATCATTAATAATATAAATCATTCATTCATAATAAATGATGCATGAATTTAAATAAAATAGCAATATAAACCATATACATATACCGGAAATATACCAAAAGTAAACCAGGTATATTTCGAGTATATATATATCAAATGCATTCAATCAAATTATAAATTAAGCTGGAAATATATTTAAAAACATTTTAAATATATTTTATTTACAAAACATGCATATAATTTAATATATACCAAAAATAAACCAAAAATATACTTAAATACAAATCATATTATTTATGCATTTTAATCGAAATAGAATATATATTTCTAAATCATGCATCCTAAGCATATATATATAGTATAGTAACTCACCTAATGCGCTCCACGAGACAGGTCCGACGGGCCTGGTCCACTAGCCCTCGGTCTCGGCGCAACTAAACAAGAAATAAATAATCGACATCAGAATAAACCTAACAGAAATCCTAGAATTCAATCTAGAGTATTAAAATACGGAAACAGAATTAGGGTTCGACTGGATATCACGTTTTACAAGAATTCTATCGAAAATTCGACAGAACCTCCCTTGTAAAACGGACATCTCTCTACTCAAAAGAGTAGAGCCGACCCTGCAAAGAAATACACTTCGAAAAATAAGCTCAACACAATCCACAACCCCTTGGTCGGACTCCAAACTACAATCTATCGACCGGGGTCCATAATCACAGAACAATTTCAGATATACCAAAAATACTCTTAAAACCTAGAAATACATTTTATAGGTAGAAATTACCTAATTAGCCTTAAAACACAGTAAAAACCAATAAAAACTCATTTTATTAGAAAAATCGTATATTATATATATAATCGAAAATAATTCACGAAAAATAGTTTTAATTAGTTAAAAATACTAAATAATTTGTAGAAATGATTTTTATACCTTAAATAACTATTAAAACCAATTAAATTACATTTTTAGCCAATTTAGGGTAAAATTACCAAAATACCCCCATATATATAAATATACTTAAATTACTTCAAAAATTCACCAAAAATTATACAATTATCCAAAATTAATTTTCTCAACATATTTATCAATAATTAAACTCAATTAACCAATTAAATTCAAATTAAAACACATTTAACCCTAATTTCTCAAAATCACATAAACTTCAATAATTCAAAATAAATACTTAGAAATTCATAAAAATTCCAAATAAATTCCTATAATTCATTTCAACACCTAATTCAACCATAAACTCCAATTTCATAATTTAAATAATTAATTTCCGAAAATTAGAAAATAATATTAAAATATTAAAAAATACCCAAAAATCCAAAAAATCTCCAAAAATTCTAAAAAAATTCATACATGTAGATTGAGCTACTAGGAACAACATTTGTGAAGGGAGTTTTCATGAATCAATCAATTCGAAGCTCAAAAAAATCAAAAACCCTAATGTGACCGATATTGAAAAATCGAAACCTAAGAAAATATAAACCATTTTAGCTCAAACCAAAGCTAGAATCACACTCACCGGAGCTCAAGGAGTCGATGAAGACCGGCGGTGTTGAAAACGGTGGCCGGAGGAGGGAGAAACGGCGAAGGGTCGATTTTCGGCCAAAAGAGGAAAACTAACTCGCCAGCGCCGGGGAAGGGAGCTGCTGGTGGCGGGGGATGGCTGGGAACGGCGGTGGCAAGCCGGGAGGCACACCGACGGTAGGTGGCCGGAGTTGCAGCGGGAGGGAAGGAAGAATGGTGGTGGTTGGGCGCGGGAGAAGGAAGAAGGAGAAGAAGAAAAAGAAAAAAAAAAAGAAAAGAAAAGAAAGAAAAAGAAAAGAAAAAGAAAAAGAAAAGAAAAAAAGAAAAAAGAAAAAGAAAAAGAAAATAAAATAATTAAATATTAATAAAATAATAATAATAATAATAAATTTTAATAATTTAATAATAAATAAAATAATAAAATAATAATAAATAAATAAATAAATAATAAAATATTAGGGTTATATATATTAAACCCTAATTAAATAAATATTCACACACAGGCTTTATTTAATAATTTAAAAATACGCATGAGTTCATGCAAGTCCGAAAATATATTTAAAATAATTAATATTACATTGTTTACGTGAAAATTTCCCCGAAAATGCAAGTCCCGGGAAAATTTTACGTAAAACACTGAAAATAATACACAGTAATTAAAATAGGTTTTAAATACATATTAACTCGTAAAAATATCATATAATATACAGAAATTATTAACACTGCATATCCCGGTACAGTGTAAAAATATTTTAAAAACACGGGATATTACAATTATCCTCTATTTAAAATATCTACTTAAGATTAAAATATCCTATTTAATTGCATTTTTATAAATTTTTTTACTTTTAATTGTTTTTACCTTATAAAAACATATTTATTTTTTGTAAAAAAATTATTTTATGAAAAATCAAATATGTCCTTGTATAATTATCAAACTCATTCATATAAATATATAATATTTATTTCTCTTTTATAATTTAATATCAATAAAATTGATTCTCTATTTATTTATTTAATATTCTAAAAATTAATTTTTAAAAAATAAATCATATATTTAAACTTACACTTTAAATTTTATATATTAACTTACTGCAATGAATTAAATCTCACAATATATATTCAAATAATTAAAACCCTATTAAAATCAATAAGAATTTTTAACAACGTAATGAAATCTGCCATACCTAAAATTTTAACTAAGAATCTACACTTTGTAGTCAATAATTTGCAAATATTAATGATTTTTTTTTATTTTTTCAATTTTTTATATAAAATTTAAGTATGTATTTAAGACTTAATATATATTAGACATTCAAAAAATAAATAATATATTAAAATATTAAACATGAGAATCTTAAATGTTGTATTAGTAAATAAAATAGTCATTCAAAAGTAAGGACAATTATGTCATTTAAATTATTAAGAGTCAAATATAGAGTGTGTTTATAAATAAATGGATTGTTAAAAGTCCAAATACTTATTTTCACTCGTAAACTTTACCTTTTTGGTCCATTGTACTTTTCAACTTTCAAATTTGTTCATTACATATCTCAACTTCTATTTTGCATCTATATCACTCATGATTTAGAGTATTAGAGTGTATGTACATAAAATGTAATGACTATTAAATATCATGTCAATATAGACATATTCCAGTAGGCTGAAAGCTTATTTTTGCAACTAAACTTTACTATTTTGGTCTGTTGCATCTCTCAACTTTTAAAAAATTACCTCTTACACATCTTAACTTCTATTTTGTGCCTATTTTATCCATGATGCTAAAATGACAGACATGCCTAAATTTGTTTGATTTTAATCGTTTATCCATGCTGACAATACTTAATTTAATAAAAAATTAAAATGTTAAATAATAAGTTTAAAAGTTAAGAGTGTAATAAACTAAAATGAAAAATTTTAGGAGTGAAAAAGATTCCATCGTTGCAAAAATCCCCACCCTACTACTACTATTACTATTATGTAACACTGTAGATCATAGGATAAGAATTTTTTTTTTTCTGCTGTCAACGATTTGGTATGAAGAATAAATAAATAATTAAATGAAGATGCCATGCCAATTCCAATAAATTGTAAATTTAATGCCTTTTCCTACAAACCCGCATGTCATATCAATATGTGATATTATAATCTAATGTTTTCATATAAACTAATTATTATGGATTAGACAAAAAAAATTTGATGATTTCTTTTTTTTTTCCCTTTATTTTATCTTATTTATTTTTATGACCATGTAGTATGAATAACATTACATGCAATTCTAGTTACTTTTTATTCTAATGTATATATCATTAAAAAAAAAAAAAGATGCTGTTTTTTATTAAAATTGTTGAAATAATATTTTGTCAGTTAACTATATGAGTTAATGCATTTTTATGGAATATAAGAAACACGATAAAATTGATTAAAAAAATAATATTTTGTGACTTTTTAAATTAAAAATAAATACTTATTAAAATGGAAAATATTTTATTAATGGGACAATAACACTAATGTAAAACACACTTTTTAATGTAAAACATCATATATATTTTTTTTTTGAATTAGGAAAAACCCAGCTATAAGTAGGAAAACGGGTTATATTTTTTCCTCCATTTTCTTTTATATAGTGATGAAAGAATAATCAAAAAGTTTATTGGTAGTAGTTAGGACAAATATAACGTTGTTGGTGATGGTTAGAGTTTGGTTAGCAGTGGTGATGTGGTGGTAGGTTTTGTGAATTAATTATGAAAAAAATGAGTATATACGAAAGTACGGGTATAAAAATAAATTCAAACTGTTAAATTAATTTTTATTTAATTATAATTTTTAATTATTTTTATATAATAATATCTGTAGAATATATCAATGACTATATTAATCAAGTATTAATCCAACGATAAGTTTATTTTATTTATTTTAATGGAATAAGATTAAAAAAATATTTTTAAACATATAAGACTCGATTAAAAAGAGTTCTTTTAAAATTAATTGTAAAAATAAAGAAAACTTTTAGGACTTTTTGCGTTATTTTCCCTTTTATTAATAATTAATAATATCCTAGCCCTTAGATAGCTTCTGACTTCCTGGATTTGGTTTGGTCACATGCATCAAAATTCCAAGTCGTATAATTTAATGTACCAGTCATATAATTTAATGTACCAAATCTCCTCCAAAGTCGCACAAATCTGCTCCAATGATAATGACTCTTGAGAATCCCCGGGTGATAGTTCGATCAGCATATATATATATATATATATATATATATATAATTTATATTATTATTTTTATACTAACTATTTTATTTAAAATAGATGGTAAAATATTCAAATATTTATTATGAATAATAAAACATTATGTTATGTGGTAAAAATATTTATTTGAGAGTAAAGTTCAATTTTCTAATTCTTTTTTCTCTCATGTTCCTAGCCTAGACTTAGTAATCTAGGATAGCTGTTAATTTTTTTTTTAGATTTTAATCAAAAAAGGGTAAAATACTTCTTTATTTTATTATATTTTTTGAAAAATAATCACTTTATTTTTTTACAAAATAAAATTTATTTTATAAATAGTTATTATTAAATGTGTGAAGTAAATTTTATTTAATGGTGATTGAAAGCAAATATAAATGAAACAATAAAAGGACAATCTTAATAGATAATATATTTTCTAACATGATTTTATTAATATATTCGTTTAGTTTTAAATAAAAAGTTTTTAAGTAAATTTGTAAGAATATAAACATTATCCATTTATATTTTTTCCTCTCTTGATTTTTGCAAGTTGTATCTTTTTATTTTTCAATTTTTTCAAGCAAATTATTTGTTGGATAATTTGTTTTCACTTTCAATTTTTTTTTAATATCTTTTGAGTTTCAAAAAAAATTCGCAAAAATTTATTATTTGTTAATATTAATTTTTTTTCTAATTTATTTGATTTAATTATATTTTCTTTTAAAAAATAATTAATTAATGATTTAACATTCTTAAAAATAAAAAAATTGCCTAACCCACAAGTACCCTTAAGCCGCCATACCATTGACCTATAGATGCATAGAAGGAAATTATAATATTAGATTACTTAACTTTTAATAACATATACAATCTATTTCGTTGTATAAAATTATAACAAATTTTTTATAAAATTAATTTCAAAAATGTAAAATAAATTATAATATTTAATTAAGAATTTTTCTGAATAGAAAATAGTAAATCATTTTTTTTAATTTTCCTAAAACATATAAAGTCGTGAAAATCTATCTAAACTAGTTTTCTACAATTCCTTTGTAAGATGCTAGACGTAAAACACAGGATTTTCCACATTATCGGCACCTACAATCTTGTTATTACAAGGTATTATAGTGTTGAAAAATCAAAGACCTCTTAAAATTACAAAATGTTTATATGTAGTTTTTTCTTTTTTATATCTATTATTTTATTTTATCACTAGTATTCAATTTTTATTATTATTAATATCCCGATATTCAAATCTAAGCTCAGAATGCAAATCCAATACTCCAATACCCATAAAGAAATGTAAGTAGAAAATCAACTTCTTCAACAATGACTTATCGGAGGACAATAATAGAATTCCAAATCCAACCATAATTGAGTTACATATCTTTATATATACTTTTTATGTTTTCTCAATTTATTTATTTCATAAGTTCTCAATATTCTACCTACATAATACTAATTTAACCATCGAAATATTTGTGAGAAAAATTTCATGAGTTCATCTTAGTTTTTCTTATGTACATGTAGATTTACGAGAAGAATTTTTGAATGAATTATCAATTATAAATAAAATTAAGACTAAAATATGAAATACATTATACCGCTGATACTATAACTTTGATCCTTATTTTAAAATGATATCACAATTTCAATTTTTTTCTTTTCAGTATCTTAAATTATATTTTAGTTTTATTTCAAAGTCACTTAATGATTTTTTGTAAAATTAGTCTTACATGTCAGTTTAAAGTCCTTATTATTCTGGTTGATTCGTTAGACTAATTTTACTAAAAATTATTAAGTGCCTTTAAGTTAAAATTAAAATAAATTTAAGGAACTGAAAAAAAAATTATAGTACAATTTTAAAATAAAAATAAAAATTATAATACCAACAATTTAATAAACACTTTAATGAATTTAAACCTTCAATTTTATAATTACAAAAAATTAAAAATAAAGGACGTAAATATATACCTCAAATTTATGAAGTATCCAAATTTCTCCACATGTTGTACAATTGGACAATAGCTTTTATTAGAAATTAGGGAAAAAATAATATAAAAGGACAGATGAAATCAAAAATTTGTCCCTTTTTTTTAATTATTGTGTCTTGCCTTTTTCTTTTGTATTTAAAAGTTTTTTTTTTTATTCTGTATTCTTGTTGCAGTGGCCAAACATAATGCAGAATACATAATTTCATTCCTAAACTTTACAAAATTCAATTTTTATTATTTTTATTCATCATTTAAACTTTTATTCTAATTTTTTTCCTTTTAATTTATATATTTTTATTATATATAACTTATACGATATAAAAATAAATAAAATTTAATTTTAAATGATTTTAAGTATATAAAATATTAAATTTTTTTTAAAACAATATAAATAAAATTAAAAATTAATATAAAAAAGTTAAACAAATTATTTTTAATTATATTTTCTCTTTCATTAAATCAGTATTTTTATTTATATAAGTTGCTCTATTATTCATATCGACATTGATTTAAAACATATTTTAATTTTATATATTATATTAATTAGATAGATTCAAAATAAAAATTTAAATATTAAATGAAATATATTAAAAAGTTAAAAGAGTATTTAAGATTAATTGAATAAAGTTTAGGGGTGAAATTGTGAATTTACCCCAAACATTCTATAAAATATAATTTCGCTCGAAATTGGAATTCATTCTGCCTATGTACTTGGTAAGAAAAAAAGTTATTTTTTATTCCTTAAAAAAATTATTTATATATATATATATATGACAACTCAGTTGCATGTGTTGAGCATTGGCAGTCAGTTAGCTCATGCTTTTCTCCTTTTCTTGCAACTCACAAAATTTATTAATTTAACATTTTAATTTATAATTTTATTATTTTAATATTTATATTTATTTAAAATGTATTAATTTAATAATATAATATATTTATCATTCATTATTTTTATCATTATTTTTATTAATTTGATACTTTAATTTATAATTTATAATTTTTTAAACTTTTAAAAAGTAATACATATGAATTTATTATATGTTGATAAAAATTTAAAAATTTTATTTTAAATGAATTCGGATGTTAAAATAATAACACTATAAATAAAAGTTTCAACTTATAAAAAGTAACAAATACATTATTGTGCGTTTATCTTTTGCCATTTTAAACTCTTATCCCCACTTGTTGAGTCTATCTTCAATGAGTGTATACTTTTCCTTATGAAGACAAAAGAACATAATAATAATAATATATAATTTATATTTTTTATCAATAAAAAAATAAATAATCTAAATATTAAGAAATTATATAAAGACAATTTCTAAAATAAGTAAAAAGTACATAATTTTTATATTTTTAATTATTATTTGATAAAATAAACATACCATATAATAAATTATTATGTATTTCTAAAGTTTAAATAATAATTCAATTCATCTGCGATTTTGTAAAATTGACAATTTTTTTTTCAATATGTCCCTTCATATTGCAAATTAACTATTTTAATACTTTAATGGTTAAAAATATCACATGTTTAATTTAATTTAATTTAGAAAATTATTTCAACATGTTAAATAATATGAAAAATATATATAAGTATTGCTTTTAATAAATTTAAATATCTAAATAGTTATTTTATAAGTTGAGGAGATAAACGTACTAAAGATATGGAATAAAAAATTGTAAAAGTATTAAATATATATTTTAACTATTAATAATTTTTATTTATTTTAAATATATATTACTTGAGTGATATAAATATTTTATATTTCATATTAGATAATTAATATGAATTTTAATTATTTGTTATTTTTTAATTATCTAATCATTGAACACATGTGAAGTTTTCTCAAATGGATAATTACTTTTCAATTCATCCTATCAGAAAAAAAAAGAAAGTAAAAGATATTGATTTTGACAAGAAACATATTATATACATATACATGCATATGGGAGAAAGGGAAAAGTCATAGAGCAGAGCATCAAGTCACTAACTCTGCACAGAAGCTAAAGCAGAGAAAGGGGGAAAAAAGGGTGAAAGTGTGTGTTATTATGGGTAGCAGAAGGATATCCTGGTTGCTCTCTCGCTCCATCAATTTGGGTTCTTCTTCTGCTCTGTTTTCAAGAGGTATATGGCAGTTTATTCCTGTTGATTTCTTTTGTTGTGGCTTTCTTTTGTTGGTTTTTTTCTCTGGAGCTTGACAAAGAATCACAGATTAATAGCATATTGATCATTTGTTTGTAGATTGTGATTTGTTTGTTCTGAATGTTGTGTTTGATTGATGAACAAAGAGGAGAGACTAGTTTTCAGCTTTGATTTTTATAAAGAACAAATTTTTTGTTGAATTGTTATCAGTTTTGTCTTTTCTCTCTGGTGGAAGGTAGAAACTTTGATCATAATGCTAATACATAGAGATAGAAGCTCTTTTCTATTGTATTTACTTGGTTGTTCAATATTGAAAACATAAAGCTCAAATTTTTATATGGGCATGTTAGATGTCAAGATTCTTAAACTTGGGTGATCTTGTTTTTGGTATTGGTGGTGATGGTGTTATTTATCTATGGTACTTGTTCAACAAACTTTGATCATAATATTAATACATATAGATAGATACATTTTTCTATGATTATTACTTGGTTGTTCAATATTGAAAACAAAAAGCTCAAATCTTTATATGGGTATGCTAGATATCAAGATTCTTAAACTTGGATGATCTTGGTTTTTGTATTAGTGGTAATGGTGTTATTTGTCTATGGTACCTGTTCAATCTCTTTTTCTTGCCTTTCATCAAGATTTTTTCTTTTAAATCTTTTTGTTTTTTTCTGTCAATTGCCATCTCTCTCATTTATCATTTTGAGAACTGAAATGGCTGTTTTTTTTCATTTTGTGGAATTCACTATAATGGTGCTGGTGGGCCCCTTATTGTGGAAATGGGAACCTTGGCAATGTCATATTTTCTTTAGGAAATGTTTTCCCTAGCGAAGCGGGCCCCTTAAAATAATAGGGGGAGAGGGGAATTACCAAAAAGCCAACAAAAAAAATTGCTCCCGTGTAAGTAGGGGGCAATTTTGTCAAAAAAAAAAAAAAAAAAAGCGGGCCGCTATGTATATTAGCCCTCATTTTATTTTTTGGTTCTATCCTAAGTCTTGCTGTATATGCATGTTGGGAGATAGCTTTTGTAATATTGATAGTGACATTTGAACTTGCAACTTATTTTTCTGTTCATATTTGTAAGTTTTCCAAAAAGTCAAAATTAGGTTCTCTTTTCTGTTCTCTTTTGTAATATCACACCATTTACTGTTGTTGCTGTTGTTATTATTATTATTCTTGGTTTTAGTCTTCACTATTGAATTTGGTATTGTGTCACATTTAATGTACTCTTTTCTCAAATGCAAACTAATATTATTTAGGTAGGAGTTCTGGACTTGGTAGTGGAATCAGTAAATACAGCACGGCAGCAACTGCTACTGCTGCTCTTGATGAACCGATTGTTCCATCTGTATCAGTGAACTATACTAAACTTTTGATCAATGGGCAGTATGTTGATGCGGCTTCAGGTGAATTTTCATTCCAATACCAGAAAGAGGAAAAACAAAATCTTTAGTTGATATAAAGTGCATTGATGGGGCATTGACTGAATGCATTTATTGAATCTTGTACTTGTAGGGAAGACTTTTCCAACATTGGACCCCAGGACGGGTGAAGTTATTTCCTATGTTGCTGAAGCTGATGCTGAAGATATAGATCGAGCGGTTTCTGCTGCTCGTAAAGCATTTGATATGGGACCGTGGCCAAAAATGACTGCTTATGTAACTTTTCTTTGATTTACAAATTGATTTATTATTCTATTTTTTTGCAAGTTGACAATGATTCTAAGTTGAGAATTTCTGTTGTGTATTTAAGGAAAGGTCAAGGGTAATGTTTCGCTTTGCTGATTTGATTGAAAAGCATAATGACGAACTTGCTGCACTTGAGACTTGGGATAATGGAAAACCATATGAGCAGGCTGCTAAAATTGAAGTACCAATGGTTGCACGTCTATTTCGATACTATGCTGGTAGGCAAAACAAATAAATTAATATCAAAAGAACACAGCATTGACTCTAATTCCTAATATGTTTTCTGGAATGTACTTCAAATGATTGATTCTTTTGAACATTTCTCCAGGTTGGGCAGATAAGATTCATGGTCTCACTGTTCCAGCTGATGGACAGCATCATGTTCAAACCTTGCATGAACCTATAGGTGTTGCAGGTCAGATTATTCCATGGAACTTTCCTCTTCTTATGTACGCTTGGAAGGTTGGGCCAGCATTAGCTTGTGGCAACTCTGTTGTTCTCAAGACAGCAGAGCAGACACCATTGTCTGCTCTCTATATATCTAAGCTGTTTTATGAGGTAGCTTTAGTGACTGACAATATGTGTTGTTTAAATTGAAGCATATAAGGTCAACTTTATGTTCTATTCCATAACCTCCTTTTCGACAATCAAATATTTGGTCACATGTGATTTGTAACTTTGGTTTCTGATTTGATAACATGTCTAACAGGCTGGACTTCCAGAAGGTGTTCTGAATGTGGTTTCAGGTTTTGGTCCAACTGCTGGTGCAGCTCTTGCGAGCCATATGGATGTGGATAAGGTATTTGCAACTGTCTGAATTAAATACAAATTTGTCTGTTCCAGTCAGATGTTCATAAGACTAATTTTACTTAAGCCCCATGGTCCTAGAACATGATGCTGGGTTAAATTTTTTTCCCTGCCTAGCAGGAGAAATGGTGTTCAAAATTTTAAATTACTTTTTAACCGGAAATTACAAAAATTGTAACTAAAATTTTAAATTACTATTTAACTAGTGGTGTTCTAAATTTTAAATTACTTTTTAACCGGAAATTACAAAAATTATAACTAAAATTTTAAATTACTATTTAACCAGAATTGGTGTTTCTTCTAGTTACGTATCAATTAACAATTTTGTTTGAAATGTTGATAATATATTTCAGTTGATGGGACTCATTGCAATAACATATTGAAAGTACACACTTTTCAAAATGTGTGTTTAGGGGCAGTTGTATGGTATCTCATGAAATATGTAATGTTCAAGTGGTACAATTTTGAGAGGAGAGCACATAGATCTGTTTCCTGATCATATTTGCATGTACTATAGCTCTTTTGCAATCCATGTGCAGCTTGCTTTCACTGGATCAACTGGTACAGGAAAGATTGTTCTCGAGTTAGCAGCAAGAAGCAATCTTAAGCCAGTAACTCTGGAGCTTGGAGGGAAGTCCCCTTTTATTATCTGTGAGGATGCTGATATTGACCAGGCTGTTGAACTGTCTCACTTTGCTTTATTCTTTAATCAGGTATTGGCTGTCCAATGTTTCTAAACATATATGAGCTATAATGAAAGCGAACACTGCATTTTATTGATCATGGTAATATGCAATCTGCAGGGCCAATGCTGCTGTGCTGGGTCCCGCACATATGTGCATGAGCGGGTGTATGATGAATTTGTAGAGAAAGCAACGGCACGTGCTATTAAGCGTGTTGTTGGTGATCCATTCAAGGGAGGTATTGAGCAAGGCCCTCAGGTAAATTAGTAATACTCTTTTACGAAACACTACTGCGATGGTGATTATAGTGTTGAATAGGCATTGCAAAAGTTGCAACTTTGTATCCATTTTGGAATTTTTTTTTGCTTACATTTCTGAATCTATAGCTATCCAAATTATCTACCAAATAATTGGCATTGAACACTTGACTGAAACAGATTGATACAGAACAATTTGGGAAGATACTGAGGTACATAAAATCTGGTGTGGATGGTGGAGCCACACTTCAAACTGGAGGGGATAGATTTGGTTCCAAGGGATTCTATATCCAGCCTACCGTTTTCTCAAATGTTAAGGTATTTTGCTTATCATCAAACCATTTTGCACACGAGATTGAATTATTGATTAGGAATCTAACCAAGAAAGTAATGACTCGCACTAGGATGATATGCTGATCGCACAAGATGAGATATTTGGTCCGGTTCAGTCAATCTTAAAATTTAAGTAAGCAAAGCAAAGATATGTCCTTCTCTTGCATCTTTTTCTAAGAAGAAGATTTGTGTTTACAAGCATATTAATAATCAATTTTTGAAACAATTTCAGGGATATTGATGAAGTTATACACAGGGCAAACAACACTAGATATGGGTTGGCCGCTGGGGTCTTTACACAGAACATAGAGACGGCTAATATCATGACTCGTGCATTACGAGCAGGAACAGTATGGATCAATTGCTATGATACCTTTGATGCAGCCATTCCATTTGGTGGATACAAGATGAGTGGAATTGGAAGAGAAAAGGGTATTTACAGTCTCAGTAATTACTTGCAAGTGAAGGCTGTGGTTACACCTTTGAAGAATCCGGCATGGCTATAAGACACTCCTTAGATTAGTTACTGCTGCATGGTTAAAAATAAAAAAAGCAGACTGTATTAGAACAATTAGGTTGCCAGAAGGAGTGATGACGACGAAGATTAAATGTTTGCTTGTGAAGAACATGAAATAAATTTCGCCTTGTTTATGTTTCTTCCCAATTTGCACCTTTGGCAATCATGAGTGTTCAAAATAATATGCCAATGTTGATGATGCTGTCTCTGTTTTCCTCTTTAACGTCATTCTGTCTTTGGTTCATGTTGAGGATAGTCATGGAAGTTCGGAATAATTAATAAAAAAAAAAAATAAAAGCAAAATTAAATTGATCTATCCCTTGCATTAACAGTGAAATATTAAAGTTTTAAAATATTCTTTTTGAATTAAGCACACTAAAATGGTTAATTGGTTATTAAGTAACTAACTCATTTTAGCGTAGAGTTAATTTAAAATATGCACTTGAAATAGTTATTTCTCTTAAAGAGAGTAGTCAAGTGATAACTTCTTTTTAAGAGTGTATAGGATTTAATTTCTATTATCATCGATTTAAAAGATATCATCATCAATTTAAAAGAGAATAACTTTTCATACTGTATAGTTCATCATTATTAAAATAATATAATTTCTCAAATTTTTATTTCTTTTTTATTTGAAAACACCTAGCTCTTTGAGTTTATAAGTGACAAAGTTCTTGACTCAACCCAAAAAAAAAAAGCAATTTAAGAGGAAAATGTGGTGGAAAAGAAGATAAGATCGGAATGGTTTGTTATAATTATGGTAATGCACAGAGTTTGGAAAGGTATCGTCTCGTTTAACCTATAGGTGATAGGATAAGAATTTTTTTTTTCCTGTTCTCAACAATTTTGGTGTGAAGAATCTCAACGATTTGGTATGAA
This sequence comes from Mallotus nudiflorus, assembly GCA_947683625.1. Taxonomy (NCBI): domain Eukaryota; kingdom Viridiplantae; phylum Streptophyta; class Magnoliopsida; order Malpighiales; family Euphorbiaceae; genus Mallotus; species Mallotus nudiflorus. Next base: position 6,806,021 of record CANTUR010000075.1, on the reverse strand, counting down.
GAATAAATAATTAGTAAGTTTTTTTATTAAAATAATATTTAAAGTAGTATTTTCTTAGTTAACTATTTAAATTATATGGATAAAATTGATAATTAATATTATGTGATTTTAAAAAAAAAAAAAAAAAATTTGAAAATAAATATTATTATGCCGATTGATAGCTTGCAATTGGTTGGTTGTCATATTAGGCAATAGGGTGGCTGATAGGTTAGCTTGAGAAGCTCTTCCTTTGATGCTTTAATGTGGCGGCTTAATGTTACTGATTTTTGTATTTCCTTGGTTAATTTGGATGGCAAAGGAAGGGAGAATTTTCTATTCCCTTGACTTTTGTATTTTTCTTCTTATTAATAATATTCTTTTAGAGGTTTCTTTAGGTGGATGTTTAGATATATCTTTGAAAGTTTTCTCTTGCTTTATTAAAAAAAAAGGAAAAAATTACCTTATTAATACCATCCAAGGCATCAAATGACTTCCTGGATGAGGACACATAATGATATATCTGTTGAGAATCCCCCGTTGAGAGTTTGATTGGCATCAACAATTATTTATTTATTTATTTATTTATATGTTTGTGATATTTTTCAGAAATTTGGATTTGAATTTTCCATGTATTTTTTTTTTGAGTTTAATTTATTAAAAACGAATTTTTTTAAAAATTAAATTAATTTTTTATAAAATTAATTTAAAAATTATAAAATAAAATTTAATATTTAGTTAACAATTTTTCCACAAAAAAATAGTAAATTAAATTTTAAAATTTTGCTAAAACACATAAAGTCGTTAAAAATCATTTAAACTAGTTTTCCATGATTCCTTTTATAAGATGCTAGTTGTAAAACACAGGATTTTCCACATTGTCCGCATTTGATATTTAATATTATATGGATAATAAATAAATAATAATAATAATAATAAGTTAAAAGCTAATAATAATAAGAAGAAAAAAAAGAAGAAAGGAAAAGTATTAAAATGTTAAAAAATTAAAAACCTCTTATAATAAAATAATAAAATAATATAATATTTATATGAAGTTTTTTTTCCTGTCTCTTATGTCTAATATTTCATTTTAATACTTAAAAAGTAGTATTCAAATTTTATATTTATAAATTAACATTAAGAATATGCATGCATATATTAATTTTAAACTTGCTAAAAAAAATTAAAATGCAAGTTTTAATATCTTAATGTCTTTAAATTTTAATTTATGTAAACCATGAAATTTTATTAGCAATTAGGGGGAAAAACATAATAATAATGTAAAAGGAAAGATGAAATCATTATTTTGTCCGTCTTTGCGTCTTTTCTTGAAATTATTGTGTCTTTTCCTTTTTTCTTTTGTTAAAGTTGGTTTTTTTTATCCTATTTCTATTTGTTGCATGTTTTGGGCTTTGGTGGTGAGGTGGTTCATGTTTTTCTTCTTTCTTTATTTATTTTGTTGTTTTTCACTGTCATCTCTCATTTATCGAGTTTTTTTTTCCTTAGGGACAGGGAGGCGAGGGCAGATTCGATCCGTCACCTATGGTATCTATCCTGGATGGGAGGTCCATTGACCATCCCATCACTAGGCATATAAATATTTATTGAGTTTGTCTTTAATGAATCAACTTTCTTTATTTTGGTTGAAGACAAAAAAATCCCAAAAAAATAACTATATATTTTTATTAATAAAAATGTAAATAGTCTAAATTTTAAAAATTATATAGAAACAATTTTTAAATAAATTTTAAATGATGAAAATTTATAATTTTTTTACATAAAGGGGAAGGCCTAGGCTAGAAGACAAAGAAACAATCACATAGGATTAGTCACACCTATTTTGTCTCTAAAAAGCAGATGAAGCAGCCCCTGCGAGGGGTTATCAATCTTGGTAAAACCCAAGGGAAAGCTGAGAGCACAAGTTGACATATAATCCGCACAACTATTGCCTTCCCTAAGGATGTGAGACACTTACACGACCCAATTCCTCTGGATAAGAAGCTTTATCTCATTTAACAGAGCCATATAACGAAAAGTAACATCATAACAACCTTGAAGCGCTTCCACCACGCACTGATTGTCAGATTCTAAATGGACATTCTTATGATTAAGATCCCACCCCATCCTAAGTCCATAAAGCATACCCCAAAGTTTCGCAGTTAATACACTGCAAGAACTAAGGTTAGCGACAAAGCCTCCGAGCCAATCGCCCATACTATTTCTAAGAAGACCTCCAGCAACAGAACGTTTGGATGTCTGCTTCAGGCAACCATTTGTATTGATTTTAATCCAGGGTGGATCTGAAGCTTGCCATCTTATCTCTTTGCGCAACCCTGCAGGTCTGTTGTGACATGTTTAATGAGAAGAAATTGTTGTAAATATCTAATTTTGGGATAATGAAGTGTGGATGCGATAAAGGACTTCAATGACGAAAATATTATAAATAGGTATTCAATATTTGAAGTTTAAAACCTCAAAAGTCTAAATGCATTTTCAAAAAAGTTTAATTGGTTTTTTAAAGATTTAATTGTAATGTTTTTTTAGGACTTAATTGAAAAGTTTAAATTTTTTTAGGAATTTTTTTGTAATTAAAAATTAAAAAAAAGAGATTTAATATCGAAATTACAAAATTCTAGTCGGGATTAGGCATGTTCCATCTGTTTTTTTCACAACAAATAAAAAATCTGTTTCCTGAATTTTGATTGGTCAAATAATATCATAAATTTATTTTTAGGATTTATCTAAATTTTCAGGAAATAAAAAAGTCATTTTAAAACCAAAATTCTATCATTGAAAGAGAAAAAAAAAAAAATCACAAGAGGATACATATTTTACCTAGAGCTTTTCTATAAAACCCCAACTTAAACTCTCATGAGGGGACCTTTCCCTTTTCGTGAACTTCTTCCTAAAGCTTTTTTTTCTGAACTTTTTTTTGAGACTCTCACTTTTTCTTATGCAGTGTTCCAAAAAATAATATCTTCATGTGAATTATTTATTTTTGACCTCACATGATCATAGGATTGAATTTTGTAGCAAAATATAGTTTCTAGGGTTTTTTTTATTTGTTCATTATTGTTTTGATTATTTTATTTTGCATTTAGTTTTTTGGGATTGTATTAATTTTTATTTTTTATATTATTTTCAATAGTTCATTGTAATAGCCCAAATAGCAAGAATAATGAAATTCTATATGTGTGGTTGTGTTAATTAATTGGGTAGTAAAATTAGGGTTTTAAGTGGGTAATTAATTAAAATCAATGGCTATAGAGATAAATAGGGTTTGTTTAATTAAAATTGAATTAGATTTAAGAGGATAGAATTAGGGTTGTTTGTTAATTATTTATTGTTTAAGGTCACTTTAACTAAATTAGATTTTTAGAAGAAATAAATTAAATTGATTGTTTGATATTTTATTTGATTGTTTTGATATTTTTTTAAAATTATTTTTGGACTTGTTTACATTTTATGTGTTTTGAGCCCTAAGCTCATGATAGGCTCTAACCCATTTAGTTAATTTTAGGCTTAGATAATTCTTTTGGCCTATCTTCTAATTAGCCCATTTCATTTAATAATTTATTAATTAGTCTAAATTTTAATTAAAATGCATCTTAGGCCTGTAATTAATTAGAAATTAGGTTAGAGATAACTTAGGCCCATTAGATATAAGCCTACCTAATTTAATTTAATTAATTTAGACTTAACCCATTAAATTAAAGTTTTTTCCATAACTCGTAGATTTAAGATCATCTTAGAATTAAAATATGTAGAACTAGTCCCACTAATTTAAATACTTCATAATTTGTAGATTTAGGTCCATTTTTCGAATTAAAATAAATAGACTTAGGTTCACTTAATTAAAATTGAATAGGAATTAGACCCATTAGTCTTTAGACTCACTTGTAAATTAAAATATATAGATTTAGCCCATTTAATTAAAATCAATGTAGATCAGACTAACTTAGTGATTGTGAATTTAAATGAATGCATTGTTTATATGTATTTTTCGTGACTAGTTTGCCTGAAGTTGATTGTTTTAATAAAGGTTTATATGAAATTGCATGTAAATAGACGGTAAGACAATAATTCATAAAGTAATTCTAAATGAATACAAAACTGAAAGAAGTTGGTATTTCGTACTCAGAATCTCCTAGTTGTGGCGTTGACTTTCTTTTAGAGAATTGAGTACCACAATTTTTTTGATTTGTCCCAATTATTACCCTAAGTGGTGACTCCTCATCTCCACGCCATGTCTTTGTGACAGTGGTTAGTGTGTTCTTTAGAGCCCTGAGCTCAAACAGTGTTGTGATTGCTAAAATCTTGGGAGTGCGCTAAACCCTGCCGTCTACAGTGACGACTCCACTAGAGATAAGAGATATTGATTTTGAATGTGTTCTTTAAAATTATTTTATTAATTATTATTCTTGCATTCATTATGCATGTCCCTATTAACTTATGACGTTGGTTTTATGGTTTCATGATTCCACTAGTTTCATAGGATTGTAAATTGGTTAACCATCACTCTCAGCTTTAACTTGGTTTAAGAGAGATTACTGAACTCATCTGACCAGAGTTTGTAACCTAAGTCCTAAAGAGGGGTAGTCTTCTCTCGAGTTTGCAAAGGATGCCGAGCCCCTTTGACCTTGGCCTATAACTCAATTCTTAAAGGAGGACATCTTGCTAAGGGAACTTTGACCTTTTTCACCGGACTCAGCTCATGTAGTGGCTTAGTAACTTCCCGTAGGATTACCAAAATTGCTTGTGAATGTTGCTATAAGGTATTTCTATTTATAAAGGCCCAAGCCTATACTTTAAAAGCCCGTTTGGGTTAATAAAGATTAGGCTAATCTTTAATACTTAGAAATACTATTTCTTTGCTTTACTGCTTTAAGAGATTCGGCATACGTGTTGGTTCTCGATATCCCTTGCTCATATTAAGGCAAAGACAAAAAATCCTAGGAAAAGTGACTCACTATTGAACTCATGTGTGGAAGGAATAAGGTTGGAAGGATATTGTATACTTAATTATTACTTGCTACTTGTTAATTGTTGCATAGTACGTGCATCATGCATACATGCATTTCATGCATCATACAAACACTTTATTTTTCAGCTATTATAGATTCATATGGGTCTTCTTGTGTTTGGAAATGGAGTAGTGGCAGATTAGTGAGAATTAATTTGAGTCCAAAATCAATAACTAAAGGGATCCTTCATAGTTTGGAAAAGAGCCCTATTAAACCCTCTTTATCTAAAAGCTACACCAACTTAAACAAAAGAGATGGAATACCAATAAGAAGGAAACTGGACCTTAGAGGACATCAAAGGAGCATTGATGGATGACGTGAGAGTAATGATGCAAAATGAACTAAGATAAGCTTTGGCTGGATTAATGCCACCTCCTGCTGCTGCACCTCTAGTTATGGCCAATCCACCTGTTGTGGGTGTACCACCTGCTAACAATGACAATGCTAGGGGGCAACCTTTAAACGCTGCTAGGAATAGACCTGCTGTGAAAATGAAATTGAAGGATATTGAGAACTATATGGTTAAAAAGGCAAAAAGGGAATCATTTGAGCAAGTTCAAAAGTTAAAATCTAAGTAGATGGAAGCGTTGACTTAGAAGATGTCTAAAATAGAAGAATTGATGAGAGGATAGGGCATTGGATATTCATTTAACTTTGATGATATGATGCAATTTGAGGAAGATAAGCTACTTGATAAGTTCAAGATGCCACAGTTGCAGAGGTTTGATGGTATTGGAGACTCATTGATCCACCTTAGTCAATATACAACTACTAAGACTCGTTTGTCTGTAGTTATCAAGTTTTTTATACTATCCTTGAAGGGTATGACTGTTAATTGGTATCATGGATTAGAGAAGTCTATTTGAGCTGACTAGAGAGAATTGTGTACTACTTTTTTTAAAATAATATAACCACAATACCAGGTTTAAAGTGTCTATTAAGGATTTAGAATTAACCAAGCAGAAGCCTAATGAATCATTTTCAGATTTTCTGACTAGATTCATGAATAAGATAGGATTAATGAAAAATAAGTTAGCTGAAAAAGGATCAGGTTAGGATGATTGTTCAAAATGTGTCACCTAATTTGGTTAAAAGGTTACAAATGATGAACCCTAAGACATGTGTAGACCTTTATGACGATGGGTTGTAAGCTAAAGAGATTGAAAGTGAGAAAAAGAAGATTGCTAAAAGCACTAGAGCAAGAAACTACCCAACTGGGGGCATACAACAAGGAGGCACTAGCTGGATTATGGAAGCGTATGTTGTTCAACAACCAAGGAGATTCTTCAAGTTTAACCAACCTTTGTCAAAAGTCCTAGAGTGCCTAATGTAAAAGGGCTTACTTTAACCTTTACCTAATCCAAAACCACTAAACCCAAACACCCCAAGCTATAACCCAAACACCTTAAGCTATAACCTAAACAAACACTACAAATTCCATCAAAACCCCAACACTCCAGGGATAACGGCATTCACCTCAAATACGAAATCCAAAACCTTATAGACTTTGAAAAGATCATAGACCTTAAAAACCCAAGCACTAGAAATAATCCTTTCCCAAACTACCAAAATGTTTCACCCCAAACCACAATGATGATCACCTCAGGAATAAGTGAGGAAGAAGTGCTAAAATCCTTTGAGGACTTAGACCCTAAAACTAATGAGAAATCTTCTAATGCCCCTAAAGATGTGGAAAAAGTAGAAGACTTGTTGGGACAACCTTCAGGCCAATTTGACTATAAGGTATTTTACTCTAAACCACCATCTTTTGATATACCCTTTGAGTTGATTATGCCTATATGATGGGGTGATGAGTCTGATGATAGGAAGCTGCTAGACAAGAAATAAAAATATATAGTTAAGGTATAGAAAGATGAAGTCATGGAGACAATTGGCGAGAAGATGTAAAAATAGTCATTGTGTCAGCCATTTGAAGGATAGCCATGATGAGACTTAGCATCCCTAACATCTAGAATAGGAAATAAATTTTCTTATTGTCTACTTTGAATAAAATTTTAGTTAGAAGTTGTTTTGTTTTAGTGATCAATAATATGAATTCTGATCATGCTTACTTGTGTAATGAGCATCCTGATGGTATCATGCATTATGATATCGATTGCATCTGCATGTTTGATGTAAAAATTTGATTCAATTAGATTCATTCAGCATGGGCACAAATGCAAATTTAAAGAACATTCATAAATCATATGACGTAACTTTGAAAGATAGGAAATTTGAGAAAAAAATAAAAAGAATGATAAAAAAGAAAAAGAACAAAAAAAGAGAAAAGAAAGAACAGTAAGGTAAAAATTAGAGAGAAAAAAATTTAGGACTGGCTGATAACAGGAGTTGTATTATATGATATAATAAATGTTCTCATTTTTGCCTTAATGAATAAGTAAAATTGAATCTAAAATTTTTTTTCAAATACTGCATAAGTATTTAAATAAAAAGCTAATACATAATAAAAGATAAAATAAGAGTTATAAGATCATTATTTTAGTTATATTTTCTCTTTTATCACCTTTTATGATTTTACTTATAAGTCTAGTGTCCCTTTATACCTAAGGAATTCAAGTGGCTCAATGATTGTAACCCATACCTTATAACTATCATCAATCATCACATCAACATCAAGGTTTATATTCAACTTAAGAGTTCTTCAAAGAGCAAGTCCAGTTGATTTTAGCTTTAAGAACTCTTTTTAGTTAATTCACCCACTCCTCTGCATCTTCAATGCATGAGATTGCAACTAATAGGGCTAGTAAGTCAAAGGATCAATAACAATAGTGAATAAATTGGGTCTCTTACATATGAAAATGAAGAAAAAAAGATTGCTAGAATAGCTTGAATGAATCTAGAATGAAACTAGGGGCAAAATGTAGCTCTAGGGGCAAATTGTAGAACAGTAAGTCCACATTCGAAGAGCGAAGATGGAACACTGAAGTATAAGAGTTCTGGGGGCATAAAGAAGTAAACTATAACTCATTAATACAGTATAGCCTGGTCATTTATTGGACAAGCTGTATCAGAAGCCCTAAAATTAGAAGTACCAACAGTGAAACATTCAATGCTCAAGCCTTTAGGCTATTAATGAGGCACCTCATTCTCATACTCCAAGCTGTGAACATAGCTCTATTCCAAACAAAAGACTTATTAAGATCATGCATGTCATATATAACATGCATACACTTACATACATTTATTGTGAAATACTTACTTTACATAATAAAGTCTTTGAGCCCAAACAAGATTGTACAAAAACTCTACTACTAACATTCAAAATTAGTATTGTAAAAGTGTAGGAAAGTAGTCAGAGTATTCATATATGAAGCATCTGAAGAAGTGAAATAAGAAGAGCAACATTATCAAGGTGAACTTGATGCTTAATGGAACTTTATACCTCAAAAGCCTAACAGAGTGGTACTTGCAAAAGCATTATCCTGGTGACCTTAAGAGGCTGGATATGACACTCAAGCTCCTCAGATTCAATATCCATCTCCATAATCTCATATAGAGCATCATTTTAAATCTCTATCCATAATAGTTAGACTAGTGTAGGGTATGGAATATAGTGATGAGAAGGTCCAATATGTCAACAATACATTTGTTAGCCCTATAAAAGAGAAGAACACACTTAAAACTTAAAATGAATGCACTTTGGAAAATTATTTGATCATGAAATAAGATCTCTAATTCCTGAATCTTTTTTGTAGGAGATATTAAGAAGAGGAATGAAGCCCTCTACCATAGTTTTAATGGAATGGTGGAAATACAAATACAGTCCAAAGCCATAACTTCAATCAGAGACACTATCACCATAATTAAAAAGGAAGAATGCAAAAGAATAACATTGCATTCTGATAAAACCTCTTCACTTGCAAATAGACTATACTAACTTATGATATTTTGTGTAGGAAAAAAAAAGAGAATGAAGAAAGGGAAAGGAAATGATACATCAATAAGAATGAGAAAGGTTGCAAATACTAATCTTTCATCATAGTATCATCTTGCATGCCAAACACTTATCAAGATAATAAAAGAAAGTAACAGAACTTTATTTCCTTAGATTCTATAAGAAAGTACCATCTCAATAATAAAATTCACAAATTGAAAGTAAATTCATTCACTTAATGAGATCATGTGTGAAAAGCCTATCTTATGACCTTTGATCATAATGGTTTTTTTTTTGTTAGCCTCGTAGAATTCAGATGTTTAGTTAATAACTTTGTGTTAAAAGTTTATAAGCTCTAATCAATCTAATGTTTTTTGTGCACCCAAACAAGGGGAAGAATATGCAAAAAAAAAATTTATGGACTTATAGTATAAATTGCTTAAATTTTAGAGTATCATTTCAATCTTTTGAATGATAAATGTGCATAGAATCTACTCAAATGCTTAGAAATGAGTATGAGTACAAAATCTCTTGACGGTATCCACGCTGAGTAATACAAGAAAGTGGGAGAATACTAAGAGGAGAATCAAAATAAGAGCAAGCACAATTTACTTAAATGCTCAGAAATGAGTTAGAGTAGTAATGTGAAATCTCTAGCGGTATCCACACTGAGTAATATGAAAAAGGCAGGGGAATACTAAAAGAGGACCCACGTCAAAAGCTGCTCTATTTACTCTAATGCTCTATAAGAGTATGAGTATCCAAAGAACCTTTCCAACGGTATCCACATTGAGTAATATGAGAAAGGTGAAGGAATACTCAAATAAGGAAGAAAAGTACAAAAATAATTCAAAGGCTATTTTGATACTTATAATTTGATTTATTTATGCTTAATTTCCATAAGTTTTATTTAGCAAATTCTCCCTAAAATTAGGTACGAAAGTAAGCTTTTCACTTGGTAAAATATATGCTCTCAGTATAAGATGGTTAATGATGCCTATGACCTTTGCAAATGGCAAAAAAAATGATAGTCATAAAAATAAAAAATAGTGAGATTTATTGAGTGCATGCTATCTCGTGAAAAAGTGATGAATTTTCTCATAAATTTTCAACATTCATCATGATTGAAACTAACTTTAACAAGTTTGTAGGAATTATAAAACTAGAAGGAAGTGCACCAAACTTGTAGAGTTAGTTAACACAGTAGAATTAAAATTAGTCAACAGAGAAATTCTAATAAGTCAACACAGCAAAATTCAAAGTCAGTTAGTAGAGAAATTTTGATAAGTTAACACAGTAAAATTCAAAGTCAGTCAGCAAAAATGCTAATTAGTTAGCATAAAAAATTCAAAGCATTCGACTCAAACAACCAAAGATAAAAATAATGAGTAGTTATGGACTACAGTAGTAAGCGCAAGCAATGAAAGGGTTGCAGTTAATAAAAATCATCAGCAAGCAATGAAAGGATTGCAACTAATCGCGAGTAGTTATAGACTACAGCATTATAAAGGTGAGCAACGGAAGGGTTGCAGCTAATTGCGAGCAATTATGGATTGTAGCATCATCAGTGAGCAATGAAAGGGTTGCAACTAATTGTGAGTAATTATGGATTACAACATCATTGGTGAATAATCAAAAGGGTTACAACTAATCGCAAGTAATTATGGATTATAGTATTATCAATGAGAAATGAAAGGGTTGCAGCTAATTGTGAGTAATTATGGATTGCACCATCATTGGTGAGTAATGACAGGGTTACAGCTAATCGTGAGCAATTATGGATTACAACATTATTGGTAAGTAATGAAAGGGTTGTAGTTAAACTGTGAACAGTTATGGACTGTAGCATCAAGGGCTAGCAATGAAAGGGTTGCAGCTAATCAAAATTACAAGCAATTACTAATAGTAGCGTCAAGAGCGAGCAACGAAAGGGTTGTAGTTGATTGAAATCATCAGTGAGCAAGGAAGAGATAGCAGCTGATCGAAAGCCTTGAGCAGTTACGGACTCAAAATCAAAAGGTGAGCAATAAGAGGGTTGTAGTCGATTAAAGCTAGCAAGCAACAAAAAGTTTGCAGCTGATCAAAATAATCAATAAACAATGAAAGGATTGCAACAAAATCAAAAGTTGTGAGTAGATACAAACTACAACATCAAAGGTATACAACGAAAGGGTTATAGCTGTTTAAAATTTGCTAGCAATTATAGATTGTAGCAACATAAAGCCTACATTGAGGAATGATAAAACCAACATTGTGCAATTCAGTTTTATAGACAAAAGCTCTATAACATGACAGGTAAGTATCCTAACTCTTCACTTAGAAATTGTGTGCTTATTTGATTTGCTACAATTTGTCAAGTAAACAGCGAAAAAGGGGGGCAACTGTAAGCACCCAATTTTGGGATGATGAAGTGTGGATGCGACAGAGGACTTTAATGATGAAAATATTATAATTAGGTCTTCAACACTTGAAGTTTAAAACCTCAAAAATCTAAATGCATTTCCAAAAGAGTTTAATTATTTTTTAAGGACTTAATTGTAATATTTTTTAAGGACTTAATTGAAAATTTTAAATTCTTTCAGCGGTCTTTTTGTAATTAAAAGTTAAAAAAAAGAGATCAAAATTCTGTAATTTCGATCAGAATTGCAGAATTCCGGTTGGAATTAGACATGTTCTATTCTTTTTTTTTTATTTTTATAAAAAATAAAAAATCTATTTCCTAAATTTTGATTGGTCAAATAATATCATAAATTCCTTTTTGGGATTTATCTAAATTTTCAAGAAATAAAAAAAGTCATTTTAAATCCAAAACTTTATCACTGAAAGAGGAAAAAAATCACAAGAGGATATGTCTCTTGTCTAGAGTTTTTATATAAAAACCTAACTCAAACCTTCCTAAGGGGGACCTCTCCCTTTCCCTGGACTTCTTCCTATAGCTCTCTCTTTAGGCTTTTTTTCCTGAACTTTTTTTGAGGCTCTCACTTTTTCTTATGCAATGTTCCAAAAAATAATATCTTCCTGTAAATTATTTGTTTTTGAGCAAGAAGCAAGAGGTTTTTAAAGAAGAAAACAACAAATATTAAAGATTTATTCAACAAGCAACGATGATTTTTTACTAGTTTGAGGGCAAATCCATACTGCATCCATACCATCTCCTTTCCTACTTTCTTTTTTTTTTGTTATTATTTTGGTTCCTTTAAATTTTAACTTTATTTAATTATTATTATTATTTTTTTATTCATTAATCATTGTTTATTTTTTGTTTATGTTGGTGATTATGTAGAGGGTTGCATGATGAGTTCACTTAGAGAACAAAATCCATAAAGATCCATGAAATGCCATGGATTGAATTTTATAGCCAAATTTAGTTTCTAGGGTTTTTTTTTTAAATTTATTTGTTCATTATTTTTTTGATTGTTTTATTTTGTTTTGGTTTTTTGGGATTGTATTAATTTTTATTTTCTATAGTTCATTGTAATAGCTCTAATAGCGGGAATAATAAAATTCTATATGTGTGGTTGTGTGTTAATTAATTGGGTAGTAAAATTAAGGTTTTAATTGAGTGATTAATTAAAATCAATGGCTATAGAGATAATTAGAGTTTGTTTAATTAAAATTGACTTATATTTAAAAGGATAGAATTAGTGTTACTTGTTAATTATTTTATTATTTATTGTTTAAGTTCACTCTAACTAAATTAGGTTTTTAGAAGAAATAAATTAAATTGATTGCTTGATATTTTATTTGATTGTTTTGATATTTTTTATTATTTTTGGACTTATTTACTTTTTATGTGTTTTGGGCCCTAAGCTCGTGATAGACTCTAACCCATTTAATTAATTTTAGTCTTAGGTAGTTCTTTTTGGCTCATCTTTTAATTAGCCTATTTCATTTAATAGGTTATTAATTAATTAGATTTAGACTTTAGGCCCATAATTAATTAGAAATTAGGTTAGAGATAACTTAGGCTTATTAGATATAAGCCCACCTAATTTAATTTAATTAATTTAGACTTAATCCATTAAATTAAAGTTTTTTTCATAACTCGTAGATTTAAGATCACTTTAAAATTAAAATATATAGAACTAGACCTACTAATTTAAATACTTCATAATTTGTAGATTTAGACCAATTTTTAAAATTAAAATAGATAGACTTAGGTTCACTTAATTAAAATTGAATATGAATTAGGCCCATTAGTCTTTAGACTCACTTGTAAATTAAGACATATAGATTTAACCCATTTAATTAAAATTAATGTAGATTAGACTAACTTAGGGATTGCGAATTTAAATGAATGCATTGTTTATATGTATTTTTCGTGATTAGTTTGCTTGGAGTTGATTGTTTTAATAAAAGTTTATATGAAATTGCATGTAAATAGAGGGTAAGATAGTAATTCATAAAGTAATTTTAAATGAATACAAGACTGATGAGAAAATATTAATGGGAAAAAGATAATCTTTATTGATTATAATGTGTGCTATGTATACAAGCATCTATACATCCAATATAGGAAAAAAACTAAGCTTGCGCCTAAAAAATAGAAAGCAAATAGGAAGCAAGAAATATAGAAAATAAATCTAAACAAGGAACATCTAAAATAGGAACATCTATGATAGGAAGCAAGAAATATAGGAAATAAAGCTAAACAAGGAACGTCTAAAATAGGAACATCTATGATACAGGAAAATCTCAACAGTCCCCCTCAAGTTGGAGCATGAAGATTACAGATGCCCAACTTGCCTAACAAGTGGTGGAATTATTTGAATCCCAATGCCTTTATGAAAAGATCTCCAACTTGATCACTTGAACGAACATAAAAAGTGCGTATCTCATTACTAATCAAACGATAACATATGAAGTGGCAATCAATCTCGATGTGCTTTATTCGTTCATGGAAAACCGGATTGGTAGCAATATGGAGAGCAGCTTGGTTGTCACATATGAGATACATAGGCGAGGATAATGTGACTTTGAGTTCCAGAAACAAGGAGTGTAACCACAATAACTCACTTGTGGCATTTGCCATTGCCCGATACTCTGCTTCAGCTAAAGAGCGGGAAACCATGATTTGCTTCTTTAATTTCCAAGATATGGGACTCTGTCCAAGGAAGACTATGTAGCCAGTGGTCGATCGTCTAGTTATAAGACAACTTGCCCAATCCGAATCACAATAAGCTGTCAAATGTAATGAGTTTGAAGAAGAAAGAAAAATGCCTTGGCCTGGCGCAAACTTTAAGTAACGAAGAATGCGAAATGCTGCATTCAAATGAGGCACTCAATGGTCTTGCATGAATTGACTTAGAACCTGTACAGGGTAAGTGATGTCAGGGTGTGTAATGGTCAAATATAACAGTCTACCAATGAGCCGGTGATATTGTCCCACATCTGATACTAGATCTCCAAGATTTGCAGCAAGATTGTGTCGTGATTCCATGGGGAAACTTGCTGGTTTAGCATCTAATAAGCCCACCTTTTCAAGAAGATCTAGTGCATATTTTTATTGGCTAAGAGTTATCCCTTCTTTGTTGCGTGCTACTTCAATGCCGAGGAAATATTTGAGGGTCCCAAGATCTTTGATGCGAAAAGCCGAGTTCAAATAGTCCTTTACTTGACTTATAATATGCAGATCATTTCATGTTATAACAACATCATCAACCTAAACCAGCAAAGCTATAAAATGATTATCTCATACCAATGTAAACAAGGAGTTATCTGCTGCACTTTGCTGAAAACCAAACCTTTGAAGGGACTTAGAAAGTTTTTGGAACTAATTTCGTGATGCTTGTTTAAGTCCGTAAAGGGATTTTCTTAACCTGCAAACACGATTATCACCTGGTTTAGCAAAACCTTGTGGGACTTTCATGTATACCTCCTCATGCAAGTCTCCATGAAGGAAGGCATTATTTACATCTAGTTGGTGCAATTCCCAGTGACGTATGGCAGCAATTGAAAGCAAACATTGCAAGGTTGTAATCTTGGCAACCGGCGCAAATGTATCATGGTAGTCTAACCCTTCAATTTGCGTGAATCCCTTAGCAACCTAACGTGCCTTAAAGCGCTCAACAGTACCATCAGATTGATATTTAATTTTATAGACCCATTTAGAGTCAATGGCATGTTTGCCTGGTGGTAAAGGTTCCAAAGTCCATGTATGATTCTCCTCTAATGCACGAATTTCTTGCTATATCACATGTTACCATCTAGGGTCTTTGACGGCTTGATGGAAAAATTTAGGTTCATCTAGTGAAGAAATGGATGCCAAGAAAGCTTTGTAGCTATTAGTAAAATGAGAATAAGAGAGACAATTTGAAAGAGGATAGGACATACCTGAGTTCGCTGATGGAGGGGAGCCTTATGATGGCGCTAAGGATGGTAATAGCTCATAGTCGAAACCAGAAAGCTTTATGGACACACGTCAGGACCTGACTGGTCGTTGAAAGGGAGAAGAGCTATTTTCATTATTGTTGATTGGTTCAGGTTATGTGGGATTATTGGTTTGGGGACTGCAATGATGAATTTCAGGCATGTTTTGGTTGATAGATAGAGGTCTAACTGGTGAGATCATTGTGGTAGTTTCTTTGCTTGCTTCATCATTTGGATAATTGTCAATCTGAATAGGCTTGATTTAGTCTGAGGCAGCAGGATCTGAAGAATGTGTCAACTTGTAAATGAGATCAGGTGGTTGGTTAACCAACAATGATGGAATGGGTGTATTTAGGTTTGTGTTAGTTTGGAAAGGAAAAATCTTTTCATGGAATATCATATCTCTGGACACAAACAATTTCTGTTTTTCAAGATTATAAACCTTATATCCCCTTTTTCCATGTGGATATCCCAAGAAGATACAACGATGTGCTCTAGGTGAAAATTTATCTTTTGATTTATCATGGACATAACATAGAGAGCCAAAAACTCTCAAGTGCTCATAATCAGGTTTCTTATGAAACAAAACTTCATAGGGACTTTTATTGGCAAGGATGGATGTGGGCATTAAATTTATGAGATAAACTGCAGTAAGAACACATTCTCCCTAAAATTTTAATGGTAAATGTGCATGGAAACATAAAGAACGTGCTACCTCAAGTATATGATGGTGCTTTCATTCCACTCTCCCATTTTGTTGTGGTGTATAGTCACATACAGTTTGGTGTTCTATCCCATGATTAGTAAGGAAATCTCTCATTCTATTTGAAATAAACTCTCCCCCATTATAACTTTTTATCACCTTGATCCTGGAATGAAATTGGTTTTGCACAAGATGGTAAAACATGGTTAGGTAATCATAGGTTTGTGATTTATTTTTCATAAAATAAACCCAAGTACATTTAGAACAATCATCCATTATGGTTAAGGAAAATTAGCACCACTTAATGAAGGAATTGAATAAGGACCCCAAACATCCACATGAATGAGGTCAAAACAATTGATGCTTTTTTTATTACTGATAGAAAAAGGTAAACGAGTTTGTTTTGCTTTATGACATGCATCACAAACTTTATGAAAATCACTAGAGGGGAATCTCTTAAAAATAAATTTAAACTTGCTAAAGGGATAATATCCTAGTCGTATGTGCCACAAAGCATAATCCGTTTCAAGAACACTTCGACTTGCCATTCCATATCTTCCTTCCATTTGATAAACGCCATCTTTCAGCTTACTCGCTCCAATCAGCATCCTCATACGTAAGTCCTGAAAGAAATAAAAATTAGGAAAGAATGTAGCCGAGTAATTTAGGTCATTGGTTATCTTAGAAATTAAGAGGAGGTTATATTTAAAACCAGGTATGCATAGGACTTTCTTTAACTCAATGTTTGGTGTTTTGCGTATATCACCAACATGAGTGACTGAAAGGGAAGAACCATATGGTATTTTTACATTTGGGTGTGTCAAAACATGCGTATAGTGGTCAAATTGCCTCTTATCTCCAATCATATGATCAGAGGCACCACTATCAACAATCCAAGGATCATTAGTCATGGAACTTTTACCTGCAAAGTTTGCTAAACCTTCATTACCATTGTTTTGATTGGTAGAGGATGTGAGAAAAGATAGTAATTTGGAGCATTGATCTGCTGTTAGTCCCAGAGTTTATTGAACTTGATGTTACGCGGCATTAAGTTCATGATTTCCTATTTCTGAATTGCACCATTACTGTTTACCAGGACTTGATGATCGGGATCCTGTTGTGGCTATATTGCTGTAGCTTTGTCGCTGCCTCAAGGCACCTTTTCCATTACTTCCATGATTTTATTGATTAGTTTTCCAATTGGGAGGATACCCTATGATCTCAAAACATTCTTCTTTAAGATGTCCATTTTTGCCACAATGTACACATTTCTTTTTAGACCGATTTGCTAAGTTCTGGACTTTGTTTGAGTAGTTTTTTTCAACACCATTTAGCTTTGTTGCGAATGCTGCACCTTTTATAGTTGATGGCTGATCTGTGTTCTTTTGCATGAGAAATTATTGTTCTTCTTGCAGTGCCAAAGAGAAAATTTTATTGAGTTTTGGTGTTGGCTCTATTGATAACACATGAGACCTTAGCCTATCAAAACTGCTGTTCAAACCCAGTAAGAACTGATGAGCTTTTTCCCTTTCTCGGTGTTCTTGAAATCCCTTTTCTGCTTTACACTTGCAATGGGGCAAAGGATCACAAATTTGTAATTCCTGCCACAAGGTTTTGAATTTGGTATAGTATTGGGTTAAGGTTTGTGTAATACCCTATGTTTTAACTAAATAAAGTAACTTTATATTTAAATCTTTAATAAATACTTTTAGGTTATATTATATAAAAGATTATTTTTTTTCTATCAAATGGAGGTGTGTGTATATATATATATATATATATATATATATATATATGTACTAATACTCACCTATACACATACATGCATAACTATATATGTGTGCATGTAGTTTATGTATTTATATATATATATATATATATATAGACATATATATAGATACCAAAATTACCTATATACACATATACATACACTAAAAATATATTAATATATATATATATATATATATATATAGGAAGTGGATCAAACGGGATTAAATAGACAAAAGAAGACAAAAAAAATCAAAACAACAGAAACAGAAAGAAAGCAAGGAAGAAAATAGCGAAGAAAAAAAAAAGAAGAAAAACACACAGAAGCTTCCCGAGCCTTGCAAGCCACCCTCTTCCTCATCGTCCCTCACCCTCCTTCTTTTCTTCTTCACTGTGCTATTCATCCTGCCATCACCGGTGACACCATTGCCATCGCACCAAGCTGCCAGGGAAAGAGCTGCTGCTGCCGTTCCTCATTTCCTTCCTTTGTCAGCTTCGATCCAAGCTGATCCAGCACCACTCAAGCTTCCCCAACTTCCTTCATCGTCTTAGGTGTCCGTCCAAGCCAAGAGCCGCCGCTGCAACTCACCTTCGGCGCCGGAATTGAAGGTTGAAGGTGAGTTGCACAGAGTTGTTCTTAGGTTGTTGACAGGTTGTTTTCTGGTTGCTGCTCGATTTTGAATGTTGATTTTAGGTTGTTTTTGAGTATATGTTGGATTATGTCAATAAATTACTTCAATTTGGATTTTTAAATATTTTTTCCTAATTTTTCTTAATTTACAGAATTTTTGCATAATTTTTATTTATTTATTTTAATTTTTTTAGTTGATTTATTGGGTTTTATTTGGTTTAGTTAGTATAATTAAAGTGATTATAGTTAATTGTTCTTAATATATTAATTTTATTTTAGGTTTTAGAATTTTGGTGTTAATTAGAGGTTTATGTAAATTTTAGGTATTTAATGGGTAATTATGCTAATTTAAAAAATTATGGTTAAAAATTATGAAATTTTAATAATTGAGGTTATTAGTGAATGTTATTAATTTTAGAACTCAAATTATAATTTTTGTGATTTTTATACTATTTTTATAAATATTTTTGAGTTTATGTCAAATTTAATTTGTAGGTTAAATAATATTTTTGGAAGAAATTTGTTGGTTGATTAAATGTTTTAATTATAGTAGGAAGATTTATTTTGAGAAAAATAATTTTTGGGATGATTAAATAATTTTAAGGAATTATTTTTAGTACTAATAGCACATTATGTAATTTATGTATTTTAGGGGGGTAAAAAAATGTAATTTTACACTAAATATAATAAAATATATATTTTAATTAGTTTTATTAATTTTTAAGGGGTTTAGACAATTTTTATAAATTAATTGGTATTTTTACTTAAGTAGTGTAAATTTTAAATATTAAATTTCAAATATTATATATATATAATACATTATAATGGTTTTGTATTTTGAAAAAGGAATACAAATTTAATTGTTTAATTTTGAATAATTGAGATTTTTTATATTTTTAGTATATATGTATGTGAAATATATATTTTTAGAAACAAAGGTTATTAATTCTTGATATTTTGTTAAGTTGTGATCTCGGTCAGGGCTAAATGTAGTTTTGGGAGCCCGACTCGAGTGTAGATATTTGTGGATACTAGAAGTGCATTTTCTATGCAGGTCTGACTCTACCTTTGGTAGAGAGATGTTCGTTTTACAGAGGAGACTCTGTTGAAATTTCGATAGATTTTCTCGTAAAACATGATGCTCATAAAATTTCTACCGTTAGTTAGGTTAAATCCTGTCTGTCGAGTCTCGTCCGATTTTCCTCGAGTCAGTCTGGAATTTCATTATTTTGTTGATTGTTGATTTCGATTCCTTAGTCATGTTTTAAAAGTCGATTGTTATTTTCTTTTAGATCATTTCGGAGCAGAAGCTGTGAGGCCGAGGCAGACGCGTGGTCGTCAGCCTTCGCGTTCATCCTGTAAGTCAATAGAACGATCTGTGTGTGTGTTTATGTAAAGAATGCCTGCGCTCGTATTTTATTACATTGATTATATGATTTATTTAATTTAATGCTATTATTTAAGATTTAAATACATTTTATTTATTTAAAATCAATTTGAGAAATTTTGGTAGAACGGGCTACCTGGTGGGCCTCACCAGGACCATGTGCACATGGTAGAGATTGAGAGATGGATTCGATGTATATATGATTGGTGAATGTTAAACTGGGATGGGTGCCTCGGTGGAAGCCTTTGCTCTTGGGGACCGCCAGTGATTGTAAGGTTATTAATGGATTGGGATGGGTGCCTTGGTCGATGTCTTTGCTCTCGGGGACCGCCAGTGCCATATATTTGGATTAAGTGAATGACTACAGCTTGGTGCCTCGATTGATGCCTTTGCACTCGGGGACCGGTAGTCTAGTTGGAATAAGTGGGCCCAATTGGCCATTTAGATTTTGGGTTTAGGGTTCTACCGAGATTTTTCAAAAGCTATACTTATATATTATAAATTATTTTCACTATAAACATATATAGTTTTCAAAAGGTTTTCAAACCGTACAACTCTTTTTATTGACTTACTCAGTGAGGTCTGATTCCCCTCAATTTTTTTTTTCAGGAGCTTGGAAGTTCGACCTCAGACTACCTCTACGCCGGGTTTCTTCTTCACCGGCCATTTTATGTAGGTTATTATAAGCTGTACTGTGTGTTAATCTAGGCTGCTGCAGTAGTATATGTACTAAGGATTTGTATGGTTTCAACATAATTGTGTAATTTATTTGTGTAAACTACGCTTATATATAAGATTTAAATTCAATTTATAATATGAGATGTTGAAACACATTTTTATTAAGCAGTTGAATTTGTGTATTTTGAGAAAAATCAGTTTGATAATATGTTCTGTTATTAATTAAAGTTTAAAATATGAATGGTTTTATTTTCTTTTCCTTTAGGCTTACTACGGGTTTCGGGGGCCTTATGCCTACCCATTCCCTAGTGCCGGTCACGTGCCCTCGGGTTCGGGTGGTGACAGTTTATCCATCTTTTTGACTAAGGTTAGAGAACTCCTTTTTTATTTTGTAAAGACGAGGTGCATTACTTTGCCCATATCTCTCGCAAAGTTCATTCTATATCTCTTGTGCTGTGTCTGCATACATAACACTTTCTTGTATGTCTTTAGCTAGAGAATTTCTTAGCCAAGCTTTAACCATAGCATCATTCCTTTTCCAACGCCCAAAATTTAGTGAGTCTGAGTTCGGTAGTTGTAGACTTCTATCAATGAATCCACCCTTGCTTTTTGCATACAAGGCTGTTTCCATGGAGTTTTTCCATGACACAAAATTTTCTCCTATGAAAGGTGTGGTGACAAACACAAGTCCTGGATGATCTGAAGGGTGAAGAATATCTGGTGAATCATTATAATTCTGCATTATAATTTCTCCCCCCTTCGTTGAACTTTGTGACTTTTCTGAACTTCCTTCTTGATCTCCCATTGATGTTATTGACAAGATGGATTCTGGTTCAATTTGTTTGAACCATGCTCTGATACCATGAGAAAATATTAATGGGAAAAAGATAATCTTTATTGATTATAATGTGTGCTATATATACAAGCATCTATACATCCAATATAGGAAAAAAAACTAAGCTTGCATCTAAAGAATAAGAAGCAAATAGGAAGCAAGAAATATAAAAAATAAATCTAAACAAAGAACGTCTAAAATAGGAATATCTATGATAGGAAGCAAGAAATATAGGAAATAAAGCTAAGCAAGGAACGTCTAAAATAGGAACATCTATGATACAGGAAAATCTCAACAACTGAAAGAAATTAGTATTCTGTACCCAAAATCTCCAGGTTATGGTGCTGGCTTTCTTTTAGAGAATCAATTTGTCCCAATTATTACTTTGGGTGGTGATTTCTCATCTTCACATCATGTCTTTGTGACAGTAATTAGTACGTTTTCTAAAATCTTAAATTCAAATAGTATCGCGGTTGCTAAAATCTTAAGTGCGCATTAAATCTCACCGTCTACACTTGTAGCGAAAATTCTTGTTTTAGACTCAACAATAGCAGCAAGACTGTTGGGAACTTTGTAGTTTGCCTCAAAGAGCTATTGATTCTTGTTCTATAGAATCTAGCATGCTGTTTCAAAAATGATTGCCTAGTCAACCTCAGTGTCAATCGTCAGATTGTTCTGCAAATTAAACAAAACCAATCGTCAAAACTAAGAGATTTAAACAAATTTAAATTGGAGAAAGGCACCAATTTAGTCCACAAATCATCAGCTGTTTTGCTGTCCCTAAGAACATGAATCATGGACTCTTTCTTTTGCCTGCAAACATCACATTAAGTTTCATCAGTCAGGTGCCTTCTATGAAGCTCAACCTTAGTTAGAAGCTTGCTATGGATATGTAACCAAAGAAACATTCTAATTTGCTTAGGGCCATTTCAGCATTAAATTAACTTCCCCTTGGCATCGAATTGATAAGAAGAATGATCTGTGATCATTTGGTACGTAGATTTGACCGAGAATTTTTTACTGGGGGAATGAGTCCAAAAAGGCATGTCAGGGCCATCTATAGGACAAGGAGGCTTTATGGCGGTAATCTGCATGAGAGCTGACATTGGTAAAAAATCTTAAAAAGAGCCCATTTCCAATTTCCATTATTATCCACCAGTTGATTGAACTTCAGATATCCAAGTCACTCGAGATCTCTTTAATGACTACATCCGCTAGGCAGTTGTCAGCTCCCACCCAATTAGCATACCAAAATCGGATTGAAGCTCTATTACCCAAGCTCCACCTGAGGCCGTCCCGAGTATAGTGCCAAACCTTCTGAATGCCTTGCCAAATCATAGAGGCTCTTTGAGTTACAGTAGGATATCCATGCACAGTATTACGAAGATATTTATTTTTCAGTACACAAGACCAAAGATCATTATCATTGGATATAACACCCCATGCCAACTTCATCAGAAAAGCAAAATGATAGTGTTTGGCCTCACGAATACCCAGACCACCTGCTTCTCTAGATTGGAAAATTTACTTCCAATTCAAAAGATTAATTTTCTTGCCCATACTACTGCTGTCCCAAATAAACTTACGGTTAAGACTGTCAATTTTCTTACAAACATCTTGAGTAAAACGTGGGTTTGCATTATGTAACTAGGAACTGTAGATAACACTAATTTCATCAATGTCACCCTTCTCACTAAGGATAATTTGGAATTAAGACTGTCAATTTTCTTACAAACATCTTGAGGAAAACGTGGGTTTGCATTATGTAACTAGGAACTGTAGATAACACTAATTTCATCAATGTCACCCTTCTCACTAAGGATAATTTGGAAGCTTCCTAGCTCTGTATTTTTAAGGACATTTTTTCAAGCAAATGATGATAAATGTTGTTCGTTTTGCGGCCATGGATGATAGGAGTCCCAAGGTATTTCCCTATCTTATCAGTTGTCAAGAATTGAAGAACATTGGCTATTTCTGATTGGGTCTGTAGATTGGTGTTCTTGGAGAAGAACAACAAAGACTTTACTTTATTAACCAAGTGACCTGAGGAAACACAAAAACTCTCCAGAACTCTATGCATGGTAATTGCGTTTTCTTTGTTAGATTTAGCAAAAAGGAGGTCATCTGATAAGAAAAGATGGCTGATTGAGAGACCACGATTCAAAATCTTGAAAGGAACCCAATTTTTATTCTTCACTTCAAGATCAATGGAATGGGCTAGACGCTTCATGTAAAGAACAAAGATGTAAGGAGATATTGGATCTCCTTGTCTAATGCCCCTTAAGGATAAAAGTTGTTAGATAACTGACCATTCCAACAAACATGCATGTAAGAAGAAGTAATATATTTCATAATAAGATTAATAAAGAAATGAGGAAACCCAATATCAATGAGAGTGTCGAAAATAAAGTTCCAACTCAATCTGTCATAAGCCTTAGCAAGATCGATCTTAGCAACCACATATCCTGACTTTTTTTTTTTTTATAAACTCAATGGAATGAATAATTTCTTGAGCTGTGATCACATTGTCTATGATGTGATGCCCTTTTACAAAACTAGCTTGAAGAGGGTTCACCAATTTATGCATATGGGGCTTCAGATGGTTTACAATGATTTTGGTGAGTAACTTATAAGTGACATTGCAAAGGTTGATGAGACAAAAACCACTCCATGTATCCGGGTTACTAATTTTGGGGAGAAGCACAAGTTTGGTTTGGTTCAAGGCCGAATCCAGGATTCCCTGTTCAAAGAAGTTTTTAGCCATTTTGAAAATATAATCACCCACAAGACTCCAATGTTTTTGGAAGAAGAATGCTTGAAATCCGTCCATACCAGGAGCTTTAGATGGATTCATATCAAATAACGCGCCCTGCAGTTCCTCCATAAAGATACTTCTAATTAAAGAGTTAAAGTCCTCTTCATTCAGTCTTGGAAAGCTTCCCGTTAAGAGGTAATGCGGCCTATTATAAGTCTCTTCAGTACAAAGCTTATTGAAAAATATCAAGTCGTCATGTTTCTGAATAAGTGGCTCACAACAACATTCACTTAAAGTCAACTTGAGGACAATATTATTATTTATGCGATTTTGAGATTTAAATTTCGCATGACAATATCTTGTATTGCGGTCCCCAAGGTTAACCCAGTCACCCAAGGATTTTTGTCTCCAAAAGAGTTCTTCTTGAATTAAAATTCTGTTGAATTGATCCAAAAGTTTAGATTCTAGCTTTTTCAGGTTATTAGAGTCCTTCTCTTCCCTGGACACTTGAACACCCTTAATTCTAGCAATAATTTATCATTTTTTCAATTTGATTCGTTGGAGTTATAAATTAATTATTTTAATATCTTAACTTAACATAAACACTCTTCATTTTATTAATGTGTATAAATAGTTTTATTTTAATTTAAATAATATTTAAGCATTTTAAATGGTAAATAATTAACTATTAACAAATTTTACTTATTTTAAGGGTAATTTTTACTCATAGAACTTAACTTTTAATGAAAGTTTTACTAGAGTACCTTACCTTTTTTTAGTCACATAAAACTGTATAATATTTCTTTTTATTACCAACAAAGTGCTTGAATATGATTTCCGACAATAGTTGACTATGTGGCACGCCACATGATATCTGATGTGGTGTCATGTATCACGTTTTACTGATGTGACACCCATGGTGCTAATGTGACACACTTTATATGATGTGGCACCACATGATACTTGAATGCCTGACACATCAGTATAATGAGACATTTATTAAACGTGAGATATCATAGTGGAATCTTTGCTAAAAGTTCGGTACCACAAATGAAAATTTCTAAATTTTTATTTGATTTTTGTTTGTGTAATTGGTTCTTATTTTTTGGTGGTAAAATATTGAACGATATAATTTTCAAGTGAAAATTTGTGTTTTTAATTTATATCTCAATTTTTAATATTACTTGCGAGATTAATCAAATTTAAATAAACTTACAAAGTATAAATTATAAATTAAAATAATTCATCGAAATATAAAAATGAAAATTTTTATTTTAGAATTTATCAAATATTAAATTAAAATTAAAATTTTATTATAATGAACAAATTTAAATAAATATTTTTTATTTATTATGAGTTTAAACATAAAGTAGTTTAATATACTAATATTTTGATATGAAATATAACACTAATATCTTGATACGAAATATATAGTACATACTTTTTTAACTTCTAATCTTAGGGAATGTTAGTAACCAATCATACAACCAACTACAATTGACTAGTGATAACAAGAAACTTTATTTTGTTCGTAAAATTCAAAACAAGAATGAGAATAAGAGCATCACAAGAGAACAAGCAATGTAAAATATCCTTACCAATAAAAAATGTTAATTATTGATACCTCATATACATATTACTATTATATTAAGGGTTTTATTTTTCTCAAATAGGGTTGCTTATAGAGGAAGAAGGACCAATGCAAATAGGAAGAGAGTCTCTAATTAAGAAGACTCTCGGAAGGAAGAAATAAACTCTAAATAGGCATAACTCCTGCATTAAAGAAGAATCCTATTTCTCTTAGGTTTGAGCATCACTATCCCTATAAATAGGACCTCATATCCCTCATTCTCATTCATTATATTCTTGGGTACTCATTGCTCTCCTTATCTCTCTATATGTTCTCTGACTTAGGCATCAAAAGGTTTGTGGGGATCTTCCTCACCTCTCACCTTGCCCCTTTGTTTATTCATTGCAGGGCTTAAACTCAGAGGTTTCAGGAATAAGTTATCAAGTAGTGCTGTTTGTGGGGACACTCTCAAGTTAAAAGCCATTAAGCATATACCAAATACGACATTGACATTATGACTTCCAATCTACCACCAACCTCAACTCCAGATACGCAAATTAATCCATTAGCCCCCATTCCTCCAATTAATCCATCAGCCCCCACTCCTCCAATTAACCTATTAGTACCCATTCAACCAATAATTTCGTTAGCACTTTTTCAGTATATTAGACCCTTATTATAAGCTCCAGTCGGAATATATACTCCAACTGGTAATACCTAAAGTTTCTAACACCAAGTAATAACTTCCCTTATTACACTTCCCTATAATTTTACAATCGACATGTACCCTTCGTACCTTTCTCAAATTTGCTAGAAACTCCTGCCATAAACACACCAAACCTAAATATAATAACCCAGACACTCAACCTACCTCCATCAAGTAAAGAGGCCATGATTTAAAACATCCAAACCCAAATGCTCCTAATCTAACAATAGTTGAATGGCTTGATTTAAGGCAATAATCCTGGAATAGCTCATCTGGAGAATAATGTAGCAATACTAGTAATAGCTCTAAATATGCTTAGTGGAAGTAGAGAAGGTTATAAAGCTCTGGAAGGGGAATCTTATACAATAATCCCGACCTTAAATGACTCAAAGATAACTCAGAAAGTTGAAAAGGTTATGTAGAAAGCTCATACTGGACATAAGAAGGAATATGAGTGCATTCTAAAAGGAAAGACACCCTTTGTAAGCAGAATAATTAGGACAAAGATCCTAACCAAATTCAAAATGCCTCAGTTAGACCATTTTGATAGAATTGAGGATCCGATCAACCACATATCCTTATTCATGACTAGGATGCTGCTTCAGAATATAAATAACAGAATCATGTATAGAGTCTTTCCTAATACACTTACCAAGAATGCTTAGAAGTGGTTCCACCAACTTCTTGAGAATTCTATTTTGTCTTTTGAGGAATTAGCTAAGAAATTTTGGACTTAGTTTATCACCAATGTTCCTCTTGCCAAAAACATTAATGATCTTCGGATGTGTAAACAAAAGGCTACAGAATCATTAAGAAGTTACTTGGATATATTTAAAAAGGTAGCTATGCAAATTGAGAATTTAATGAATGAAGTAGCTATAGAAGCCTTGAAGAATGAGACTTGGTTGGGGAAACTCAAAGACAAGATCATGACCAAAGAACCTAACACCTTTACTGAGGTAATGGCCATGACGATAAAGATGATAAAAATGGATGAAGATAGGAGGATGCACCGGGATGATGAGAAAGCATTTTATTAGAAAAGGTGAAAGGTTAGAACTAAGAAGGCCCAAATTTCAGTGAACGATCTTCAAAAACCAGGTGAAAGAATTCGAAAGGGAAGAGGAGAGGTATATACCACTAAAAATCTCTAGATCCAAAATCCTTAAATGGATAAGATAGAGTGGGTTAGGCATAACACTAGTTAGAAGACTAAGTCCAACTAGGAGAGCTATGCAAGATAGGAGGTTCTACTATCAATACCACTAGGACTATGGGCATAAGACTAAGGCATGCTGAGAATTGAAGAATTCTATAGAAAAGTTAATACAAAATGGGAAACTCAATAACTTCACTAACATAACTAGAAGAGACTGAGAATCGAATGATTAGGACATAGATAAGCCAATGTAAAAGAAAGCTCAAAATAAAGTAGTTGGAGTTATCAACATGATTGTCGAAGGAGAAGCGACCAGAAGAAAGCTTAAGAGAACATCACATTTGGTCCGGAAGATAGGAAACACGTTTAGTATCCTCATAATAATGCCTTAGTGGTAAGTAATTTCATCAATAATTACTTAGTAAAAAGATTGTTGATTGATGACGGAAGTAATATCAATGCACTCTTTTGGAATGCTTATAAGGCAATGGGGGGGGGGTTTCGTCACTAATTTGAAAGCTATCTGGAATCTTATTACAAGCTTTTATGGTGGAACCACACAAACAATAGGATTAGTGGGGCTAATTTTAGAATTTGGCAATTGAGATACTGGGGATGTGAAAGCTATCAAAGCTCTATTTAATGTGGTAGATCTTTCTCTCATGTATAATGGCATTATAGGCTGGTCAATCCTTTATGAAAATGATGTGGCCATGAGCATCAGTCATTTGACTATGAAGATTTCTCTGAAAGGTCAAGTCATAACAATTTGTGAGATAGACATATGGCTAGACAATGCTATTAGCTAGCTATCAAACCCCAGACAAAAGCATTCCCTTTATAATCTTTAGAAAATAAGAAATAAGGAGCCAATCCTAAGTTAGTTGATTAGGTGCAGAATTTATAAATTGTTGAAGGAAAGATAGTTAGAATTGGCAATGAGCTTAATGATGAAGTTAAAAGTGGAATAAGTAAGGTCTTCATCAAACGTTCAGGTAGCTTTGCCTCTAAAGCATTTAAGATCATTAGGGTAGATCCTCGGATTGCCTCATATAATTTAAACATGAAACCAGGAGTTAAACCTATTATTTAGAAAAAAGGAACTTTTCATATGAGAGGTAGAAGGTTATCGCTGAGGAAACAAAGAAATTGTCAGAAGTCGAATTCATCAAAGAAGTAACACACTTGGAATGGGTAGCTAATATAGTGCTAGTAAAAAAAGCTAAATGGGAATTACAGAATGTGCGTGGACTATACTGATCTCAACAAAGCATGCCCAAGATACAACTATCCTTTACCAATAATAAATCAGCTAGTAGACTTGATTGCTTGTTACAACTTGTATAGTTTTGTGGATGCTGCTCAGGGGTACCATCAGATCCCAATAAAGAAGGAAGATTAGGAGAAAACATCATTTATCATTCACGAAGGCCTTTATTACTATAAGGTTATGCCTTTTGGACTAACTAATGCTGGAGCAATATACCAAAGGCTGATAAACCACATGTTCCAAGATTAAATTGGGAAAAATGTAGAAGTATATATGGATGACATCATTATTAAGAACCAATATATAGAGCAGTAGTCTGAGGATCTTGATCAAATCCTTTAGATACTGGATTAATACCAGTTCAAACTTAATCCAAAAATGTGTCTCTTTAGGGTAAGGGTAGGCAAATTCTTGGGATTTATGATATCCCATAGAGCAATTGAAGCCAATCTAGAAAAGATAGAGGTCATACTTAAAATGAAAGCTCTGATATCGTTAAATGAGCTCCAAAAGTTAAATGGCAGAATAACAGATTTGGGGCATTTTATCTCCTGCTAGGCCAAATAGTGTCTACCATTTTTTTAAGCCCTAAAAAACTCCAAGAAGTTTGTATGGAATGAAGAATGTCATGTTGCGTTCGAAGACATAAAAAAGTTCTTATCTTCACCACCTTTACTCAGTAGGCTAATCCCGAAAGAGGTTTTGTACTTATATCTCTCCGTTATTTAGGAATCAATTACATTGATACTAATTAGAGAGGAGGGAAGTCAGCATAATTTGGTGTACTATATCAGCTAAATACGTAAGGGTTCAGAAGTCCAGTATCCCAAACTAGATAAATTAGTTATGACTGTCGTACATACATCTAGAAAGCTAAGGCATTATTTTCAAGCTCATTTAATCATTGTAAGATCCAGCTTCCCATTAAGGAAAATCTTACAAAGACCTAAAACATCTGACAGATTGGTCTAATGGTTGATATTGCTTGGAGAATTTGACGTCAGTTATGAACCTCGGTAGTAAATCAAAGCTCAAACCCTGGTAGATTTTGTGCTAAAGAAGATAGTGGAAGACTTTATCCTTTCTGAATGCCCAAAATGGAAGTTATACATAGATGGAGCCTTGTCCATCTGAGGATCTAGTGTTGGAATCTTCCTTAAATGGCTAAATAAAGTCACAATCAAATATGCAATTCAAATAAAGTACAAAGCCACTAATAATACAGTCGAGTATGAGGCACTCATTATAGGACTGAAGTTAGCTACAAAAGTCAAAACTAAGCATCTTAAAATATATTATGATTTATAATTGGTGGTCAACTAAATCAAAGGAACATACTAGTTTAAGGAGCTAAACATCATCAAGTATGTAGAGAAAGTCAAATAGCTCCTAAAGAAGCTCGAGTAGGATTAGGGACAATGGAAAATCATTCAAATTTCTAGAAGTGAAAACTCAGAGGTAACTTACTAGTTAAATCAACAGTAGAAGACAATCAAACATTTAAAGAGCTTGAGCTAACTAAGGAGTTGATGAAGCCAAGCATTGAGGAGGTAGAGATCATGAATATCCAAAAAGTAGCAGAGTGGATGAAGCTAATCATTTAATATCTCAAACATGGGGTAATCCTATAGGATAAGTTAAAGGCTCAAAAGTTAAGATAAAAGCTGCACATTACTCCATGCATAATGGAAAACTCTATAGAAGGTCCCTATTACATCCATGATTTAAATGCATATCACTAGAGGAAGAAAATTATGTGCTTAAGGAAATTCATGAAGGGATTAGTGGAGCTCATAACTCTCATCATTCGTTGATAAGAAAAGCATTGCTCCAGGGTTATTATTAGCCCACCATGTCTTGAGATGCTCAGAAACTGGTTCAGGAATGTCATAAGTGTCAATAATTTTCTTGCCTCAGCCATAAGCCTTCAAATATTTAGTATCCAATTGGGAGTCCTTGGCCTTTTGCAATATAAGGAATGGATATCTTAGGTCCATTTCCTATTTTAACCTTTCAAAAGAAGTTCTTGATCGTGGCTATATATCACTTCACCAAGTGGATAGAAGTTGAAGCTATCCTAACCATCATTGAAGCTCGGATTCAACACTTTTTTTGAAAGGGAATTATCTATAAATTTGGCATACGTCACACAATGATAACAAATAATGGGAAGTAATTTGATAATAAGAAATTCAAAAGGTTATGTTTTGATGTTAATATAAAACTCTGATTTACTTCAATAGCTCATCCATAAACAAATGGCCAGACAGAGGTAACAAACAGGATCATTATGGAAGGTCTAAAAAAGAGATTAGATAAAAAGAAGGGAAACTGGGTTGAAGAACTCAATAATGTCATTAGAGCATATAGAACAATACCTAGAACCTCCACAGGAGAAATACCTTTCAGATTGACTTATAGAATGTATGTTGTAATCCTAATAGAAATTAGGTTAGTAAGCTACTGGTAACTGAAGATTTAAATTAGGAGGTTAATAATGTCAATGCTCGGATATGCCAAGATCTACTTGAAGAAAGAAGAGAATAAGCATCCATTATATTAGAAGCTCAGAGGTAGAAGATCAAGGAATATCATAATAAATATGTCTAACTAAAGAAATTTTAGGTCAGAGATTGGGTACTCAGAAGGGCTAACATTGATAAGGGCAACTCTAAAATAGGCAAGCTCAGACCTAATTGGGAAGGCCTTTACTAAGTCATTAAAAAAATGATAAAGGAAGCATATAAGATTAAAGATAAGCAAGGAAAAGAGCTGCCTCAATACTGGAACTTAGACAGCCTTAGAAATTACTATCAATAAATGTATTCAGAGTTTAACAAATTTTGAGAAATAAAAATAATTCATTCATCATTCAAAATATTACATTACATTAAAAGGAAATTTTCATTGAGTATTTTACAAGTTAGCCTCAGACTCGGGAGGCACAATCCCATCATTGGGATAAAGTTCAACATCTTCCAAAGTCTGAGATTCAAGAAACGAAGTGGATTTAGCACCAAAAGTGGCAGCTCTGGTAGTAGATTTTTTTAATGGCTTACGGATCCTTAAGAGCAAACTTAGTAACAACATCTTCCTTAGTAGCTAACCATGCCAAATCATTGGGAGTTATCTTCTTTAGACAAAAAAAATCCAAATCTAGATGCTAAGCCGACAGTACCTTATGACACTCAAATTTATAGGCCTTAAGAAATCCCTTCACAATCTTTTAACAAGTCTTTATATCATTGCCTTTGGATTTCCTTTCATTGGCCAACTCTTTTTTCAGAATTTCAAGCTCGACATTTTGTGTTTTGATCCTTAATGCAAGCTGAGCTTGTGAATGCTCAAGCTCTTGGATCTTTTTCAAGCTCACCTCAGTTTTTGACTTAGACTTCACATTATCAATCTCAGTAAGCTCCAGGGCATGCTTTGCCGCATCTAACTTCTTCTCGTAATTGATTACAATGGTACTAACCTTGGCCTCCTTGATATTGTACTCATTCTAAAGGATGAAATCATTATCCTTCGCCAGTAGTATCCTTTGAGCCATATGAAAGGCAAGTATGGAAAGATAAAAAAAGAGAAACATCCATGGAAATGATTATAGTAGTAGAGATCAGGCAAGTTACCTCTAAAACATGGGTAATCAAAGAATTGAATAGCTTGCTCCTTCCCTATTCTTGCCATTTTTGGATGTCATTTGGTAATTATAAAGACTCAGTGTAGTGATCCTTAATTTAAGGATTAGAGACTTTTAGGGGTTTCATCTTTGATAAAATCCATCTTTTCTTATATGGCATCTGATGAGTTTTGGATGCTTAGTAAACACCCCTTCACTAAGCTATTCCTTGTCATCTAACTCTACTCTTCAGGAGCACTTTTTAGGAAGTTCAGACGTTTCTTTTTGGGTAACGCTTATCACTTGAGCATG
This sequence comes from Mallotus nudiflorus, assembly GCA_947683625.1. Classification (NCBI taxonomy): domain Eukaryota; kingdom Viridiplantae; phylum Streptophyta; class Magnoliopsida; order Malpighiales; family Euphorbiaceae; genus Mallotus; species Mallotus nudiflorus. The sequence continues at coordinate 6,773,365 of CANTUR010000075.1, read as the reverse complement.
GATCAGTGCAAGCCTCCAAGATCTCCATATCTTAGGCAGGTTGATCAGTCCAAGGTGCTACCTGCTCTTTTAGCTCTTTATTTGAAAGGATTCCATCCTAAAAAATGAAATAGTCAATCATCTACAAATAAAGAAGAAAAAAAATCAGAATATACCTTTAAAGTCTCAGAACTTACCACTAACATCTATATTCCCAGGCCAGATTCTTCAGAGGTATCTATGAGATAGATTCTCAGTAGATGTGCTATTGGCTATCTCTGAATATACAGTCTTAGCACTAATTTAGTTTCTTCTTTGGGTAACCTTGGAGGATGCTTCACTTTATAGCAATCCTTAGCCCATATTTATTAGATATTGATAAAATTTGATGGATGCTCAACTATGAAAAATTTATGCCTTCATTTCTTATGAAGGTCCGGAAGCTTAACGAAAATACTATGGTTTAGAACATTTGATAAAGAAAATATCAGCTCCCCCTTTTTCTTATTCAAACTATACATATATCAGAGCATGTCTAGATTCGACTCTCTACCCTCCCTATGCATCAACTTTATACACCCAGTCAAGATCCAGTAACTGTTAGGGTGAAGTTAGCTAGGGGCTATATTATTTCTATTCAAGAAGTTCCTAATAAAAGGATCTAGGGAAAATTTCAACCCCTTTATAACTGACCAAAGTATATAACTAGTTTCTACCAATTTAAAAGAGGGGTGTAAGTCTTGAAATTTTTGTCTACAGTGTGCCAGACGTATTCCTAAGGAATGCTAAGGCATATTTTATACCATTTAAGCATATTATCATCAATCTTAGATGCAAAAAGATATGAACTAACTTGCTCTCACAAAAACATATGGAGAAGAAATAAAAACAACTAGAGAGGAAACATCTTCACCTAGGTAAATTAGAAATTTCTTCGAAGAAGTTTTAAGATTGTAGCAGCATAAAGACACTGGCAGGCAGGAGATCAGACAAAAAATTAGTAAAGATGAAGAACATGAGAAAAGCCAAAGTGTGAAATAAGTAGGAAGATACACTACTTAAAAGGACAGGAAGGTTCTTGGATGACCGCTAATACCCTCACAGTTATTCACATCTCTCACCTAGCATTAAAGGTATTTATGGGCATAGAAAAGCCCATTAACCAAGCAGTTATCATTATAATAGTTGAAATGTCTCATTTTCTGACACATGAACAGATGTAACAGTTACACAATTCAAAATTCAAAAAAAAAAAATCAAAAGCTATGGCAATTGATAATCCCGCTATGAATTATCCTCATCTTTGTATTAGCACTTGGGTCGTGCTTCAACTACACTGAGCATCTACGTCTAGTGACTGAAGTTGGCACCTTTAAGGTCACTTTAATAGTACTGAGGTTTGAAACTCAGGTTGCACTTTTAATGCACCAAGTAACTAAGTCTAGTGACTGAAGTTGGTACCTTTTGGTAGTACTGACATTTGACAGTCGGGCCATGCTTCTAATGTATCGAGCATCTAAGTTTAGTGACTGAAGCTGGCACCCTCAGGTCACTTTGATAGTACTAAGGTTTGGCACTCGGACCATTCTTCTAATGCACTGAGCATCTAAGTCTAGCGATTGAAGTTAGCACCATCAAGTTGCTTCGATAGTACTGAGGCTTGGCACTCAAGTCGTGCTTCTAATGCACTGAGCAACTAAGTCTAGTGATTAAAGCTAGTACCCTCAGGTCACTTTGATAGTACTGAGGTTTGACACTCGGGCCACACTTTTAATGCACTGAGCATAAATTTCTAATGATGGCTGGTTCCCTCATATTGTTTCTATAATACTAATGGATTAATCCCATGGGACATTTTATAAACACCGAGCATCTATAAGTCTAGTTGGCATCTTCATGCTTTGATGTTCAAACATTGTAAATTCAAGACTTAATACCAAGCATCATCCTTTTTTATGACTAAAGTTAGCCATTTTAAGTCACCCTTCTAGATCATATACAATTTGTTGGTCTCTCTTTTGGCAGAAGAATCACTATTCTAAGTTATCTACCATTGTGCATTTATCAAATCAGGATATATCAAACATAAATATCTGAACATACTTTTAGGGGGTCTTTTAATACCCCATATATATATTCCTATTATATTAAGGGTTTTATTTTTCTCAAATAGGGTTGCTTGTAGAGGAAGAAGGACCAATCCAAATAGGAAGAGGATATTTAATTAAGAAGACTTTTGGATATAAAGAAACAAACTCCAAATAGGCACAACTCCTACATCAAAGAGGAATTCTATTCCTCTTAAGTTTGGGCATCACTATCCCTATAAATAGGACCTCATATCCCGCATTGTCATTCATTTTATTCTCGGGTACTTATTGCTACATTCTCTGACTTAGGCATTAGAGGGTCTGTGGGGATCCTCCCCACCTCTCACCTTGGCTCTTTGTTGATTCCTTGCAAGACTTAGACTTAGAGGTTCTGGAAACAAGTTATCAATTGTTATAATGCAAACACTAATAGAGTATTATTCTCTATTACCATCTTGCCATAAGATCATTAACATTTAAAATCCAAGTTCAACAACTGTGAAATTACCCATCTTAATAAAATAACTTAATATAGCTTACTTAATTATATAAAAATTTTATAAGGATTTAAAAACCTTTGGCCTTTATATGACATGCTTAAGTGATGATCTTGCTAATGGATAGTTAGCAAAGAATGGAAAGGGACATCCACCTAGCAACAATATTCAGCTATATATACTACCAATATATATAAAAAAACAACTGTAACTACTTCCTGTGGCTGTAACATAGCTCTTGGTTTATAGTTATTCTCTATATGATGTTAAGAGGCATGATGCACTTGCATATGTCAATACCATTTAGAGTATAAATAGTCAAAATTGAATAGTTTACTTTTGTAATATGCACACCAAGATTGAGATTGCGATGAACACTATAACACTCAATGCAAACAAAAACACAAAGGTTTAAGGTTACCCATTCTGGCTCTAGGGCACTACAATAAGCACATTTATCATTTCCATATACTCTTCATAGGACATTAATTATTTTTTCTTGCATAAGATCTTTGTTGTTATGGAATTCTTAGTGGCTGCCTTATGACATGCACCAGCAAGGCTCCTCTTTTATGTAAATTCATTGACAACATTGTGGTTATAATAAGCAATTTCAAAGGAAATGTTCTCACTTGTAGACCTATGATGACCACTTCCTATGGGACTAGCTATATATAAGGCACTAAATTTTAATTGGACTACAATTGTCAAAATGTCTATTAATTTAAAGGACAATAATTACAGAAAATGCTTATAAAAATTACCTTGTCAGGAGGTTAAGAGCTGAGTAGTGAAGCAATAACTCATTTTAATTTTTTTAATACAATCTATATGATCCATTGCACTCTTTACCAACACTGACAAGCATAAATAAAGGATATTTTGAGGAATGTTTTGATAAGTAACCTATTAAAATTAAAAAATTTTGGGCTTCTAGTGCTTGAACAATAGCATAGAAATCTACTTCTCAAAAGCTAAAATTATTGTAAATAGATTGATTTGAAGCTGCTATAGTCTAGTTTAATTGTGGAACCTTACAGAATTGCTGCTACTGCCATAATCTAAAAGAGAGAAATTTGAAATTTGGAAGTCTTAACTGTAAGCTTCTTATTCATTAACAAGGACTGAAGTTTAAATAAAACAAACTAATGATTATAAAATAACAATATGAAAAAAAAAGATATAAATGAGCAACAAAGATGTGCTTATTAAAGGAAAGAAAACCATTCAAGGTGATCAACAATAAATTAACAAATTATATAGAGTAATTATAGGGTCATGATTCTATAAATATTAGCTTCTATAAAAAGCTTAACTATGTTTTATATAATGGCATCCTTGTATAGATGTGGGATATATACAAAAACATACATTTTTCTTCTCAATTCATTTATAGTATCAAAGCATCGATTTTAGTGCCTCTAGCTCAACATCTTTCTGCTACAAACATAATTAAAGAACATCATCATACTAATCACCATGGATGATATGATTAAAAACTCAATTCAACAAAATAAAAATCAATAACACTAGGCATGGAGGAGAAAGTAATCACATTACCTGATCCTTTAACTTTACATAACTCAAACACGCTAGGACTCATTATGGTTAACACGCCATTAGATGGATGGAACTAAAGGGAATAGAGTCATTCAATGCATCTTAGCCTTAGTGCCAAGAATAAGCTTGGCTTTGTCGATGGGACTATAAAAGCTCCACCAGCAATTGATGCAAAATACCCATTGTGGAAATGTTGCAATGATCTTGTCATATCTTAGATTCTTCATTCCATTTAGCTTGACATAGCTTGAAGCAGGATTTTTTTAGATACAGAAGTAGTGGCTTGGACTGACCTCCATGATAGATTCTCATAAGGAAATGACATAAAGATCTCTCTCGGTCTCAGCTTACTACACTTAACTCAAAGGACTTTAGGACAAATAAGGATATTATCAAGAACCCATCATATGTTCCTATGACATGTTAAACAAAATTGCCATAAGAGAAGAGAAAGAAAAAGTGATGCAATTTCTGATGGGGCTCAACAAGTCTTACTCGTAGGTTTGAGGATCAATTTTAATGATGAATCCCCTTCTAGATACAAGGAAAGTTCATGGCTTAATTCTTTAACAGGAGAGGTAGATGTATGTTGCAATTTGTCATGAAATCCCACTAGTATCTCATGCTGTGTAGATTACAAGGACAACACAAAATGTTACTTCTTCTTATTATAAAGACTTAAAGTGTACTTATTTTGATTAAGAAGGACATCTAGTAAATAAATGATTTTATCTAATTGGATTTCCAGTGGGTCACAAATGGCATGGGAAGAATGTGAAACATAAAAATAGGAGAGTAGTGACCAACAATATTGAGACAAAGAAGGAATCAACTATTGAGAGTCTAGTTCCAACTTTTATAGCTTAAAAATACAAGTAGATCTTGGCTCTGCTTCACAATAAAAATAGTAACCAACCATTTGCAAATGAAACAGGTATGTTTAGTCCCAGTTGCAATAATTCAAAAGATGATTCATATTCATTTTTATATTAGATTGTGGATAGTGGAGCAACAGATCAGTCACTTATTCACAATAAAATTAAGGCACCTTATGACTTTATTGGATTACCAAATGGTGAACAAGCTACTGTTTAAAGTGTTGTATCTATTCAATTATCACCAGACTTGCCTCTCACAAGAGTTCTTCATGTGCCTAATTTCATGTAAATTTAATATATGTGAGTAAATTGACACAAGCCTTGTAATGTATAGTGGCATTTTATTCAGATTTTTGTGTTGTGCAGGACATGGATATGAGGAGGAAAATTGGCCTAGGCAAGCATTTTAATGGTTTGTACTACCTCACACTAAGCCAAAATCCTCACCTTTCAATCATATAACTTGCACATATGATTTATGGCATCAACGTCTTAGATATCCATATGCTGCCCCTCTTTATCACTTGTCTCAATCTTTTTCAGAAATAGTTTTTAATTCTACACATGTTTATGAGACTTGCCCTTTAGTAAAACAAACTTCATTATCTTTTAGTTTAAGTTCAATTAAAACAGTTGCACCATTTGACTTGATTCATTATAAAATTTGGAGACCATAAAAAACTCACACACATTCCAGGGCTTATTACTTTCTAACCATTGTGGATGATTTTAGTTGCTTTACTTAGGTACACCTTATTAGTTTTAAATACAATACTCAGTCTATATTAAAATCCTTCTTCTCTTGGGTTAAAATTTAATTCCATAAAGCCATTAAGATCTTACATGCTGATAATGGGGGAGAATTCACTTGAATGCATTCTTTCCTTGATGAACATGGTACCATTTTTCAACATAAATGTGCCCATACTCCTCAACAAAATAGGGTAGTGGAGCATAAACACCGCTATCTTTTAAATATCGCTTGTGCCCTACGATTTCATGCCAATTTGCCTTTACGTTTTTTTTAGGGGGGGGGGGAAGAATCCAAACAGTTTGTTATCTTATCAATCGCCTATCCATACCTTTACTCTCATATAAATCACCATATGAACTCTTATATGGAACTGCACCAAGTTACTCTAATCTCCTAGTTTTGGTTGCCTTTGTTATACCACAAACCTTACTCCCAATAATAAATTTAATTCTCATACTCGTCGTTGTGTTTTCATGGGCTACCCTCTTAGGCAAAAGGGATATTAAGTTTGTGACCTTATAAATAAAATTTTTTTCACCTCTTAGGATGTTATATTTCATGAACAAATGTTCCCTTTTCATACACTTCCATAAGAAAATTAAGATGACAACATAGTTTTACCAATTCCTGGTGGCCCATATCACTTCCAGAGCCTAACTTCTCTATTCCACTTGACCTAATTGAACCACAAAATAGTACCTCAATACCTAACTCCATCGAACTAACCCTTTCAGTTAATCCTAACCCAACACCACTAAAGGTCTACTTACATCACTCTTATCCCAAAGACATCACCCCATTGGCTAATCTAATGTCGAATGATCTAGAACACCCTATTCCACCACCACTCACTCCAATGAACCCACCTCCCTTAAAACCACTACCCATTGTTGAACCTGAACTTCATTGTTCTTCTCGCACCCATTGGCCACCTCCTAATCTTTAAGACTTCCAAACGTACCATGCTACTATCCTTGGCCTTGATGTCTCCTCCATATCCTCATCCAGTACTTGATATCCATTGTAAAGGTATGCTTAACATATCTCGTCTGCTTGAGCCAAAAAATTATGAATAGGCTCATTATAACCCTTAATGGATTACAACTATGAACTTTGAGATTTAAGGCCTTGAAAATAATAAAACATGGTCCATTGTTCCTCTACCTTCTGGCCAAAGACCAATTGGCTACAAATGGGTTTTTAAGATGAAATACAATTATGATAGAAAAATTGTATGTTGCAAAGCTCACCTTATCGCCAAAGGATTCACATAACGTGAAGGGATTGATTACAAAAATACTTTTGCTCCTGTAGCTAAATTAATTACTATCCGTTACTTACTGGCCATTGTTATAGTTCGTCACTAGCCTTTACACCAAATGGATGTGTAGAATGTATTTCTTTATGGAGAATTAACTGAAGAAATTTACATGTTGCCTTCTTTAGGTTATCGTCGCTAGGGGGAGAATTTCATTTGTTGACTTCACAAGTTATTATATGGGCTTAAGCAAGCATATCGCAATTGGTTCCAACACTTCTCTTATGCACTTTTAGAAATTAGATTTCAACAGTCTAAGGTTGATTATTCATTATTCATACAAGCTCATGCTGATTCGATTACCATTGTATTGCTTTAAGTTGATGACATAGTTATAATAGGAAATAATGAGAATGCCATTAAGGATCTCAAACAATTCCTCAATAGTTGCTTCAAAATTAAAAATCTTGGACCACTTAAATACTTCATGGCATTGAAGTTGCTCATTCTAATAAGGGAATCGCAATCAGCCAGCTAAAGTACACACTTGACATATTGGAAAAAGTTGGGTTACTTAGAGCCAAACCTGTAAAAGTTCCTATAGAACCTGATTTGGTGTTAACAGAAACAGGTAGTAAGACTCTCAAAGATCCCGCTCGATATCGCAAGCTGATTGGGAAATTTATTTATCTCATAATTGTTAGGCCTGAAATCACATACTTAGTGAATATACTTAGTCATTTCATGCAGGAGCTGAAGATGCATCATCTCAAAGTTGCTCATTGTCTCCTTCAAGCAACCCCTGGACAAGGTTTATTGTTCTCATTGAACAACCAATTTCATTTAATCGGATATGGTAATGCTGATTGGGCAAGATTTCCAATTACTCAAAAGTCTATAATGAGATATTGTATTTTCTTTGGCAAATCCCTTGTGTCTTAAAAGAATAAAAAGTAATCAATGGTTTTAAGATCATCATCAGAAGTGGAGTATCATTCCATGGCAGCAGTTGCTTGTGAACTTACTTGATTGAGATATTTATTGATAGATTTACATGTGTCATATCTTGAACCAATAATTTTTTTTTGCGATAACCAAGGAGCCCTTCACATTACTGCAAACCCGGTGTATCATGAACAAACAAAACATATCAAATTAGTTTGTCATACCATTCATGAAAAAATTCAATAGGGTGAAATCAAGATAGCTTATATGCAAACAGGAAGCCAAGTAGTAGATATATTCATAAAGCCATTGCGGTCACCAACATTTCATACACATCTCAGCAAGTTGAGTGTCATTGGCATTCACACTCTAAATTGAGGGGGAGTGTTAAAGGAAAGAAAATCAATCAAGGTGATTAATAATAAATCAAAAAATTATATAAAGTAATTATAGGGTCATGATTTTATAAATATTAGCTTTCATAAATAGCTTAACCATGTTCTATATAATGGCATCCTTGTACAGATGTGGGACATATACAAAAACATACATTTTTCCTCTCAATTCGTTTAGTGGTTTACAACAAATACAAGTAAACATCATGCTGCAATATTAATTAAGATAAAAGCACTTTTCATGCTTGCTTGCAAAATACATTGTTTCTTTCATCTTCAAGAAAAATCTCACAAGTTAACATATAACTTTGTCTAATCGTTTGAACCTAAAATTTGAATTGGTAGTTTAGAAATAGACATTTCAAGTGACACATTCAAAAGATGAATTTGAAGGCACTTTTTTACACCCACAAGAAAATAAGATTTTTATCCAGATCCATTAAATAGAATCTGTGTATCATCAAATTCAATCAAATAAGATTTTTTCCAAGATCCATCGTCTAATTAATAAAAAATACAATATGCCTTTTGTACTACTCCTGCATGCTTTCCATTGAGATCTACCTGCTCATAGTTTTACTTCTCTCTGGATTATTATGGAGCATATATATATATATATATATATATATATATATATATATATATATATATATATATATATATATATATATATAATATATAAGTCAGGACCTACACTATAGAACAAGTAATTAATAATTTACATGAGTCAATAAAATAAGAGTTAATTACTATAAATCTTTGAGGTTTGATCTATAACACTACTAGATCCTTGTGTTTTCAATAATTACTATAATATCTTTGAGGTTTTGCTTTATTAAACAATTACATCTCTACTGTTTAATTTACTATTAAATGAACTAATTTGAAAAAAATTAGAAGTTTTATTTGATCCCTAAACTAATAATTTAGTTGTAAATTTATCCAATTTTTTTATTTAATTAATATAGATTTTTAATTCATTGTATTTTTATTACAATAGTAAAATTTTTATTTTTAACATTAAAGCAAATTGAAACCATATTGATTTAAAATTAATACTACTCCAATAGGAATATACAATAAATATTGTATTAATTAAGATTTATCATATTAATTTTCACTCAATTTCACTAATTGTTGTCATGCTAATATAACTTATGTAACAGTATTGCACTGATTATAATTTATCATATTGGTATGTAATCAATTTTGTAATTGGCATCATACTATGTGATTTATGTAATCGATGTCCATTAATTAAGGTTTACCATACCAATATGAACTCAATTTTTATTATTGGTATTGCACTCTAAAGGAGGCTTGCTATGTTAAAATAATTTTTTTTTTAATGAAATTTAATAATTGTAATTTTCAAAGAATTTGTAAACAACATGTGTGTGTATATATATATACACTGACTAATTTTACTAAGATTTAATAATTAAATTTATGTCAATATGATAAATCCTAATTAATATCATATTGATTAGATAATCATACTAACGTAGTAAGAATTAAAAAATCAATGATAATTTGATAAAAAAATTGAATAAATTTAAAATTATATTATAAGTTCAGGGACCAAATAAAATTTTTAGTTTTTCAAATTGGTCAATTTAAGAGTAAATTAAATGAAAAATATGTAATAGTTTAATAGAGAAAAATATCAAGAATGTTTAACTTAATTATTGAAAACACAAAAACCTAGTAGTATAATAGGTCAAATATGAGGAATGTCATAGTAATTAATCCATACAATAAAGGTAAGCAATATTCTAATTGACAAATGAAAATTTTCTAACAATTTTGCATCTCACCTTTATGACTAGATAAAAATTTTAATTGATTTTATCCCATTAATTCTAGAATTTTTCCAGTAAGCTGATAGCAGCTATAGAATCTTTAAATTATAGAAGAATCAGATTGTAGTCTAAAGCAACAGCCTTGCCAATGCCATCCCCTTTTTATATATCCCCCAACCCAATTCGTAATTCTATCAACATTTATTTCTACAAGCAACCAATAGAAACTAATCTATCTAAACTTTATGAGTTCATCATATAAACCTTCCTCATTCTGTAAGTATTGCTACATCCCCAAGTTTCAGCATTAAACTAACTCCTTATTTTGCTATTTATGAACACAATGGCATATTCAACTTCTATTGCTATATTTTGGTTATGAAAATCTGAAAAAACAATGCACATTAAACCTGATTAATATATGGCTCCACTTGATGCAATAACTTATAGCTCTACAACTACAAGAACAAAAAGGACTAATTAATATAACATATTTACATAGAACACTGAAGAAGAAGGCATGTCCTGCCATGCTAAGTACCTGCTTGATGTGCATCCATTGTACCACTGACATCCTCTAAAGATTCTGTAGACGGCAGGGTTTAGCGCACGTTCAAGATTTTAGCAACCACGACACTGTTTAGGCTCAGGGCCTTAGAGAACACACTAACTACTGTCATAAAGACATGACGTGGAGATGAGGAGCCGCCACCTAGGGTAATAATTGGGATAATTTGATTGGTGGCACTCGATTCTCTAAAAGAAAATTAGCACCACAACCAGGAGATTCTGGATATGGAATACTAACTTCTTTTAGTCTCGTGTTCATTTAGAATAATTTTATAAGTGATTATTTCATCCTCTAATTACATGCAATTTTATTAAACCCTAATTAACATCCATCTATCCAAAAAGGCAACAAGTTAATAAAATTACAAGTAAAAAATGCACTCAAGATCGCGTTGTTCCTAAGTCTAAACTGTGTTAATTTTATTAAAAAGTTAGCTAAATCTACATTTTATTTATAAGTGAAAAATGGACTAAAGGTAGGCCTACATTATTATTAATTAGTGAGCCTAAATCTATTTATTTTAGTCTTTCTGAGATATGGGCTTAAGTCTATTCAATTTTAAAGGAAAATCAAATTAGTGGGCCTAAATCTAACTTGGTTTTATTTTAAGTGAAATATGGGGCTAGGTCTATTTATTTTAAAAGAAATGCAATTAAGTGGGCTGAGCTAAGTCTATACAAGTTTTAATTAACTAAGTGGACCTAAAATCTAATTAATCTAATGAGCCTAAATTGATTTTAATTATTTAAAAAACCTAAATAATTTGTTAAGCCTATTTATTAAGTGGGTTAGACCTAAGCGTGGGCTTGGGGCCTAAAAACAAACATAAAAAGTCCAAAAAACATAAAAACATAACAAAATCAAATCAAACACACATTCACATATGATTTCTAAAAAACCTAATTTAATTACATACAAACCCTAATTAACTAAAGCCACTATTAATTTTAATTAATTTTTACCCAATTGAACCTAATTACTAATTAATTTTAAAGTGTAGAAATTTAAATCTTTCACTATTCCTACTACTGGGGCTATTACAAACTACGTACAAAATTAAAATTAAATAATTATACACCCATGAATTAAAGAATAAACTACACAGGATACCAAAATGCAAAATAAAAATTAAAATCCTAAGAACTATTATTAAAACAGTATAGGTTCATCCATGGCATTCCATGGATCTTCTGTTTAATTAAACACAGGCGGTATCCTCCTTCTCAATCCACATACGGACATCAAAATAAAAAAAACAAAAAAAAGTAATCAAATTAGTAGTGAAATTAAATAATAAAATAATTAATGAAATGAATAAAAAATCACAGAAGAGAAGAAAGAAAAAATGAATGCTATGCATATGCGCTTTTTTGGTCCCTCATATTAGGATTTTCACCGTTGAAATCGACTCAATGTTGATTTGATTATGGACTGAGACTAAAAATCACTGTATCGTCTTCCTAAAATGAACTGCAAAAATTAGGGTTTTTTTAAAGAACAAAAGAAATCAAAGCTTTTTTCTTCCGTCTATACAAAATCCTCCAGCTAAAAAAAAAACCTCTTCTCCTTGTACGCATGCAGACTTTGCTTTTAAATGTAGAGTCTGCGCATACTAAACTTCCTCCAAAAGAGGAATAGACCTATCTGATCAGATTAGATAGCGTTTGTTTTGATTTCAAAAAAATATCTTTTGCATTTCTTTTTTTAAAAAAAACTTATCAGATAAAAATCTGAATTTTCAACCAATCAAAACACTAAAAAAATTGATAAAAATAAGGAAAAATACGCGAAAAATTCAAAAAATGAAATTATTGCACATCGGCACTATACAATGCCGACCGACATTATACAATGCCGATCAGCATTGTGTAATGTCGACCGGTATTACATAATGCCGATCGGCATTGGTGTAATGCTGGCATTGTGTAATGCTGATCGACATTACACCAATTTAAAATGCTGATCTTAAAACTTTTTTTTTATTAAAAGACCGTTGAAAAATTGATTTATTTGCAATCAAACCCTAAAAAAATGTTAAAATTTAGTAATTAAAGTCTAAAAAATCAACAACTAAATTCAATTTTTGAATAAATTTCATCATAGGGGCTTATATCACAATTGTGCATAATTGTATCCCGAAATTGGGTGCTTACAGTTGCCCCCCTTTGTCGCTGTTTGCTTGACAAATTACGGTAAAGCAATAGAAGCACACAATTTTGAAAGAAAGAAATTAGGACACTCGATTATATCCTAAGTGATAGATTGATGCTTAAATTATTGAGCAAGGTGTGGTGTTTGATAAGTCGCACTATATTTCCTATGGAATGTCTAGTGGACTTTGTGCAAAATGAGTTTCGTTATATTCCCTGTGGGATGTTTAGCGATGCTAAGTTGAAAACTTGCTATAGTTCTTGTGGAATGTCTAGCAATGATGAATTTCATTATATTCCCTGTGGGATGTCTAATGATGCACACTATATTTCCTATGGGACGTCTAGTGTAATTGAATTGAAATTTGCTATAGTTCCTATGGAACATTTAGCAATGATGAATTTTGTTATATTCCCTGTGGGATGTTTAACGATGCACACTATATTCCCTGTGGGATTTCTAGTGTAATTGAATTGAAATTTGCTATAGTTCCTATGGAACATCTAGTAATGATGAATTTTTTTATATTCCCTGTGGGACGTCTAACGATGCACACTATATTCCCTATGGGATGTTTAGTGTAGTAGAATTGAATTTCATTATATTCCCTATAGGACGTCTAACGATGCACACTATGTTTCCTATGGGACGTCTAGTGTAAGTGAATTGAAAAAATTACATCATACTCGGTCGTATGATGCCGATTATACTCGGTCGTATGATGCCGATTATACTCGGTCGTATGATGCCGATCATACTCAGTCATATAATCGGTTAAGGATACATTACACTCGATCTTACAATGCCAACTACACTCGGTCGTATAGTTTTGAGTTAAAAAATTACATCATACTCGGTCGTATAATGCCGATTATACTCGGTCGTATAATCAATTGAGGATACATTGTACTCAGTTGTACAATGCTGACTACACTCGGTCATATAGTCTGTTTTGAAAAGGAACATCACACTCGGTCATATGATGTTGATTATACTTGATCGTATAATCAATTGAGGATACATTGCACTCGGTCGTACAATGCCGACTACACTTGGTCGTATAGTTTATTTCGAAAAGGAACATCACACTCAGTCGTATGATGTTGATTATACTTAGTCATGTAATTGACTGAGGATACATTGCGCTCGATCATACAATGCCGACTACACTCAGTCGTATAGTCTGTTTTGAAAAGGAACATCACACTCAGTCGTATGATGTTGATTATACTCGATCGTATAATCGATTGAGGATACATTGCACTCGGTTATACAATGCCGACTACACTCAGTTGTATAGTTCGATTTGGGCTTCCACATTTAGGCATTTCATTGCTGCACTTCTGACTATTTGAGGCTGGTTTGATCGTTATTCTTTGTCTGCTTTGATCGAGTGATGGATGGATACTACCCACACTGTTCATACTCATGTGGGTGAGCTGACTGATTCACCTATGAACTTCTCTGCTATCACCGGGATTGCCTTTGAAGGATCCCCAGTTCCATTTGACATCAACTATTGTAGTCTTCCAAAGCATACATGGAGTCAATACGTGCAAGATTTGATCGGATTTGCCCCAACATGGAAGAATCAGAAGAACGTTCTTTTTTCATCATTAGTTGAGGGATTTAGATGCCTTCCTAATTCGAATCCTCGTCAGATTATTCATAAGGTGGGGTGTTTCCTTTTGATATTATTAGGCACAACCCTCTTTTATAAGATTGGCATGAGGTCAGTATTGCTCTGTTGGGTCCTTTTCATGACTTGGATCGAGTTGTCACATTAGATTGGGGATCTGCTGCACTTGCTTATATTTATTATAGACTAGACACTGTCTGTAGAGGTGCTATCATGATGTGTGGCTTTTGGCATGTCTTGCATGTATGTTCTCCTTCATTTGATCTCTATAGTTTGCTCTTTTTTGCTTTTTTTAATGTGTTCTCTTTTTTCAGATTTGGAGTATAGAGATCAGGCTGATTCGAGGCTTTAACGCTATCAGTTTTGATAGGACCTTTCCTTTGATGATGAGATGGGGTTCTTCTTGCCTTGCTAGTAATAGGAACACTTTGTAGATGTACCGTGATCAGTTTGAACACTGTCGAGTGACAACTGGTAAGGAAAAATAAAATCATTAGTATGCTATAATTTAATAGAAATTTGATTTAATTTACATAAATTGTAGATAAACTCTGATTGGTTAGAAGGTGCTGAAGACATCCAACGATATGATTTCATGGTGGCTGCAGCCCGCTTAGAGCCTATGAGGATCCTACTCTTTGGTTATGGCTGTCTGATGTGGTATCTAGGGGAGCGAGTGTATCGCTGGTCTGCTGGCCCTTCTCAACGTCGCATTCCATTTGATTACCCTTCCTCTACGCTCCGCAATTGGCATCTTACAGGTTCAGAGCTGAGAGATGCACTACAGGGATATGCTGCCTTAGATTTCCTTGAGCGTTTTTGACATTATCAGCAGTTTATCTATGACAGGCTCCTGAAGCATGTTCCTATTGACGATGTTGAGGTAATTTCACATTATTTCAGCTTCTATTTCTAGAACCTATAACTCACTCCTTCTCTTTATAGTTTGAGGAGGTTCGCTCTCCTATTGATGCCGATGAGGAGACTGAGATTGCTCTAGAGATTGAGATTGCTCCAGATATTGAGAGCCCTGAGCCCAAACCTAGTCCTGGTCATCCTGCTCAGCACATTGGGTCTAGTCACGATAGGGCCTTTATCAGTGCTATGCTTGGTGATATCTCTCTTCCAGATAAGTCTACGTTCTACTAGGCTCTCGTTGTTCAGGCTCCAGTTGAGCAGCAGATGCAGTCTGGTGATGCTCAACTTCCTAGCTTTTTTCCACCAGATGCTTCTCATGTGAGTCTATTTACTTTATTTCTTGTATGGATCTGTACACTTGACATTGATATTAATAAAATTTACAAAACAGATTCCTCGGATACAAGCAGAGTATCTATATGGACTTGCCTCGTCTCTGAGATTGTTTACAATGCAGGTTACAGACAGTTGGCAGGTAAGCACCCTCATTGAGACATTGTAAATGTATGCATGTTATGCATGTAATGCATATGATATGGTGTTTTCTGTGTATGCAAAGCTATTCCAGCGGTCTAGAGCGGGAGAATGAGATGTTCATTGGTAGCTTGCAGCCTTAGGCTTTGATCTGTATAGTACTGGGACTTCATCTGCTAGATCTCCAGACACTCATCATCATGATGACCCTACTAGAGGATGTAGCCCATGGCCTGATACCAGAGCATGAGATGAATGATTTAGAGCTTTTGTATTGTTGACTTTCTGGGTGTCTGTATCTGACTGCTCCCTATTGTACTGCTGTTTTTATTCCTATACTGTCTCGAACACTGTTAGATAGAACTGAAATAGTGTTTTGCACTTTAATGGATTTTTTTAATAACTAATTAAAAAAATGGTTCATGAACATTATCTCTTTTTTAATAAATTATCCATTTATCTTAATCCTTTTCCAAGACGGATAATATTGGATAGATAAAAAATTAAAAGAATAGATTATCTTCCCAATTATCTATTTATCCCAATCCTTCTTAAATTCTATCACCTTTTCCACATCTTTCTTTGATAGCAGAATCCTTTTCCCACATGAACTCATCTTCTTTCCCTATATAAGACTGTTTAAGGGGCATTCTCCTTCATTCTCTATACCCTCATCATGACTCAAGAATCTCTTCAAAAAATGAAGAAATTTCTTAAAAGTCTCAATGGTGATGACTGGAATACGCTTTAACCTTTCCACATAAAATCCCTAAAATCTCTTCAGCACTGACTATTGATAACACTCTCCTACATGCTACTCCTACCTTCTGGGATGTCAAGGACCATGTATTCAGGTTTAATGGGCAAGAGCTTTGTCTAATGATTGAAGAGTTTGCTACTATTCTGGGATGCACATTAGACTCGACTGCTATGATAGCCCTTCTAGATTTGGAGATGCAATTTCCTGGCAGATTAGTTACTTTCTTTGATTTGCCCCCAACTGATATTTATATGTATACGCATAACCCTAGGACCATCAATCTTTCTTCTTTGATCATCGTCTGTGGGACTTGGGATAAGAACACTGCTTCTTCGACTAGAACAATTACTTTCTGTTTATATGCTCAATGTTTGCTAGTTTCTCACCATGGTAGTGCTGATACACGCATTGTCAGTATCTTAGAATAGGTAGAGCTTGGAGCTAATCCTATGCTAGTTATCCTTGCTGAGACCATCATTGGGCTTGATAGTTTTAAGATTCATAATCGTTTCTCAGGCAGTTTACTTCTTCTTCAGGTGTGCAACCAAAACTTTTATTTTATTTTATTTAATTTATTTATTTTTTTACCCTAATTTTTGCCTAAGTTGCCTTTTCAGGTTTTCAGCTTAGCAGGCTTGCCCTAACTTTTGCCTAAGCCGCCTTTTCGGGTTTTTAGCTTAGCAGGCTTGCCCTAACTTTTGCCTAAGCCACCCTTTCGGGTTTTCAACTTAGTGGGCTGTTATTTTGTTATTCTTATATCATTTTTTTTAGTTTTGGTTACAGGAAAAGCTGAGCTTGCTTAATGTACCCCCTAATTCTTTGACTTATCAACCTCATCAGCTACAATCTCGTCCTTTGAGAATGAAGGACAAATGTTCTATGGACTAATGGGTTGACTAGTTGAAGAAGATTTCAAATGCTGAGATCACATGGGTCTACCCTTGGTGGAGATTGAAGTTCATGACTATTGAGTTGTATGAGCACCGTGTTCCTATTCCCGGGCTGCACTTCTTTACCTTTTTTACCCCTTTATGCCTTTGTTGTCAATATGATCGCCCTCAGTTTATCGTTACTATTTTGACCGACTTTGAAGGCTTTCGTTTGAGACAAGATTCTCTGGATAAGATTAGGAGCTTGTGGCCTTGTAGAGCCCTTGAATGGAATATACACCTGGATGCTAATGTTACTACTGATAATGATTACAAAACTTGGGTTGTTATCCAAAAGACAGAACCACCAGGATTTGCTAGGTACAAGAGAACTTAAGCTTTGTATGATGGGTCACAAAGGAAGAAACAAAGACATCACTAGATAGAATGGTCTTATAGAGCTAGTTTTAGGCTTTCTTATATTTTGTATCCCTTCAAGTACTTATGCTTTATAATAAAGAAGCATATGCTAAGTTTAACAAAACTTCAATTTCAATTTCATTCATTAATTAGGGCCAAAATGAGTACATTTAATACATGACATGACATAACTCCTGTTATCAGCTAGTCCTCATGGATTTTCTAACTGAATATTTTTCACTCACATTTTATTTTCCTAATTTTTGCCTGACTAGCCCTTTACGGGTTTTCTAATCAGCGGGACCATTATTTTTATTTATTTCCCTAACTTTTTCCTATCAGCCCTTTGCGAGTTTTCTGAATAACGGGAATGTCCTAACTTTTGCTTAACTAGCCTTTTCAGGTTTTCTAGCTAGCGGACTTTATTTTATTTATTATACTTTTATTCATATTTTTTTACAGGTAGTACTTCTCGAGGCGATCTAGATTGACAGGTTCTATAAACTCATTCCCTTCAAGATCTGATATCTTAGCAACTCCTTTAGGTAAGACTGATTTGACCAAGTACGATCCTTCCCAATTCGGTCTAAATTTACCTCTCGGATCAAACACCACGGCTCTAGACTGTTTTGGCACCATATCTCCAGCTTTGATCTTCCCAGGATTAACCTTCTTGTTGAACGCCCTTGTTATCCTTCTCTGATATATCTGAGTGTGGAATAAAGCATCCATTCTTTTCTCATATAGAGATACTAGATGATCATATCTTTTATGTGCCCATTCATTCTCAATTATTTTAGCTTCCATGACTACTCTTAAGGACTTAATTTTAGTTCCTATGGGCAAAACTGCTTCACAACCATATACCAATGAGAATGGTGTTTGGCTTGTGGCAGTTTGAGTTATAGTACTATATCCCCATAAGGCAAAAGGAAGATATTCAGACTAATCCTTGTGGGTTTTAACCATCTTAGAAAGGATTTTCTTGACATTTTTATTAGCCGCTTCCACCGCTCCATTAGTTTGAGGGAAATAAGGCAAAGATTTATGGTGCTCAATCCCATACTTTTATAATAACTCTACTGTTTCCACCTAAAATTGAACCTCGTTATCTGTCACAACATGATGTGGAACCCCATATCTACAAATAAGGCTCTTCTCGATGAACCGTGCCATCTGTTTTGCTTTCAGAGTGTTGAATGATTTTGCCTCTACCCATCTCAAAAAGTAATCGATTGCTACCACTATGTATTTATGTCCATTTGATGTTGTCGGTCTTATTTCTCCTATGATATCAATTCCCTATGCTGCAAAGGGGTAAGGGGATGATAAACTATTCAACACTATTGGAGGCATATGACTAAGATTCCTGTGGATCTGACATTGATGGCATTGTCTTACTATGCTGATACAATCCTTTTCCATAGTCATCCAGTCAGACCCTTGTTTGAGTATCTTCTAAGCTAGAATCATCCCGTTCATATGAGAACCACATGCCCTTGCATGAATCTCTTGCATCACCTCTTCAGCTTCATCCTTTTTGAGACACCTGAGCTATATCCCATTTGGCATTCTTTTGTATAATACCCCATCATGATTTGCATAGTTACGTGCAAGAACACGAAGAGCATATCTTTCTTTCGAGGACGCTTCATCTGGATAAATTCTCTTTTCAATGAACTTCTGGACGTCATAAAATTAAGGCTTTTCTCCAGGCCCTATTTGAACATTCATAATCTGCTCACCCCCATAACATGGTGCTCTAGACTTCATGATCACTAAAGGTTTTATAGCTAACCTAATTGCACCATCCCACATTGAAGAGAGTGTTGCAAGTGCATCCGCCATCTGATTATCATCTCTAGATAGATGGATGAAGAGACATTTAATGAAATTCTTCATTAAGGCTTTCAAATAGCAGATATAAGTCTTCAGCTTTTCCTCTTTTACCTCCCATTCTTCATTAGCCTGATTGATGACTAGCATCGAATCTCCATAAATCAATAAATCTTTTGCTCCAGCTACCACAATTGCCTCAATCCCATAGATACATGCTTCATACTTGGCCATATTGTTTGTGACCTTAAAATCTAGTTTCTTTGCCATTGGTATGGTTTCTCCTTTTGGTGTAATAAGAATCATTCCCAATCCAACTCCTTTGTTGTTTACAGCTTTATCAAAGTAAAGTTTCCACTCTCGATGCTCTACAACTACTAAGTTCCCATCTGGAAACTCTAAATTCCACTGCTCTTCACCTTTGATCACATTCTGAGCTAAGAATTCTGCTACTGCTCTTCCCTTGATTACCTTTGTAGTAATGTACTCTATATCAAATTCAGTTAAGAGTACCAACCATTGAGACATTTTTCCAGTTAAAGCCGATGCTTGAAACAAGTACCTTAGAGGGTTTATTCTTGAAACAGCCTGAACTTTGTAAGATTGAAAATAATGCCTCAATTTTCTCGTAGCCCAAATCATGATCAGACATGTCTTTTCTACTAAATCATATTTTTCCTTGTACGGTAGAAACTTCTTGGTCAAGTAGTACACTATGTGCTTTATTCCATCTGATCCTTGTTGTGCTAACATTGCCCCCATTGCATCCTCTTCTAAAGCCAAGTACAAAACCAATGGCTTACCCTGTCTAGGTGGTTTCAGAACAGGTGGATTAACAAGATACTCCTTGATCTTATCAAAAGCTTTCTAACAATCATCATTCCACTTAATTGGCTGATATTTCCTTAAGAGCTTAAAGATAGGGTCACAAATGTTAGTGAGTTTTGTGATAAACCTACTAATATACTGCAATCTGCCAAGGAATCCTCTTACTTTTTTCTTCATCTTTGGTGCCAGCATTTTTTGGATGGCTTTCACGTTATCTGGATCCACTTCAATTCCTTGGCTGCTCATTATATGTCCTAATAGTTTCCATGAAGTAACCCCAAAAATGCACTTCTTTGGGTTGAGTATCAGGTTGAACCTCTCAATTAGGGCTAAGAACTTTTCTAAGGCTTCAAAATGTCCTCCTTTTGTCTCTGATTTGACCATCATATCATCCATATACACTTCAACCTCCTTATGTATCATGGAAAAGTGTAGTAGCGGCTCTTTGGTAAGTTGTACCTGCATTCTTCAGTCCAAAAGGCATCACCTAGTAACAATAGGTCCCCTATTCTGTGATGAAAGCTGTCTTAATCTTATCTATGACTGCCATTATGATCTGATTGTACATGAAAAATCTGTCCATAAAAGAATACATTGCACTTGCTGCAGCGCTATCCACTATTACATCAATGTGAGGTAACGGGAAGTCATCTTTTGGATAGGCTTTATTTAGATCCCTAAAATCTACACACATTCATACTTTGCCATCCTTTTTAGGAACAAGTACTATGTTTGCTAGCCATTGAGGGTAGTCTACTACTTTTAGGAAGTTAGCCTGTATTTGCTTGGCAATTTCCTCCCTTATCTTTTTTGTCCATTCTGGTTTTAATCTATGAAATTTCTGTTTAACCGACTTAGTTTCTAGATGAGTTGGAATGTGATGCTCTACTATTTCCCTATCCAAACCTGGCATGTCTTCATAAGTCCAAGCGAATACTACCTTCCTTTTTGTTAATATTCTCTCAAAATTTTTTCTCTCTTCACTAGTTACATCATGTGATATAGAAATGTTCTTTGGATTATCATTTGTGCCCATGTTAAATGATTAAAATTGAATTGAATTAATGTCAAACATGTATGACCGATCAAAATTATAATGCACAGAACTATCAGGATGCACATCACATAAGTAAGCAAAACCAACATTCATATCATTGACCATAGAAAAAATAATATCTTCGTCTGCATAAAGACTGAATGTTATTACATCAGTTTCTTTATAAAAAAACATCAATGAAACTATCACTAATGACAGTAGCTAAGTCTTAGGGTGGTTCCTCCTCAGGTGGCAAACACAGTAGCTCCTCAACAACATCATCACCTATCCTTTCAGTTACTTGCTTCATGACTTCCTCTTTGTTACTGCCCACTAAGCTTTCCACAATCTGCTCCTTGAAGATCTCAAACCCAAGGACATCTTTTCCAGCAACATTAATAGATTCTTTGGTGCCTAGATAATACTTGCCTTCCCCTGGCTTGATGAAATTTTCACTTAGTGGTCCAATCCTTCCCAAGGGCTTATTTCTTTTTACTTTCTCTTTGTTCTTTGCTCTTCTACTAGTCGATCCTGCCTTAGTATATCCCAAACCCTTTGTATGGTCCTAGGTTTTAATGTTTCAGGGCTTAGGGCTTCTTTGTTCATTCTTCCTAAGCCCCTATCCAGGTCGATAATTCATGCTTTCCATTATTTTTGCAACCCTAGGATCCATCTCATCAAATATTCCAGCAACTTGGAAACTAGGCAGAACACACACTTGCTTCTGTTTATCAAGTATGGCTACCACAGCTGCATTGGTTCCAGCTTCTATTGTCATGACATCTCCTTCATAAGAGAATTTTATTTTCTGGTGCACTATTGAAGGTACTCCTCCTAGGGCATGAAACCATGACCTTCCCAACAACAGGGCATAGGTAATAGGGATGTCTAGTATAGTAAATTCAACAGTAAACTCTATGGGCCTTATTTTTACTAAAGCCTAAAATGTTCCCTCCACATTCCTGGTACTGTTGTCGTAAGCTCTGATTATGAGGTTTGAAGCCGTCAAGTCATCTACTTTCAGACCCAGATTAGGTAGGATCTTTAGCGGGCATACATTTATAGCTGAACCATCATCCACCATCACAAAGTTGGTTCTCTTCCCTTTTACTTTAGCTGGGATAAATAATGCCTTGTTATGATTTCTTCCCTCCAAAGGTAAGTCATCATCTGAGAATGTTATCAGTCCATGTTTTTTTTTGTCATCTTTACTACCATAGCCTCTAGAGTAGTAGCTGTTTTAATGCTCATGTTCGACAAAGCTTTAACCAGAGCCCTTTTATGGCTACCTGAATGCATTAGTAATTCCTAGATGCTCATACTCGCTTTAGCCTTCTTGAGTTATTCCAGGATCGGATCCTCTTTCTGTCCTTCCTCTATTTCTATGTCTTCTGTTTCTTCCCTTTCTATAACCCCTTCATTTTGCTTTTCTACTGTCCGGTAATTCCTCCCACTTCTGGTAATATGATTAACATTTGGAGTATCACTCCATACATCGACTCCAGTGGGTTTTTCTTCATCAGAATCATACCAAATGTCCACGGCCCTAACGATCCGTTCTCTTTTCCCGTTTTTCCAAACTTCCACTGTGTATGTTTCTTTTCCCTTCAACTCCCTCAGCTTGTCCATATGTTGGCTTAGTAGCTCTTCAACCCCTTCTTGGGACAGTTCTGGGGTTAGGAATTCATCTTCCTCAAACTCATCACCCCATCCTGTCGGCATAATTGATTCAAGAAGCAATCAACAAGCAACATGCAAGCATAAGCCTTCCAACCTTATTCAACCCACACACGTGTTCAATGGCGAGTTTCTTTTCCTAGGATTTTTTTTCTTGGCCTTCATATCAACAGGGGATATTAAGAGCCGACGCGCATGCCAAATCTCTCTTAAAAGAAAAAGCATAGAAGTAACATTTCTAAATATAAAGGTCTAGCCTAATCCTTATTAGCCTGAATGAGCTTCAAAGGTATAGGCCTGGGCTTTTATAAATAGAAATACCTCATGGAAATTCAAATAAATAAGAACTTTAGGTAAAAATCCTAATGTAAGTAACTAGGTCATTATATGTGGTTAGGGTTCAGTGAAAAGTTAAGGTTCCTTTAGTAAGATGCTCTCCATTATGGACTTTGAGTTACAGGCCAAGGTCAGAGCGGCCTAGCATCCTTTACCAACTCGAGAGAAGATTACCCCCTTAGGGACTTGGGTTACAGACTCTGGTTAGATGAGCCCGGTAATCTCTCTTAAATTGAGTTAAGGCTAAGAGTGATGGTTAGCCAATCTATAACCCCATGAAGCTAGTGGAATCATGGAATCATAAACCAACACCATTGGTTTAGTAGGGACATGTAGAATGAATGCAAGAATGAAATAATAATCAATAAAACAATTCTAAAGGACATGAGTAGAATCAGTATCTCTTATCCCTAGTGGAGTCGCCACTATAGACGACGGGGTTTAGCGCACGTCCAAGATTTTAGCAACTGGGACATTGTTTAGGCTCAGGGCCTTAGAGAACACACTAACCACTATCACAAAGACATGACATGGAGATGAGGAGTCGCCACCCAGGATAATAACTGGGATAATTTGATTGGTAGTACTCAATTCTCTAAAAGAAAATTAGCACCACAACCAGGAGATTCTAGATACGGAATACTAACTTCTCTTAGTCTCATGTTCATAGAATAATTTTATAAATGATTGTTTCATCCTCTAATTACATGTAATTTTATTAAACCCTAATTAACATCCATCTACCCAAAAAGGCAACAAGTCAATAAAATTACAAGTAAAAAATGCACTCAAGATCGCGTTACCCCTAAGTCTAAACTATGTTAATTTTATTAAAAAGTTAACTAAATCTACATTTTATTTACAAGTGAAAAATAGACTAAAGGTGGGCCTACATTTTTATTAATTAGTGAGCCTAAATCTATTTATTTTAGTCTTTCTGAGATATGGGCTTAAGTCTATTCAATTTTAACGGAAAATCAAATTAATGGGCCTAAATCTAACTTGGTTTTATTTTAAGTGAAATGTGGGTCTAGGTCTATTTATTTTAAAAGAAATATAATTAAGTGGGCTGAACTAAGTCTAGACAAGTTTTAATTAACTAAGTGAGCCTAAAATCTAATTAAGCTAATGAGCCTAAATTGATTTTAATTATTTAAAAAACCTAAATCACTTGTTAAGCTTATTTATTAAGTGAGTTAGACCTAAGCGTGGGCTTGGGGCCCAAAAACAAACATAAAAAGTCCAAAAAACATAAAAAACATAACAAAATCAAATCAAACACACATTCACATATGATTTTTAAAAAACCTAATTTAATTACATACAAACCCTAATTAACTAAAGCCACTATTAATTTTAATTAATTTTTACCCAATTGAACTTAATTACTAATTATTTTTAAAGTGCAAAAATTTAAATCTTTCACTATTCCCACTACTGGGGCTATTACAAACTACGTACAAAATTAAAATTAAATAGTTGTACACCCATGAATTAAAGAATAAACTACACAGGATACCAAAATGCAAAATAAAAATTAAAATCCTAATAACTATTATTAAAATAGTACAGGTTCATCCATGGCATTCCATGGATCTTCTGTTCAATTAAATACAAGCGGTATTATCCTCCTCAATCCACATACGGGCATCAAAAAAAAAAAAAAAAAGCAATCAAATTATTAGTGAAATTAAATAATAAAAAAATTAACGAAATAAATAAAAAATCACAGAAGAGAAGAAAGAAAAAATGAATGTTGTGCATATGCCCTTTTTTGGCCCCTCAGATTAGGATTTTCACCATTGAAATCGACGCAGTGTTGATTTGATTATGGACTGAGACTAAAAATTGTTGCATCGTATTCCTCAAATGAACTGCAAAAATTAGGGTTTTTTTAAAGAATAAAAGAAATCAAAGCTTTTTTCTTCTGTCTGTAAAAAATCCTCCAGCCAAAAAAAAAACCTCTTCTCCTTGCACACATGCAGACTTTGCTTTTAAATACAGAGTCTATGCGTATTGAACTTTCTCTAAAGGAGGAATAGACCTATATGATCATATCATATAGTGTTTGTTTTGATTTCAAAAAAAAATATCTTCTGCGTTTCTTTTTTTTAAAAAACCTTATCAGATAAAAATTTGAATTTTCAACCAATCAAAACATTGAAAAAATCGATAAAAATAAGGAAAAATATATGAAAAAGTCAAAAAATGGAATTATTGCACATCGACACTGTGCAATGCCGACCGATATTGTGTAATGCCGCTTTTAAAACTTTTTTTTACTAAAAGACCCCTGAAAAATTGACTTATTTGCAATCAAACCCTAAAAAAAATATTGCAATTTAGTCATTAAAGTCCAGAAAATCAACAACCAAGTTTAATTCTTGAATAAATTTCATCATAGGGGCTTATGTTGTAATTGTGCACAATTGCATCCTGAAATTAGGTGCTTACAGTTTCCAACCTTTTTTTTGCTTCAATAGTAGAAAGAGCTATCACCCCAAATAGAGGAGAGGGCAAACTATTTCATAAGAATCACATATTCTCTTAGGAAAAAAAAAATTCAAAATACCTCCTCTAACAGTGCAGCTCCCTTCCTTACTATGGATATGTTTAGTGACTGTCAGCAAAGAACATATTTCGAGAGGTTTGCTCAAATGATCATCCATCCCAGCCGACATTGCTTTCTTGCCTTCATCTTCTACTGTTAATGCTATAATGGGTATGTGAACGTCATAAGATATCTCTTCTACTCTTATCTGCCTTGTTGCTTCGTACCCATTCATTATTGGCATCTATTACAATAACAAACACCAGATAACAAAATTTAAAGCAATATGTGGTTCATGCCTATATGTAACATAAAGGAAGTAGTAGTGAGTTTTTTACCTCATAGTCATGCATTAAAATATAATTATAAGGAGCCACAACATCTACTCTATGGTCTCTTTGGTGTTGTAGACCATTACGCACTAATTGTAGAGCTTGCTCTCCATTTTCATAGAGCTCAACCAATGTACCAAGTTTTGAAAGATGAGACTTGGCTACAATTCATAAGGGTCGATCATCTTCAGCAACTAAGAATCTCACCCAACTCAAGGGTTTGTCACTGATTTGATTTCTCTACTTTTTTTCCTTGATTGTCTAAACATTCGGTCGAACCTCTTGTATCTTGATAATGGCGTGTTGTTGAGCTGCCTTCTACTCTCATGCCATCTTTTTGCAGTGAGTACAGTTTATTAAATAGAATGCCTCCTCTACCACCAACCACCTCGAGTCTGTAGCATGGAGTGATAAGGATGAGTCTATAATATGGAGTGATAAGGA
Organism: Mallotus nudiflorus; assembly: GCA_947683625.1. Lineage (NCBI taxonomy): Eukaryota > Viridiplantae > Streptophyta > Magnoliopsida > Malpighiales > Euphorbiaceae > Mallotus > Mallotus nudiflorus. The sequence continues at coordinate 6,746,365 of CANTUR010000075.1, read as the reverse complement.
TGAAAATTGGAGTGATAAGGTAGCAGACCAAGGTGTGGTTATCCTCCCCAATAAAAGGAAGAATCATGGAGAGTAATGCAAGGGATCTTGTTGGCATTCAATCACTGCATAATGGGAAATCTGTTCAATCACTGCAGTAATTTACTCCTTTAAAATAGCTATGTGACAGCAGTAGTAGATAAGTATAAAGCTTACTATATTTGTGTAAGTCTTTTAATCCTTTAAAAGAGCTATGTGACAGTAGTAGTAGATAAGTACAAATCTTCCTATATTTATATAAGTCTTTCATTCTCTATCATTTTGTACAATTTAACTACTCTATAAATTCTTGGAAAGTCTATAAATAAGAACTCTCTTCTCATGTTTTTATGAGAATTTTTGCCTACAGATACTCTTTCTTATATTTTTCGTTATGGTATCAGAGCTGAATTGTGAGACAAGAGAGTTTCAAATTTCAGTTTTATTATCAATGGCCTCCACCATCTCTTTAAATGTTGTTAACTTTGTTACACTTAAAATCACATCAGAAAACTATCCTCTATGGTGAGAACAGATGCTTGCTTTAGCTGAGAGTCAAGACATGGTCGAGCTTCTCACAAGCAAAAGAGCCAAGCCTACCATGTACACCTATGTCAGAATAGATAAAACATCCACTTTTAAAGAAGGAACAAAATAATTATCAGAAGATTTTCTCAAATAGTGAAAAGAAGATTGCCTCCTATAGGGATGGATCATTGGGACGCATACGAAAGAGGCCTTAGGTCTAGTTATTGGTCTTGAAACATCTCAATTGGTTTGGAATGCATTGAAAGAAGCATATTCCCAGGATTCACAAGAATGAGAATTTACTCTTCGACAACAACTCACACACCTCAAAAAGGAACCAAGTTAATCCTTAGCAGAACATTTGAGAAAATTCAAAAGTATCTGTGATAGTCTAGAAACCATAGGCAATCCTATCCCTGACAAAATAAAAGTTTACTCCTTACTTGCAAATCTTGGTCCCAAATGTGAGTCATTTACAACAACAATGCTTAAACCACAAATGCCATTTTACTCAGAAGTAGTATCACTCTTACAAGGTTTTGAACAGTGAAATTCATGGATTGAAGAATCAAATTCTCCATCATATGCGTTCTATGGATAGTGTAACCAAATTCAGTAACAGCACACCTACAATAATCGCAGTTCTCAAAATAATCAATTCTCATTAAAAGGAAGAGGATTTTGAGCTACAAATAATAGTTTTCAATATTCAAATTTTGCAGGTAATAACTCAGGACCACAATCACTATCCTAAAGAAATAACAACCATGTTTTTCGACCACCACCACCTGGTAAACGATGAATGAATATCACAGAATGAGAGATGTACAAAAATGAGTGTTGTCAGCTTTGTGGAAAGCAATGACATGTCACCAAAATCTGTTGGAGTCTACCTGAACAATCAAGCCATGAGGAACTTCCTCAAGCACTTGCAACTCTTACTATGGATACCTCCATCACTGATACTAAATGGACCATAGATACGGGTGCTTCAAATCACATGACTGCTAATTCAGGTATGCTTTCTAATCTCAAAAAATATATTGGTTGTGATTCTATATTTATTGGCGATGGTTCTTCTTTAAAGATTGATGCAATTGGTGATACCTTGGTCTCTAACGGTAAGAATGCATTAATGTTATAGACTCATCCTTATACCCCTGAACATATAGGAATTGTTGAACGTCGACATTACACTATTAGAGAACTTGGCATGACTATGATGTTTCATAGTGGTGTACCTAAGTTTCTATGGGTTGAGGCTTTTACTATAGCAGCCTTTTTAATCAATTGATTACCCTCTTCTTCACTAGCATTTGATACACCTCATTTTCGCTTATATGGTTCTTATCCTGCATATTCTACTTTATGTGTCTTTGGTTCTAAATGCTATATGTATACTTAGAATATGAAAAGAAATAAATTTGATGCTAAACTGTACCTTGTATTTTTATAGGTTACAGTAATCAACATAAAGGGTATCGTTGTCTCGATCTCAAAACCAATAGGCTTTTTGTTTCAAGACATGTGGTGTTCGATGAAAAATATTTTCCTTGCCAAATGAAAATGACTTCAACTTCTTCATTCTCGAGATTCACTGAATTTTTAGATACTCCTCCATTCTTCTTAATGGCCCAAAATACTGCTCCCACCATGGATGCATCTTCACCTATTCCATTATCTTTTCATACTTGCATGACACTCCAGCATATCTGAATACTACTATACCTGATCCCGTAGTTGAAGATGTTACCCCTGATTCTCCTCTGTCTTGTGGTCGTGACCACTATGCTGAACCTCAATCACCAACTATGCCAGACACCCAGACACATCACAATGATTTTTTGGATACGACATCGTCTTCTCTGATAGATGTCTTACGACCTAATATAAGTAGCTCCTCACCCAATTTCTCTTCATTAAATTCTGATTCTTCTTTACATGGTGCACAGGTCTAATCGCCATCACATCTTATGGTTACTCGAGCTCAACATGGCATACATAAACCCAATCCATGGTATGCACTCATCCATATGAGTGATGATATTCCTAAAGAACCTCGTAGTGTCAAAATGGCTCTACAGCATGCTGGATGAAAATAAGCCATGATTGAGGAACTTGATGCACTACATAAAAATCAAACATGGATGTTGGTACCTAGAGAATCTCACATGAATGTCTTCATTTCAAAATGGGTGTTTAAAGCTAAATTGAATACAAATGGGAGCCTTGATCAACTAAAAGCCAGGTTAGTTGCAAAAGGGTATCATCAAGTTGACGACATAGACTATACATAAATTTTTTCTTTAGTTATAAAACCAGGTACAATTCGTTTAGTCCTTAGTCTAGCCTTAGTCCAACAATGAGAAATTAGATAACTTGATGTCAAAAATGCCTTTCTTCATGGCTTTATAAATGAAGATATCTTTATGGATCAACCCCCTGGTCTGCATGATCCATTCTTTCCTTCTTATGTTTATAAACTTCACAAAGCTCTTTACGGTCTTAAGCAGACACCACGAGCCTAGTTTGATAGATTTAGCTCTTTTTTGCTTGAACATGGATTCTTTTATAGTTTAGCCGATCCATCACTTTTTATTATGCACTCATCACTTGGTACATTAATTTTATTACTATATGTTAGTGACATGCTTTTGACAGGATCCAATTCCAGGCTACTTACTAACTTTGTTCAACTCTTACATTCTAAATTTTCCATGAAAGATCTTGGCCCCATTCACCATTTTCTTGGAATTGAAATTCGGCGAAATAACCATTCTCTCCATCTTTCTCAGACTCATTATGCTTATTCAATCCTTGATAAAGCACAAATGCTTGATTGCAAACCAATGCATATGCCAATGGAGTCTAAAACTAAAAGACTCTAGGATAACATACCTTATCCAGACCCTTCATTTTATCATAGCATTGTCAGTGCTCTACAATATTTGACACTCACAAGACCTGATCTTTCTTTTTCTATCAATTATGTCTCTTAATTCATGCAATCACCATCTCTTACTAGTATGAAACTGGTTCGTCGTATCTTAAGATATGTCAAAGGTTCCATTCATTTTAGTTTACATTTAATTGGTGATACTACACTTGATCTTTGTGGTTTCTCTGATGTAGACTGGGTAGGTTGTCTGACTACACGAAGGTCAACCACTAGTTTTTGCACCTTCTTAGGAGGGAATCTTATATCTTGGTGTGCAAAGAAACAACCAACCATTTCTCGATCCAACACTGAGGCTGAGTATCATGCTATGGCTAACACTAATATTGAATTAACATGGCTTACTTTTCTCTTGCGTGATCTTTATGTTCCCTAAACACAACCGTCGATGCTTTTTTGTGACAATTTAAGTGCATTACATATGACTATTAATCCTGTTTTTCATGCTCGCAGTAAGCACATTGAACTAGACTACCATTTTGTTCATGAATGGGTCTCAATGGGACTTTTTGTTACTCGACACATTCCTTCTACTCTCCAAATTGCATATATCTTTACAAAGCCGCTATGTAAAGCTTCTATACATTATTTTCGTCACAAACTTTGCCTTCAACCTCGACATAGTTTGAGAGAGGGTATTAAACAGAATGCCTCCTCTACCACCACCCACCTTGAGTCTGCAACATGGAGTGATAAGGATGAAAATTGGAGTCATAAGACAGCAGACCAAGGTGTGGTTATCCTCCCCAATAAAAGGATGAATCATGGAGAGTAATACAAGGGATCTTGTTAGCATCCAATCACTACATAATGGGAAATCTGTTCAATCACTGCAGCAATTTACTCCTTTAAAATGGCTATGTGACAGTAGTAGTAGATAAGTACAAAGCTTCCTATATTTATATAAGTCTTTCCTTCTCTATCATTTGCACAATTTAACTACTTTGTAAATTCTTGAAAAGTCTATAAATAAGAACTCTCTTCTTACATTTTTATGAGAAGTTTTGCCTATAGATATTCTTTCTTATATTTTTCTTTACAGTTTATTGTTTAAATCAATTGCAGATGATGATGATCCATGATCTTTAACAGTTCCCCTTCCTTGTTTTGTACTTGCTTTCTTGGATTTGGATGATAAAAGGGGACCCCCAAATTCTGGTAGAATTCTAATTACTTGGTCCAAGCGAGAACCATGTAATGGTTTCAGCAAAATTTCATCGTTTCCATCATCTCCAAGAGCCCTACTAATAATACTATGATAATTTGGTTTATCCAACCAAACAATCATGCAACAAGCATGGTCAAGTCCTCTTTTAAATTCAGTTACAGCTCTGTAGAGTTCTTCGAGTGGTCCAGCTCTAGTATCAATCACAAGCAATATAAACCTTGGAGAACCTCTAAATTTGCTGCTACTTCTATAATAAGATGGTTTTTGTTATATCCCATCCAAGGCACTTAATGGAACGTCCTTCTTTGATCTACAGCTGAAAATTTCATTCCTTGAACCAAACTCTGAATTTTCTGAAGAGCTATAAGGTGAGACATTCTGCTTACATTTAATCTTTGTTAGTAAACAAGCAAGGCGTTCCCATTTGCTCACAATGGATACTTTTATCCCCAAATTCTCGATATATTTCTGCACGACTCTTTGCCGCTCTGTATTTTGAATCAAGAAAACGACATGAGAACCATCAATCTTAGGACTAGAACCAAGTAACAACCAAGGACTTCCAGCATGGCTAGTATGGCTAGGCGTAGGAGCTTTAACAGTTAGTCCTGAATGTTGATGGACATCATTGGCTACAGAATTGCCTCCCATTTCAATGTCAATTCTTGAACTACTAGTTAAAGGAATCTCAGATATAGCAAGGAATGTATTGAACCGGAAACATGTTCCCTTCTCTTCATTTCCTTTATCAACAATTCCAATTTCTCCACCCATCAAACGTACCTGAAGCAAAATATAATATTAGATCAACGTGTATATGTATCAATGTTCAAAAGAAAAAAACAATATATAGTCTCATACCAAAGATTGAACAATTCCAGGTCCTAAACCAGTCCCTCCATGCCCAATAGTTGTTTCCTTGACTTGAACAAAATTTTCAAAGATAGATTTCTGCTTGTCTTTGGAATTCCTGGACCTGTATCATCCACTTCAAATACAAATTCAATACAATTCAAATTTTCTTTACCGAATCCATTGCTTCGGCATCATCATCTTCTTCGTGCTCCATAAACCAGCACGAGCAATGTTTCCATAGTCCTTTCTGACTAGAAGCAATAATCTGATCTCAATACTGGTTTATGTGCCCATGCTCGAACCACTACATGCCCTTCATTAGTAAATTTGACAGCATTATAGAGGATTTGTTTCAATTTTCCCCTATCGCCTTTGACAAAAGAGAATTTTAGAAGAGATTTATCACAGGGATCCAATACAACATCTACACCTTTTTTCATGCCTATAGGGAGAAACAAATCAACTACATCTTCAAGTAAGTTGGCTAAGTTAAATTCTTCTGATTCGATCTGCATCTTTCCAGCTTCAATTTTGCTTGTGTCAACGATAGAGTTCAATAAACCTAAACAAGCAATTAAAGGTTGTTACAAATAAGATTTCACATGTCAATCTATTAAACATAAAGAGAGCTTTACGAAGTCTTTTGCACAATCATCCATTTGTTTTAAGTTCGTATGCAATTCAGATTCTTGAGATACTTCTTCAGAACTTATCTCTATCGACCCAGTAATGCCTGCGAGCGCTGCACGAATATTGTGGCTAGCACTAGCAAAGGCAAGACTCTTGTGCATGCTTTTTCTTTCTGCTTGTTGAGTTGCTTCCATTTGTTTTATCAATGTTGAGCTTAAGTATATCTCTCTAGTTGCAGCCCTGGCCATTAATAGCACAAAACTAAGAATTGAGATGAATACTGCAGCAATCATCACCATCAAAAGAATGAGAGCCATTTTGCTGCTCCTGTCAACGGTACTCACTAGTCCATGATATGGAAAAGCCATTGCACACACCTGAAATCCAGATATAGTAATATCAAATTAATGACTTAATTAACTTCTAATTTTTTAAAAAAGCAATTAATATTTAAGTTCACTTTGAAGAATAATAACATACCGATTGCACTCCAATAATTTCCAGTTGAGAACAGTAAACAGTGTACTTTGTTTCTCCAATAGTCAAAACTGAAGGTCTTAGCATGGCATCATTAGGAATGCATGAAACATTTCCTATATGACCTATTTGATCACCGTTGGAATTCATCAACTTGAAATAAATTAATTTTCTTGTTACCACCATTTGAGTGTTGGGTAGCCCATCTGCAAGTACATCGTCATTTAGAGTAGTCAAGTACAAGCTTCCACCATAAAAATCTATTGCATTGAGGAAGTTGATGAATGCATTAACTGGAAACCCTAAGGAGATAACCCCTTGTCCAAGTATGCTGGCAGAACTAAAAAACAAAAGATCTTGAGCAATATTCCATCCATACTCTATAGAGGCATAACCATTAGTGCTAGATAAGGCTTCTTGAATCCAACTTGCATTTCCATATAGTTTTCCTGTGTCAGGGTCTACAGCTTGCTTATACCAATTGCAGTTTACAGGCAGATTGCGCTCGCTGGAAGAAGCCATAGATGAGTTACGGTATACTGCATAAGTCTTGTTACCATCACGATAGTATCCGAAAACGGGACCTTGCAATCCAACATATGCAATCTGCGATATGCGGGGAATTGTTGAAAATGCCTGAAACAACATTGTAACGGTGGCAATATTTGCAATATTTGTAACGGTGGCAATATTTGGGAGAGATTGGAGAGTAAGTACATGCAAGAGGATGCCACAAGAAATTCATTGTCTCTCGTTTTAATAATTAAAAAATGAATGATTCTAAGCCAAAATATGGAACAATTTCATGAGTTAAAAAGAATTATTAATAATTTTACACAACATAATATGCACATGGATGAGTCTATCATTGTGTCTAATATTATCGACAAATTGCCCTCTCCATAGAAAGATTTTAAGAGAAATTTAAAACATAAAAAAGAAGATATTTCTTTTGAGCAACTTACTAATAGCCTTTGTGTAGAAGAAGAAATTTGCGAGGAAATGCGAATATGTGAATTCAAGATGAGACTAAAGAGCATTCTACTCATATCTCTAAAGTTTATGTAATGGAAGAAGGACAACCCTTTAAAATTTCAAACAAGAGGACAATTCAATATAACAATACCCAAAAATTTTAACAATAAAAAGAAGAAAAATGGTAGTTGTTATTTTTATGGCAAAGAAGGATATTACAAGTTCAAATGTCGGTACTTTAAGAAAAAAATAAGAGAATATGAATAATAAAGGATCTTCTTACAATGTTGCAAATAAAAATTTAATTGCAATGATTTTTGAAATTAATCTTCTTGAAGATCATGATATGGGCTGGTGGATAGATTTGGGTGCAACCTGTCGTGTGTGCAAGGACATTGCTTTGTTCAAGAATATGGAGCAAATTGCTGATGGTATTGTTTTGTACATGAAAAATGCTAGTTCAACACTTGTTTTAGGTGTTGGTAATGTAGAACTAGAGTTTAGTTCTGGTAGAAAATTAACTTTGAGAAATGTGTATTATGTACCAGAAGTTAGAAAGAACTTAGTTTCGGGTAGCATTTTAAACAAGTTTGGTTTTAAACTTGTGTTTAAGGCTGACAAGTTTGTGTTATCTAAAGGGGACATATTTGTGGGAAAATGCTATTTATGTAATGGTATGTTTAAACTCAATGTACACATTAATAATAGTAGTAGTAGTGTTTCTGCCTATATTATTGATTCTCCTTATTTATGGCATAATAATAATTTTAAAATAATTAGAGACATAGTTAAACTTGATTTAATTCCTTATATTGATCAAAACCATGAAAAATGCACTACTTGTATGTTAACAAAAATAACTAGAAATACTTTTCCAAAAATTGAAAGAACATTAAATGTATTAGCTTTAATACATAGTGATGTGTGTGATATGTATAGTACTCCTTCCTTAGGTGGAAAGAAATATTTTGTCACATTTATTAATGATTTTAGTATATTTGTTTATGTGTATTTGCTACATTCTAAAGATGAAGTAATTGAAAAATTTAAAATCTACAAATATAAAGTTGAATTGCATTATAAGACATTTATAAAATGTCTAAGGTCTGATATGGGAGGAGAGTACTATAATCCTTCATATTTTGAGTCCATAGGGATAGTTCATGAAATTACTACCCCATATACACCACAATAAAATGGTGTAGCAAAAAGAAAAAAATAGAGTGCTAACTGAAATGGTAAATGTCATGATGTTTAATTCTGGTTTGAGCCAAGAATTTTGTGGTGAAGCAATGCTTATAGCATGTCACATTTTGAACAGAGTTCTTAATAAAAGGAGCAATACAACCCCATATGAATTCTGGAATAAAAGGAAACCAAACTTGAATTATCTTAGAGTTTGGGGATGTCGTGCTATAGTAAAAATACTTGAACCCATACAGAAAAAGTTAGGAAAAAGAGGAGTTGAGTGCATTTTCATAGGACGTGCGCATAATATCAAAGCATATAGATTTATGGTTATAGAATCCAATGATTCAATACCAATTAATACAGTTATTGAATCAAGAGATGCCATATTTGATGAACAAAGGTTTAAGTCGATTCCTAGACTTAAAGATAAATTTCCAGAACAAAACATTTCAAACTTGGATAAAGGTAAGCAAATCATAGACAATGATGAATAAGAAGTTGTTGAACTTCAAAGGAGCAAAAGAATAAAGAGGAAACTAATAAGATATAAAGAAGAATTCTTTATATATCTTTTGAAAGGAACAAGAGCTTCAGTTAGCAATCAAATACCATATTTTTATAATGCAGAAAGTGATCCTTAAATATTTGAGGAAGCCATGAAATCATAAGATGCAACTTTCTAGAAAGAAGCAATTAATGATGAGATGGACTCAATAATGGGAAATAATGCATGGAAATTGGTTGACTTGCCTCCTGGTTCTAAACCAATTGGATGCAAATGGATATTTAAAAAGAAAATGAAAGTCGATGGAACTATTGATAAATTTAAAGCTAGATTAGTGGCAAAAGGCTTTACACAAAAGTAAGAGATTGACTATTTTGATACATATTCTCTAGTAGCTCGAATAGCTAATATAAGAGTGCTAATAGCATTAGCTTCCATCCATAAAATGGTTATTCATCAAATGGATGTGAAAACAACATTTTAAATGTAGATTTGGAAGAAGAGGTTTATATGCAAAAACCTGAATGATTTATTATTTCTGGACAAGAAAAGAAGGTGTGCAAACTTGTTAATTCTTTATATAGACTAAAAAAAAGTACCAAAAAAATGGCACCAGAAATTTGACCAAATAGTACTTGTTAATGGCTTTAAAATTAATCAAGCTGATAAATGTATTTATAGCAAGTTTTGTGGTGATAATGGTGTTATAATATGTCTTTATGTTGATGACATGTTGATTTTTGGTACAAACTTAAAATAAATTAAGGATACCAAAAATTTCTTATCAAACAAATTTTTCATGAAAGATATAGGAGAGATAAATGTTATTCTTGGGATTAAGATCTTGAGAGACAAGGATGACATAACTCTTATTCAATCTCATTATATTGAGAAAGTTCTCAAGAAGTTCAATCATTCAAGTTGTAATCCCGCCTCTACTCCCTTTGATCCCAACATCAAGTTAATAAAAAATGAGGGAGAATCACTATCACAGTTAGAATATGCCAAAGTGATAGGTTGTTTTATGTATGCCATGACATGTATTAGACTTGATATAGCTTTTGTAGTTGGAAAGCTAAGTAGGTACATGAGCAATCCAAGTAACTTATATTGACATGTTGTCAATATAGTATTAAAGTACTTAAAGAAAACTATGAGTTATGGCACAATCTATAGTGGTTATCCTTCAATATTAGAAGGATATTCAAATGCAAGTTGGATTACTAATCGTGAAAATTCTACTAGCACTAGTCGATGGGTGTTTATGCTTGGAGGTGGTGCAATATCTTGGGGTTCCAAGAAACAGACATGCATAACAAACTCCACTATGGCTTCTAAATTTATAGCATTAGCTTCTGCAAATAAAGAATCAGAATGGCTACGTGATTTGTTATATGAAATACCGATATGGGCAAAGCCAGTTGCACTAATATCTATTCATTGTGATATTAAAGCAACACTATCAAAAGCTTATAGTCATGTATATAATGGAAAGTCAAGACATATTGGACTTAGACATAGTTATGTTAGAAATTTAATCTCTAATGGTGTGATCGTAATAGATTATGTGTGATCAAGTCAAAAATTTGTTGATCCACTAACAAAAGCATTGCCAAGAGACGTGGTAAATAAAACATCAAGAGGGATGGGTCTCAAGCCCATTTTGTCAAATCACCATTGATGGAATTTCAACTATGACACTTGGTATTACGCCAAGTCTCAAGTTTAAAAAGTCAAACTACATCAATAGAGTGATTGTAAGCATTATGTTAAATTTCTATTACATCCCGAGGTTAATAGTGCTTGGAACTTGTAGGAAAAGGAAGGGTGAGTTAAATCTCTTAATAGATCTATGGACATATAGTTAAAGTATCAAATTGCAGGGGTATTTCTAATATATCCACCTATATAAGTGTGAAGTGTGGCCGATTCAAGGAGTTTAAGGGCTTGGCTCTATGTACTTATGAAGGATATAGACACAAGGCCTTTAATGTGTCATTTATATACCATTATGTGTGTGGAATGTTTCTACAACTTATCAATAAGAATAATTGGTTCAAAGTTTAATCTACCATATTATTTAGATTTGTTGTATTGAACTTTCACTAAGTAATGGTTCAAAGCGTAAGATATCATTATTTATGCACATAATTTACAAAATTGTTGTTAGATGAATGTTTTGGTTATATTTTGAAAATGGTAGGGGATTGTTAGACATTTTCCAAAAAGTCAAATATAGTCATATCTTTTAACAAAAAGACATGACTATTACCAATAAACATTTAGTTATATCTTTTACCAGGAAGACATGACTATTGTCAAGAAACATGTCTACTCATTCAAATAGACATGTTTATTATCAAATTATAATCATTCATTCAACTTCTATAAATAGAAAGTGAGTTTTCTGCAAGAATAATTTTTCTATTATCAATTAATTCTGCATAAAACACCATTACAAACACCTAATCTTTATTGTATCATAGAGGTAAATTGTATACTACAAATATTGCCTTTAGGAAAGTGGGATTCATACATGCCTTGAAGCAAATTTTTCATTTTAAATTCATGTGTGGCTATATAAATACAATACAATTCAACCTGGGAAGCTATTCAAAGAAATTGGGCAACTAATGTTATTAATTTGTTCTCAAAAGCTTCTCTTAATTACTTATATATAGTTGTAGATTCTTTTTATTAGTTAATAATGCACACCTAATTAGTTTTAGGCATGATAAATTTATTCAAAACTATCTCTTTTTTTTTCCTCCCCAAATAAAATCTGAAACGAGAAATTTCACTTAAAAAAGTCAAAATTTTCATGGTTCATAATAATTTCAAAGTCATCATTGCCATCTGCAAAGTTAAAAATGGCACTATAGTTGAAAATAGTCTAATTTACATTCACTTATTACAGAAAATTAAGAAAAAAAAAAAAAGCAACATAACCAAAGCAATAACAGAAAGGAACATATACTACACAAAAGGGACCAAAAACTGAAACTACGATTGTTGCTGCTTATTGCTCAGCTACCCTGTTCAGCATCTACTGGACCAAATCTCTTCATTTAGTAAGAAATAAAAATAATAATAAAATAAAATTCAGCAAGAACAAAATAATTTACATATCTATATATATTTCAGTTGGAGTATCTAACTAAATCCATTCTTTCTCTTAAAAATAAACATTTTCAAGGCCGCTAGATAAAAGAAATGTCCTTAATACCTAATAGTCAGTCTCTGTGGTACCAAACCTAGTAAATTCATGAAAAAAAATAACGGTTAGTTTAACTAGTAAATTCATGGTGTATTGAATTGGGCTAAAAATTTGATTAGTTTTTCTATATGGGCATAATAATTCAAACGAAACTAAACAAAATTAAAATTAATTCAAACGAATGCCAGCAATAATTATCATACAAAACGTTTGTTGACACCTTACAAAATGATTAATATTTTGCATACAAGATAAGATAGCATAGAATATAAATATTTTATTTATAACAATAATAATTATTATTATTATAAAATATAAAAGAATATTGATAAATTTTTTTAATAATTTTCATAACGATAATATCATTTAGTATAATAATAATAATAATAATAATAATAATAATAATATGCCTATGTTCCCTTGTTTTCCGAATTGTTTTTCGGACTTGCATCTATGTTATGCCTAGAAGTGATGGACACAGAACACTGGTGCAGGCCCTGGAGGCAACTATGCAACATTATGATGCAGACTTGCAGAAGAGATCAGTAAAGAGTGGAGAGAGACCAATGGGTATACCTGGGAGAGTTCTTCCTTCGGCAATCTGCAGGCATTACGTGGGGAGGCTGTTTGTGGTGGCCAATTCTGGTCACAATTAGAGAGATAGAATGGACATATATAGAGAGAAAATTTTAGTTGCTAGCGTTAAAATAAAATGAGATGCTCTTAAAGAACATACAGCTAGGGTCAACTCTTTTTTAATACCTTTCTTACGTACTTTCTTATATTCTCCTCATTTCTTCTGCTCTTAATTCTCGTCTTTTCTGTTCTCAATGTCTTAGTCATATAATTATTGAATGGTTTGATGATTTCCTTCCACTAATCTCTCATTTAATTTCTTGCTTTTGATCATCTTCCAAATTTGGAAATGGAAAATTTTGGTTGATTGGATTTTCATCATATATCTAACCATTTTTATTTCGGAATAAAATTTAAGGTAATAATTGGAGTATGTTGTATTTTAATTACTTTCTAAATTTTGGTTTATATAATTTTTATTGGTGGATCTTGAAGAGGAAATTGGAGACTTATAAAAGAGTGTATAGAATTTCTACTATAAAGGAAGTCAAATTCTTTTTTTTTTTTCAACCTTGTATAGGAAGTGAAATCAATTAGAATTTTAAACATTTCTATGATTCATTTATATACATATATAGAAATTAAAATCACTTTTAAATAAATGCACAAATAATTATAATTTTAAGCTTCATGAATTATTCAAAACTATTTTATTTTACTTTTTTTTTCTCCAAATAGATGCGAGCAAATGATAGGAAGGTTATGGTCGAGGAGGTAGGTCCCTTCCAAAGGCATCATCAAGCATTCAATAGAATTACAGAAAACACCAATAATCTTCATAAAAATAAAACAATGTACAGATACACTGCTCTAAACTAAAACCTCACAGCTCCATCACAAAATTAACCAGAACCAAAACAAGCTGATTAACCAGAAAAAAGGGGAAAAAAAATCGTCACTTTACAACAGCCCCTTACTAAAGCTTGCAGCAGCTCTCAAACTCGGACTGGAGCGGTATAAAAAAGCTTGCAGCTCTCAAGCAGGCCAATATCTGCCGTTCAAAAGCAAGGTGAAGCAAGGAACATCCTTCTAGATCCTCTACGATCTGGCTTTCACCTGTGCCCACCAAATTTAAAGAGCTAGTGGAGGATCTGTCCAATGAATTCTCTGTTGAGCACCTAGAGCAGTGATCAAGACATGTATCCTCTTGCAGTAGCATCGCATAAGTAAGAGTTAAAGAAGAGCTACAAGATAATTGCTCATACACGGCATTGACATCTGTATCATGATTAACAATAAGCCAATATACAGACATCTTGTCATTAGTACGAACAGCTTCCCTTATCTGTTCCGACACTGAATTAGGAGATTGACTGTCTCTTCAGTCTTGGCTTGCGAACGAACCGCTTTTCTTATACTGAGTAAAACAGGAGGATTTCAGGTCCAAACATTTTATGAGCAAATCTCATTAAAAATCAAATGCAAATATGATGAAAGTACAACAGATGTAAACATGTTTGCCTACCACATGCAGTCCAAGCTAAACGTTTGATAAATAGACCTTTTCATAAATAAACTTCTCCTTTGCTGATATAGAATCTGCAGGACTGGGTTTGCCGATAAAATGCAACTGTGATTTATCAGACTAGTAAGAGCTTCAGCAGCATAATTTTAAGGAATGTTAGCAACCAATCATAAAACCAACTGCAATTGACTGGTGATAACAAGAAATTTTGTTCGAAGGGGATTCTTTACCTTGGGGGGATGAGATCAACCTGAAAGGTGTTTCTTGATTGCAATAATTCCTCCCAGACTGAGTTAGCAAAGGCATTCCCTAAAGACTGAAATAAACTTATAACAGAAGGCTCCCACACCTTGACATCAAGTGTGAGGGATCTCACCTGCAGTAAAATTCAAAGCAACAATAAGAGCTGCACTAAGAGCTGCATGGGAGAACAGGCAATGCAAAATATCATTACCAAAGAAAGAGTTAATTATCATACTAGAAACACTACTAGAGTATTGTTCTCCATTATCATCTTGCCACAAGATGCATCAAGGTCTAAAATCCAAGTTCAACAACTGTGAAATTCCCCATCTTAGTAGCATAACTTAATATAGCTTGCTTAATTATATAAAAAATTTTAGAAGGATTTGGAAACCTTTGGCCCTTATATGATATGTTTAAGTGATAGTCTTGTTAATGTATAGTTTGTAAGGCCATCTCCAACCCAAAAAGTAAATTTGCTGTAAATTTTGCACCAAATTTGTTCTATATATAATATTCATCTCCAACCCATAACATCAATTTTTTTTAAAAAAAAAAAATTATCTGCATCTTTTTTTATATCTTTTATTATTTATTTATTTCTTACATTTTATTATCTTTACAAATTGCATCCATATTTTTAATATTTATGTAATGTTAGGTAATGTTTATAATATTTATTCAGTGTTATTTTATATTCATTTGAATATAATTAATAATATATGTAATTAATATAAATAATTATGTAAATAATAAAAATATAAATAATAAGACATTAAATTAATTTTATATTTTGTTAATTAAAAAGTAAATAAAATAAATATCATGTAAAAGGAAATAAAATAATTTGGATGAAATTGGTATAAAATATTAGAAATGTAAAAGTATAGGATTATTATGTAATTAAAAAACACTGAATAAGTGCCTAGCAAAATAGCTGGGACATTGTTCAAAACAACAAATTTGCTATGTGGTTGGAGCAAATTTTTGCACAAAAACAGTAAAATTGCTGTGTGGTTGGAGTTGCCCTAAAGCTTGCAGTGGACCTAGCAACAATATTTAGCCATACTGCCAATATATCTAAAAACCACTCTAACTGTTGCCTGTGGCTTTAACATAGCTCTTGGTTTATAGTTATTCTCCACCTGATGTTAAGGGCATGATACACTTGCATAGGTCAACAACTTTTTAGAGCACATATAGTTAAAACTGAACCAAGAGCTATAAACCTCTGATATGTGTATATCAAGATTGCGATGAACACCAAATCTGGCTCAATGCAAACAAGAACACCAAGGTTTACGGATGCCCAATCTGGCTCTGGGGCACCACCATCAGCACATTTATTGTTTCCACATACTTTTCGCAGAACATCAATAGTTTTTTCTGCATTGGATCTTTGTTGCCGTGGAATTCTCAATGGCTGCTCATGATGTGCACTAGCAAGGCTCCTCTCAGATGTAAATTCATTGACAGCAGTGTGGTCATAATCAACACTTTCAAAGGAATTGCTCTCACTTGCAGACCGATGGTGACCACTTCTCATGGGACTAGCTATATACAAGGCACTAAAATTTACTTGGGCTACAACTGCCAAATAATGTTCTTCCACATGTAACATACGTGGTACCATGCTAGCAAGTAGTAAGAAAATCCAAATTACTGCGATTTTTGTAAACAAAAATACAATTAAAATGAAGCAAAGAATATTAGAAATGAAAGAGAAACAGGTCCTCCTTTCCAAGAAATTTTTTTATCTACCCTCTGATAAATTATAAGTTATTAAGAATTCTTGATCTCCGTGGACTCCGATATACTTGGTCTTCAACTGGGATTGAGTGTTAGGTTTTAGCACCAAAATCATTTGGATGGTGGCTCCCCCTTAATTATATACCCTTTCATTCTCTATTTCTTTTTCAACGTGGAATTGTTTCACTTTTCATTTTTCAACAATCTCCCCTTTAAGTGCAACTGGACTCTACTCTCTTTGGACTAGTTGTCACTTGCTTCAACATGGACCTATCTTGAACCTTTGGCCTCCTCCTCTTCTTTAGACTCTGTGGTTCCTTTCAGTCTTACCAAATTGTCTCAAGCCTCAAACTAATCCATTAGGCCTCTTCAAATCTCCAAGTGCAACCTTTTTTTTTTTCCTCTTGGGTTATTCACTTAGGCATTAACAATGGGCCTCCATCTTAGGCCTCAATCATCCACACGGGCCTCAATCATACATAGGGCCTCCAATTTGGGCCTCAATCGTCCACATGAGCCTCCAGGATCTTCTTAGCCTATTAGGGCACTCATGGGCTCTGATACCATGTTAAGAATTCTCGAGCTCCATGGACTCCAACATGCTTAGGCTTCAATCGAGATTGAGTGTTGGGTCTTAACACCAAATGGGCTTTTATCAAGGGTTCACCTTCCACCAAAATGGCCTTAGCCATTTGGACGGTGGCTCCCCCTTAATTATATATACTTTCATTCTCTATTTCTTTTTCAATGTGGGATTGTTCCACTTTTCATTTTTCAACATAAGTTAATTAGTACTTGCCTGTAAGTGTAAGAGGAGGATTAATCATATTAGTCACTGGAATAGGTATGTTTTCTTTGTCATAAGATATGTTCACACATACCAAGCTTGGAAATAAAATACTTCAGTTAACTTATAGGATGTATACTGCTTTAAATGGTTTATTTATGGATTCCATACCTTAGTAATCTAGAAGAAGTTTTAGATGCTCTTTCTTGATCATAACAATCCTAAAAAGACCAACAAACAAACCTAGTGTATACAAACTTATAGTAAAGAGCATTTTTGAACAACAATGAACTATTACATATGAACACGCATATAACAAACCACTATACAAATCTTTATAGTAGGGATATCACTGCATTAAGATACTTGATTAGACAAGTAAGGATTTGAGTGTAATCTCACTAAATTCTAGCTTATTGTCCAGAAAAAGAATTGTATTAGCTTTTATAAAAGGTGTAACTCCATCACCATTTAATGTTGACATCAATCTCATTAAACATTTACCAAGTTGATGGCTTCAACAAAATTGTGGTTGAAAATTTATTGGGTTTCGTAATGCAAAATGTAGAAAAAAATAAAACTTTTAATCATGAAAATGCTAAACCTAAATCTATATAATTTAGTTAGATCGATTAAAAAGGGTTTCCAAACACTCACCAAAATGATTTTATGACAAGATGGTTGGAAGGAAGAGAGGAGAGTCATTCCGATGACACCCTACCTCGAGCTTTTCTTATAGGTCTTTTCGGATTGAGGTGCCACTAAAAAGTCATGCCCTCTATGGTATCCACACAAACAAGGTTATTTAAAGCAGTACTAGTGTGCTAACACCTTTGTTGTCTCAAAACATAATTTTTCTTTATATGTTTTCTTTTTACAAAAGAAGTAGTAGAATAGTAAAAAGAATAAGAGGCTTAGCTAACCCTAGAGAAAGACATGTTTATATATACATCCTATCTAGGGTTTCTCTTACCAAAATAGTTTTAGTAAGATTAGACTTCCTTTTCTACTTTGATTCTAATTCCAAATTAGAATAATTTCTTATTTATTTAGATAACTCTTACCTTAAATAAATTAGGAAATAAATATATAAATACTATATATATATATATATGCATACTAATTTATTTAATTTTACATAGAGATAATTATTGGGTTAATTAACCTAAGTCTGCTTTGAGCTTGTTTTAAGTGTGCAACCTTGTAGGTTCATATAACGTTGGTAGTGGACCTAAAGTTTCCATTTTAGCCCACAAGTCATAATTGGTCTATAGCAAGACATTATGAGTATCCAAGTTATGTGAAGGTTGATAATCCAACATAATATAATACACAACGTGTATTATAGTCCTTTTGTCACGTGATATCTTAATTGAACATAAGGCATGAAATATGTCATCCTTCTATTATTCAATCATATTATTTCTCAATCCCAACTAGAATGAGATTGATAACTCTTTATCTTATATTAATGACTCTTTAGTAATACATTCTAACATGGTCATGCATTTCTCTAACTTATCGAGGGGCCTATAGATATCTTCTCATAATTAATAAAGGACAAATTCCATCTTAATCACTCACATTTCTCACATAACTCATTCTATATCTAATCATACCTTGTTTTACCATCCAGTTAAAGATGGTGTAGGGATGCGTCAAAATACAAAACTTATCAAGTAGAAAACCATGGTGATCTTATGTCAGAGGACTAAAAAAATACTACTATGATGAGAATTACCTATGACAATAATCCATGTGGTATTCTCATAGTGGGTCGATCCAATACATCCTTTCTCTAAATATGTACCTATGAGTTTGACTTAATATCTTATATGCATAATCAGTAAAACTTAATCATCAGTCAACTTTATACTAGTCTTTATTCATTATTATTCCACAATAATAATCGACTAGGGATATTTAGATTAGAATTCAAGTATCACTTAAGAGTTTTACTATCAAGTCACATACGTAATGACCTTAGGTAGAATTAACTAATTAAGTTTAATATTAGACTTAGCCAGTAATAATAAAAAAGCCTCTTTATTAATAAAATAAGAATGTGACAAAGTCAAAGTATGATGGTTACATAATTGGCCTAGGGCATATCACTAACAAAATTAACATACACTTCAATAAACAGTTAAAAATCAATAAATATTAGGACTAGGAATAAGGGAAGGAAGAAGGAAAAACAAAGGGCAAAATCCTCATTACATGGATAAGAAGCAACCCACCGATCATGGACCTCTTACCTCTAGCATATGTTCTCCTCTTCCAGTACGTGAATTAATTACACATTGAATGTTAATACTCACTAACCCTATTCTCAAACTATTTTGGAGTTAGTTATGGATCTTAGAGGTGGAGCCAGAAATAAATTTTAGAGGGGCAAACTTTACTTCATTTTAGTATAGTGAAAATGTCTCATTCAAAATAAACTAACAAAATAATATCTCATATTTACTAATCATAGTTTAAACTAAAAAAAAACATAATATACCCAAAAACATAACACTAAAGATAATCAAAATCATGAGTAAAAAATAACATCAAAATTAGTTTTCATCAATGAAAACTTTTCTTTTGGGAAATTTAATTATGTTTATAATCAAAATGACATAAAATATAATCAATTATCACAATACAAAAAAAATATCATAAATTTAGTTTTTAGCATAATAACTAGTGAGAAAATTAAAAGAAAAAATATACATTAAGATTGGGCAAACTAAGTATGTATTATAAAATAAAAAAAAATAATTAACAACATCTATAATTGGTGAATGATTGAATGCTAATACAATAATTGGATTCAAAATCTAGAGTTACCTCATCACTTGAAGGTTCGTCCAAGGCCATGAAGCATAAATTGACAACTTCTTCATCGATTTTATCATCACTAGACTCACTAGAATCATCGTAAGTTGCTTTAAATGCTTGTTTCTTTTCCTTTTTATGCTTCCTATCTTTCTTGAAGGATTTCTTCAACTTTGGGCATTCAAATTCAATATGATTCAGTTTGTTGCATTTATAGCAAATCATTTGATTCTTGTTGCTTGAGTCTTGCTTATTGAATCCCCTTCTTTTCTTCATGATGAGATTTTTTATTTTTCCAAAAATCATTATGTACTCATCTTCATTCTTGCTTGAGTCACTCTACTTACCTTGAAAGTAATGATTTTGTCATTCTTGGCATTCTCTTTCTCTATCACATAATTCATTTTAATTTCATGGAAGAGAAGTTTCCCAAAAAGTTCATCCGTAGGTAGAATAGAAAGATCATTTTCTTCTTCAATTGAGGCCAACTTAGCTTCTCAAATTTTTTAACGCAAACTCATAAGAATTTTGTTGTTGACATCCTCATTTGAAAATTTCTTACCAAGTTTCCTCGTAGAGCTGATGAGAGTGATAAGCCTACTATACATATCACTAGTTCTCATAGGGCTTCATCTTAAATAATTCATACTTTCTTCTAAGCATTTGCAATTTCTTATTCTCCACTTGACTAGTACCTTCATGTTTTGTCTTTAAACATGCCCAAATCTCTTTTGTGAATCTTAGGTGCTCTATTCCATTATATTCTTTCCTACTCAAGTACAATAGAGAATAGTGATTGCTTTTCTATTTTTCAAGTTGGTTTTAGATTATTCGTCACTCCATTCCATTCTAAGAATAATCATCTCATTGCCTTAATTATCTTTATTTATTGAAAGACTCCAACCTTCTTCAATAATATCCCATAAATTTACTCCTTCACTATCCAAAAATATCTCCATTTTGTTTCTCCAATATGCAAAATTGGTACCATAAAAAATGGAGGTTTATATAGTTATAACCATGAATACTAGGAGCAATAATAACTTGACTTGTGGAGGCCATGATCTTTTCTCCAAAATGGTTAAATCTTTAAGAATGGAGACTAAAGCTTTAATACTAAATGTAATTTTATAAGTGCCAAGAGGGGGGTGAATTGGCTTTTTGAGCTAGATAAGGGATTTTTGATATTTCATAAAGAACAAGCTAAAAACAAAGTTTGAGCATAATAGAATAAAGAGGAAGAACTAGAAACCATAAGGAATTTATAGAGGTTCGGCCTTCAAAGCCTATGTCCTCTTATTAACCATAAGTTAAGAATTTTAATCCATTATCAATCTACTTCACGATGTAGATTAAACCCGTACAAGCTTAAATCAAGCTACCTAAGTGTTTTCTAAAGGCTCACACTTAAAACCAAGTGTTTTTCAAGGCTCACACTGAAACCCAAGTGTTTTCCAAGGCTCACACTCAAGCCTACATGCTAAGAACAATCCTCTTAATTTATAAGTGTTTAAATCCTAATCCCAACTCACTCAATCTCACTATTGAGCTTTTAAATAATTATATTAGACACTCACCAACCCACACTCAAGAACACCCCTAAGATATAAAAGATTTTAAGAAATAAAGATGAAAGAACTTGGGTGGTTAAAGATTAAATTCAAGGATAAATGCTCAAAGATAGCTCTTAGGGTTTTTGCTCAACTTCTTTCTCTTGTTCTAGCTTTGTTGTAAGTAGTATTTAAGCCCTTATAGAGAAAAAGAGTTGTTAGAGGTGCATTAAATGCAAATAGAGTCATTTATACCACTTAGAAAAAGTAACTCTACATATTCATCAAGATCATGACAATTGAGGGTGCCAACGCAGAAATTTGAATTTTTGTGCTTTCATGATCATGACACTGGTGGTGACTAGCCTCGGTGTTAGGCAATTTTCGCAAGTGCATGGTTCGCAACAAGTTGTAAAGTTCAAGTATTGAGTATCGTTCGTACGAGGAGATTAATACCAAGTACTAGCTGTAATTTTATCTCCACAATCTAACAAAATAGATTTAATTGAAATAGAAAACTATATTAACTAACAAAGATAAATGCTAAATCTAAAATAAAAATTCAATAACTGAAAGATAGAGTATGGATTCGCTTCACTAGACACTTACTTGAATTACAGGATTTAATCTTAATTCAACTTGTTAATACAGTTAAGGGTAATGTAATGACCCTTTATTTTAAATTATTAAAATATATTTTGAGATATGCAGTGTTAATAATATTTTAAATTTATATATATATTATAATTATTTGTGACTAGTATTTATTTATTTTACATTAAATATTTTCTTATGTAAAATAATTTATTTAGAAGTCTTATTATTAAAAAATATTAAAGTTTTCATTATTATTATTTTCATTACTATTAGTGTGCATTTGTAATATGCATGTGTGTTAGCATTATTATTATTATTGTTAGTATTATTGTTTTTATTTGTTATTATTATTAGTATTATTATTATTTTTGTTGTTGATGTGCATGGGTGCATGAGTTTTGTGTGTGTGTGTGTGTGTGTGTATAATAATATAAAAGTGAGGATAGAATTAGGTTTTGCCATTTTCCCCTTCTTTTCTATTTTCTTTCTTTCTCTTCCTACGTTTTCATCCCTTCCCCGTCACGATTTTTGCAAACCACCTCACCAACATTGGAGCAGCCACTAAGCCACCACCACACATCATCGTCCTTTTACCTCTTTTTCCCTTTCCTCTCTGTCAATGCTTGAAGTCGTTAGAACCATCAGAAACTGAGACAGCAATAAAGAGAGCTCTATGGTCGTCGACGACTCCTCCGGTCACCATAGCTCATGATTCTGGTCTCTTTGGAATCCTTGAGCTACAAGGACTTCATTTCCAAGCTGGGTTTAAGCTTAAACATCCTCATTTGTGAATTTTCTCTAAATTTAAGTTTATGTCAATTTTAGTTTTCACTTTTTTTAAGCTTGATTTCTTGAGTTTTAGGTTAATTGTATTTAGAAATGTTGTTTAGGGTAGCTTAAGCTTCACAAATATAATTTTTGTTGAATTTTTAGAATTTGTTGAATTTTTGGGTTTGAATTTCCGGTGAGTCACTGTTCTGGTGACCCTCACCGGAATATTCTTTTATTTTTAATAACTTTTTATTTATTTATTTAGAATATAGTTTGTGAAGGAAGTTTATTAAAATCCTATCCCGATTATTTATTATGAATTTTTAAAGGTTTATGTAAAAAAATAAATTTTTGAAAAAAATAATATAAATTAGTGAATTTGGTGTTTTAGCGGAAATTATTGTTAATTAATATGTTTTAAGTGATTTTGGAATAATAAATGGTATTAAAATAATTTTTACGAATTATTTACTATTTTTAACTAATCAATACTAATTTTTGAAAATATGTTCAAATAATAATTTTATATACTATTTTTGTGATTAAATAAGTTTTTAACCATTTTTATTATATATATAACCTATTTGAATAATTATTTGTGAATTTTACTATTTAATTTTGAATAATAAAAAAATTGGATTTTTATTAATATTATATAAATATTTGAGATTTTATTAACTAATTTGGAAAAATAACTAGCTTTAATGTTTTTATTATTTAATATATTATATTGTGGTTATTTATTGATATTTATGGATTTTAATAATTTTTATTATATATTATTAAATATTACTTTTATTGCGAATTATGAACCTCGGTTGAGAATTGTGTAGTTTGGGATCCCAATCCAAGGTGTTGAGCTTTGTGAATATAGAAGTGTGTTTTCTTGTAGAATCAGCTCTACTTTTTAGTAGAGAGATGTCTATTTTACAGAAGAGACTCTACTGAATTTTTAACAGAATTCTCGTAAAATGTGACATCGGATCAATCCTAAGTTTTTGGTTTTTTATTGAGTTTTTATTCTTAGATCAAGTCTTCCTTTAGAATATTTAGAAGTATAAATTAGGAATTTATTCTAATTTTATTATTTTTTATTTTTTTAGCTAGGCTGAGACCGAGGCCTATCGGATAAGACACATCGAGTCTGTCTCAATGTGTGCAAAATTATGAGTTATTATTTTATATATGCATTGCATATAGGATGCATGAATATGAACTTTCATATTTTCATAATACATTTAAACTTGAATTATTTTATTAAATAATTTAGTATATTTTTGGTATACTTTTAATATATTTTTATGCATATGCTATATATGTGACATATAAGTTAGTATGTTTCGGTATATTTTGACATATATTCAGCATATATAATTGGTACATTTTTTGTATATTTATGGTTTATTTTGCTATATATGTGGCATACCTATTTAGAATATTTTTAGTATATGTTCAGTATATTTTTCTTCATTGGATGTCATTTTATTTTAATTATGCATTTTATTATTTTCCCTAAATATACAGTTTTATTGAAGGATATCAATAGAACGTACTACCGAGTAGGCTACATTAGAACTATGTACGTACCGATGTGATAGATCTTAGGGTTGAGTTTATGAGATCATTTGAGGTGAAATTTGATTGATTGATTATTGAGAACTTAAGTGAGTCAGTAGTGTGATTGCAGGAGCTCGATTGACCTAGTGTCTCAAGGCTAATCACACTGACAATGAGACTACGGAAGCTCGGTTGACTTAGTGTCTCGGGGCCAGTCTACTGTCTAAAATGGAATAAAAGAATTACTTTGGAATTAAGTAAGTCTGATGGCTAATGAGATATTTTGATTGAGGTTGCGGATTTCTAGGGTTCTATTTGATCCTTCATTTAAATAAATGTTTTCTACATTTATTATATATATAAAAGTGGATTTTAGATCTGTGTAAAATGTGTGTATATGTATATTATTATATTGATGCTTGACTGTATATGATTTAGATTGCATGTATATATATTATAATAATTCATTCAATGAGGTATGACTCACCTCAATATTTGTTCAGGAGATTCTTCTTCAGACCTCACCAACAGTGCTTTAAGTCGGTCTTCTTCAGCCCCGACTAAATTATGTAATTTTATTATCTGAACTCCTATTGTGTTCTAGAAAACTGCAATAGTAATGTCATTGTATCAGTAATGTGTTATTTTGATTTTGAGAATTATGTATCAGAATATTATATGAATATTATTATTATATGACATTTAAGTATTTATTTTTATATTGATTTAAAATTTTAATTCTGACATATTTTTATTTATTTATTGCATGTGTTTTTATTTTTAAGGCTTGCTACAAGTTCCGGATTCGAAAGAATTCTTATTCCCTAGCGCTGGTCATGACTCCTGGTTTGGGTCGTGACAGGTAAATTACTCAAATTATTTAAAGTCTCTTTCGAGATCATTTAAGCATGTCAAAACTAATTACAACTAAGTTAATTAAGACTTATTAAGTTCCTTAGCAATTTAATACTCCCAAAGGATTCATCTACTTTCATGATTGAGGTTCCTAAGTTTTACATGTCTATGAGCTAATAGATCGTGCAATTTTTGTTGTCTACTAATCTACCCAAAAGCATGCATGTAATTAGGCCTAAAATCAAATACAATAATATATAAAAGCAACCTATAAAATTGACTGAATATTAACTTATTGAATTAAAAAATAAAAATCCAAACAACCAGTAATCGAGCTACACGAATCTAGACCCTAAGTAAATTAGTTACACACAATGGAAATAATCATAATCAAAGGTATTCCAAACATGAGAACATGATTGACTTGAAAATCTGCTTCTCCTCTACTCAAAATATCTCCGAATGCTAATTTGAATGAATTCTCTCCTCTTTTTTGAATTGATGAATTGATCCTCTTTTTATAGCCTTCTCTTGCCCCATAGAACTTCTAATTCTAGAATATTATGATTCTGTAATCTTTCAATTTTAAAATCTTCTAAATCTGTAATCCTGAATGAAAGAGGAAGATTTTTCATAAGTGCACAACCTAGTGCATTGCCATGCACATGGGTGTGCACTAGGGCATGTATGTTAATTTTGTGTGCACACCCTAGTGAATGGCCATGCACACCCTAGCGCATGGCCATGCACACAAGTGTGTACTAATCCAAATTTGTGCATGACTTGATACATGGCCGTGTGTTAGGGTGTGCATAGCTTCTTCATTGGGCTTGGCTTCAATCATGTCAGTGCACACCTTCTTGCATAGTCGTGTGGTGAAGCGTGCTGGATTCTTGATGAGCACACAGTCATGTGCTAGCCTGTGTACGTAGACTTTCCAGACACGATTCCAAACATGGTCATGCATTACAATTCATAAAACTACAACAAATAATTTAATTAGATACTATAATGCACTTAATTATTAAACAAACATGCAAATGTATTCTTTAAAATGAAAATTAAATAATATTATACTAAATGCAAGTAAAATTAATAACAATTAAATAAACTTATAAAAATATATTATAAAACCAATTAAAATGCTCCTAAAATTATATGTATAAATGACATATAACACTCGGGAATTTTTCAAAAATTACAAATTTGATTTTTGTAATTTTGCTAGAAATTTTTTTAATGATTGGAATTCACTTGTGACCACTTATAATGAAGATTTCCATCATTTTTCACCAAATCCAACTTCAGCTTTTGCCATAAAAATTTGATCTTCGATTTTCCCTTTTGTCACAGTCATGATGCATTTGTCACTACTTATGCCACATCTGATTATATTAACTTTAATCAACTTGAATATAAACACTTAAACACTCAAATTAAATATAATTTTACTTAATCATTTGTGACTATAAAAAATGACTGTTTTACCCCTCAAGGTTCAATAATGTAAGACTTTGTTAGGGTAATTGTGGCTAAAATCTCAAAATATTTCAATAATTAAATTCACTTTAAATTCATGGGTGGCATTATGAACATGATACCATTCAACCAAGGAAGATTTTTAGAGAAAATAAGGCAACTAATTTTATTGATTTATTGTCCGAAGTTTGCTCTTAATTACTTATAGTTGTAGATGTTGTTTCTTAGTTAATAATGCACATGTGATTAGCTTTAAGCTTAATGAATTTATTCAAAACTATCTTCTATTTTCTCTCTAACTTGATGTTGAAAAAAAACCTCATTTAAAAGAAGCCAATTTTTTCATGGCCTAAAAATAAATCATCCTTATCAACTACAAAGCAATATAAGTTGGAAACAGTATAATTTACATTCACTCATAACAGAAAATTAAGAAACAAAAATATACAATATAACCAAATGATAACAAAAAGGAAATATACAACACAAAATTGGAAAAAGGACTAAAACTACAACTGTTGTTTTTTACTACTTAACAACTTTATTCCAATATTGAGCCAATTCTCTCCTTTTAACTCTCTTCTTCATAAATTCAACCCAACTTATAAGAACATCAGAGACTACAAACTTTCTTAACAACCTCAACCTTTGGTCAACTCCTCAAATATATTAGGATTCCCACCTTTCGATAAATTGGCGCCAAACTTGTTGTAGTCAAATTGAGGAGCTTTCATTCCTTTCTTTAACATCTCCTCTAAGTATTTAAACAAGCTTTCTCCTAATCTTCCTAACTATATAATCCCTTTAATGAGAAAGTGTAAGGATTATCTCATGGCAAAACCCCTTCATGTTCATATCATCTATTGATAACCGTAAGTCCATGGGCTAACAAGTAATATAGAAGTATGTAGAGTATCGTTTCCCATAGAGATTACTACTAAACACCTATTAATCTTAATTGTATATGTGATGGAAGTGGTTATGCAACAATCAAGTATGGTGAGCACATGCCTTAGATAGGGTGAAATTTTAAAAATTTCACTTGCATAACCCTAATTCACATGAAGATTTCCATTCCCATGGATCCATTTTGCATTTTACACATAGCTAAACTACACATTAATATGTAATATAACAACCTAGGAAGTCTAAATTTAAGAATACTTACAATGTCCTAAGTTTGATGTAGACCACAAGTATTCTATAAGCTTTGGATTCTTTGGTTCAAATTTTCAATCAAATGCTTAAGAGTTAGGCCTCTAGTTTAAAACACCAAAGCTCTACCAAATCACCTTCTTTCTTAGATTAGATTAGTTGCAAATAGTCTCTCTAATGAGCCTCATAAAACTTGCACTAATTTAATCTCCTTGCAAGAATACGTAGGATTTATTTTGTATATGTGTTTCTCTCCTTTTATGCGTCTCTACTCAAATTATCTAACCTTAGAAACATATCTTAGGTTATGAATATATAATATGGAGAAAGCATAACCTTATCACATGATGAGTGTACAACTCATTATGATAAGTATACAACTTGTATACTTATCTAGTGCACCAAGAATTTTGTAGAGAATTAATACATCTCATGTCTATGTCTATATACATTCTCTACACTTAATCATGTAACCTAATCCTTATTTTTGCCTTAGTCAAATTTATACACACAAGAGAGAATGTCTGCCTAACATAACAAGCCTAATAAGCTAAGCTTAATATTTATCATGCCTATAGTCAACATTATACACATAAAGAATAAGGCATGCCTAACATGACAAATTTTAACCAAGTTATGTTCACATGGATTTAGGCTTGGTAATTGGGCCAACACTTGGCCCAAGCCTAATCCATATAATAAATGGGCTTGGATTAGGTCCATGGGCTTTCTATACATCTGGGATTAATCTTTGGTCCAAAATCCTTTTAGGCTTAGACCCAAACAACTTGGGTCATTAATCCAAGTCCAATTAAAAATAACATATATTATTAATTTAATACCTTAATTAATATCTTATATTAATTAAGTATAAATTAATAATTAAACCCTTTACTTGAATTAGATTTCATGATATGCTAGAATCATTGCTTAAAGTATAAATCCAATTCCATTAATCTTAATTGTTTGATTAAACAATTTAATCAATAATTAGATTAATATTAATGATGATTTGGTGAAACTCTTTTAAGTGTGACTTACTAAGTTCATGTTTAATTGAAAATGAGAAGATAATATCAACACTTGATATTATATGAAACTCCTTTTAAGTCTAAATGTGAAAATGCCAATTATACACATTTAATTCTCATAAGTCGTGAGTGACCCTTATCATCGATATCACAACTACCCAATTAGAAATGAATGCATGTATTAATTCATATGAACCCTTTAGTCATAATTACTATGCACTAAAATCCCTTTATTAGAAGATCCCGATATAGCCTAGAGTCAAGGTTTAGTCAAACTCTAATAGCTTTATCATATGACCTCATCTTAAATTCTAATCCTTCATAAAACATGACGAATACTAGAAGCAACTTTTTAGCACTGAAACTCTTTCAGACTATGTCATGTTTGTCCTGGCTAGGAACTTATTCATCAAGAATAAACTTAGATAGCATAGGATCTTAACCTAGTTCACTCTAGGCAATGAATCCTATCTTGGTCGAACACTCATCCCTACATTTAACAGACTAGAGCCACCACACGCCATATACCGATGTGTGATTAACATAGGTATGTAAGCAATAACAAACCCTAACCACTTAAATGTGGATGACCATGTCACCTCAGGTCAAAGGACTATATGCACCATTATGACCTAGATTACGATCATTTACTATATGTGTATATCCTCGCGATCACAAATCTAATGTCATGTTTGATTCACCCATCATATGAGTATCCACATATCTATTCTTATATCTTATATCAAGTAGTATAAGACTCGTTACCTGCCACTATTAGTATCACATACTAATTAAGAAAAATAGACAGAGGTGATAGTCAAATTAATATTATCCAAATATTAATTTATTGACTAAACATTTTATAGTATATGTACTAAATAAATCTGTCACTCATATTATCAACTCTTGATAATAGATTTATTTAACATTGTGCTAATGGGTGAATCTTCAATTAAATAAACACTTTAGATAAAAGAATATTCTTCATTGCCATTTGGGATTTTTACAATGTCAAAATATTTGATAAAGTCAAAATATATGATTGGCCTCTATAGCATACCACCTATACTAACAATCTCTCACTTGCACTAGAGCCAATCACTATATTATTTTAGTCCCATCTTCTCAAGATGTTGATCTAACTATAGTTGTGTTTGTACTTTAGTGTGTGGATTAGTGTCACGACCCAAACTACGGAGTCATGACCAGCGCTAGGGAACGAGAATTCTCATGAATTTGGAACCTGTAGCAAGCTTTAAAATAAAAACACATGTAAACATAACACAAAAATACATCAAAATTAAAAATTTAATTAATATAAAAGAAATCCTTATATCATAACATAATAAAATATCTTCATACAATATTCAAATACAGGACACTGTTTAATACAATATAGGTACTACAACTAGAAGTGCTACTACTACAGTGTTTACTAAAATACAAGAAAAGAGACGGTTCAATATTTACATAAATCAGCCGGGGAAGAAAGAGTCTGGCGAATAGGTCTAATAGGGAGGTCAAACCTCACTGACTGAATTATTATAATATATATACACGCAACCTAAATATATAGATACACAAGCATTAGTATAATATATATATTTATTTATGTATACATGCATTTCATACAAATACTAAAAATCTATTTTTATTATAATAATAATGCAAAAGAATTTTGGGTGGAGGATCGGAGCAGAATCCCTAAATTTTTGCAACCTCGATCACTGTGATTCACTAGCCAACAAGCTTTCCATAACTCCAAAAAATATTCTTTTATCCAACTTTTGGCAATGAAATGGTCTTAAGTATATAAAGGGTCAACCGATGATCCGTAGTTTCATTACCGGTGCTAACTGGCCCCAAATACCTTACATGTCAACCGAGGATTTGCAATCACACCCTATATCCATCATTCACCACAATCATAATTTTCATATCAACACTCAAGACTAATTCTAGATGCAAATATACTTCAAATATTTACACAGCTCAACTTCTTAGGTTGGGCCCCAAACTATGTTAATTGCCCAACCTATAACCATTATACGCAAAATCAAAGATAAAAATGATAAATATTAATAATTCACCAAAATTCATGAAAATCAATAAAATACCACAATTCAATTTATTTAAATAATAAAAGCATCAAAGATATTTATTTTCAAAATAAATAATAAAATCTCAAATAAAATTAAACAATATTAATAAAAATCCAATTTTCAAATATTAGAAATCAAATAGCATAATTTACAAATAATTATTTAAATTGCCCTAGTATATAATAAAAATAGATAAAAATTCATTTAATCATAAAAATAATAGATAAAACTATTAATTGAATATATTTCCAGAATTAATTATTAATTAGCTAAAAATAGTAAATAATTCATAAAAATTATTTTAATTCTATTTATTACTTAAAAATTATTCAAAACATAATAATTAAAAATACTTTCACTTAAAATATTAAATTTACTAATTTATACTAATTTTTCCAAAAATCCAATTTTTACATAAACATTAAAAAATTTGTAATAAATAATCGGAACATAATTTTAATAAACTTTCTTAACGAAACATGCTTAAAATCACTAGTAGAATTATTAAAAATAAAACATATTTCCGAGTCAGGACAGCCCCCATGAATAGTAAACAAACCCGAAATAGTGCTCAAATATCAACTATTTCTAAAATCGAATTTAAATACATTTTTGGAAAGCTTACAACTTTAATTTAACTAATATAAAGTCAACTTAACATGAATCAAACCAATTGAACACAAAATCAACAATTGAAGTTATGAACCTTAGAATGAATTATCAAAAATTGAAGCTGAATTCAAGTTTAATCAGACGAATTACCTTAAGGGAAACAAAGTCTAAGAAATAAGCTTTTGATCGACACCAACCTCGACCCCAGACGTCGTTGAAAACTTCACCAATGTGCTTCTAAGTTTATTGGCATCGAGAGGGGAGAGGGAAGTGAAGAGGTCAATACCGGCAGGAGGAGGAGAAAGGGAAGGGTAAGTGGTGGTGGGGAGCAAAGGAGAGGTGATGATAGCGCTAGTGGCATGCTAGTGGTGCACGTTGTTCTACAATCAGCGCATAGAAGAGAAAGAAGAAGAAAGGAAAGAGCAGGAAAAGGGAGGGAAGCAATAGAAAGAGGGAGAAAGGAAAATTTTGGTTTATATATATATGTATTTTTTTAAGTAGAAAATGACAAAATAATATAAAAATAATATTTTTAATTTAAGTATCTTCTTTTCTAATTAACTCACCATAATAATTAAAATATATTAAATACACTAAATTAACATTATTCATAAATAATAATAATATATTAAATAATATTTAACAATAAATCTAAGTTTTAAATTCCAATTTAATATTAATACCATAATAAAATAAAATAATTAATAGCACTTGAATTTAATTTAATCACACCAAATAACCATAATATAATAATTAATAAAATATTTATTAACACTGCAAATACCAGAAATTAATTTAATAATTTATAAAAATATTGGGTTATAATAATCAGCCACATAGTTGGCTGAAGCAACCTTTTCCTTTTCCAATAAGTTGTTTGATAATATGAAAATACTTTTCTATATGTTTGGATTTTTTGTGAGACCTTGGTTCCTTTGCCAAAGTAATGGATCTATTATAGTCACAATAGAGAGGAATCATAGTCTTAATGGAAGGAATGATTCC
This sequence comes from Mallotus nudiflorus, assembly GCA_947683625.1. NCBI lineage: Eukaryota > Viridiplantae > Streptophyta > Magnoliopsida > Malpighiales > Euphorbiaceae > Mallotus > Mallotus nudiflorus. Next base: position 6,713,428 of record CANTUR010000075.1, on the reverse strand, counting down.
TAGTTCAGTAATGAACTTTTAATCTAAATAACTTCTTTAGCAACATCTAGTACAACTATATACTCAATCTTTATAGTGGAATCTGCAGTGACACTTTACTTAGAACTCTTCTAGCTCATTGCTCCTCCATTACAAATGAAAATAAACCTAGAGATAGGCTTTATATCATCCATATCTGATTGGAAATTAGAATTTATGAAGCCATCTATTTGTTTATCACATTCTCTATAAGTTAAGGCTAAAACTTTAGTCCTTCCCAAGTACTTAAAGATTGCCTTAACAACTATCTAGTGTTCCAAACTTGGATTGGATTGAAACTTATTAGTCATACTAACAGTATAGGCAAAATTAGGCCTAGTACATAACATAGCGTACATTAAGCTTCCTATAGCCAAGGCATAAGGAACTTTGGCCATTTGCTCCATTTCCTCGGGTGTTTTAAGTGACATGCCCTTAGATAAATGGAAACTATGTCTAAATGGTAATAATCCTCTCTTGGAATTAAACATGTTGAAACTCTTTCAACACCCTTTACAAGACTTTAAGGATAAACCTATCATTCTATTCGATTTATCTTTATAGACTCAAATCCAGAAAATATAGCTTGTCTTCTTTAAGTACTTCATTGAGAAATTTTTTAGATAGCCATAGTTTCACGTATGTAAGCATACTAACATCATTCCTGATTAATAAAATGTCATCAACATATAGAACTAGGAAGTGAGTTAGCTCTCACTAACCTTTTTGTACACACAAGGCTCATATTCATTTTTAATAAAACCAAAAGTTCGAATGGCTTCATCAAAATGATAATTCTAACCCCTTGAAGCTTTATTTAGACTATAAATAGGTCTATTAAGCTTACACACTTTAGAATCTTTCTTAGATTCAAAACCTTTATGTTGTTCCATATACATTTCTTCCTCAACATAACAATTGAGAAAAGCATTTTTGACATCCATTTGCCAAATCTCATAATCATAATATGCAGCTATGACAATAAGTAATCGAATAGATTTAAGCATGGCTACTGACGAGAAGGTTTCCTTGTAGTCAACCCCTTACCTTTGGCGAAACCCTTTCGCTACAAGCCTTGCTTCATAGGTATCAACCTTTCCATTTACACCAATCTTTTTCTTGAAGACCCATTTACACCCTATAGGTACAATACCTTTAGGTGGATAAATAAGTGTCCAGACTTGCTTTGCATACATGGAATCCATTCTGGCTTTCATTACTTTAAGCCATTTTAAACAATCGTTATCACATAAAGTTTCTTCATATGTAGTAGGATCATCATCATGATTGCTTTCTTTATGAACATGTAACTCTTTCATATCATGAAGAAAATAGTATCTATCATGTGGATGAGATACCCTACTAGATTTTCTAGGAGTTAGTGTAATGAAATTCTTAATTGGAATAGGCTCTTTGGGTTAATCAATATCCATTTGATCAATTTGTTAGACTTCTTTAGATGACTCCTCATCTAACATTATCTTCCTACCTTTGCCACCTTTTTTAGAAAAATCTTTCTCAAAAAAATAACATTTCTACTGATAACAATAACTTGTTCAGTAAGAAGATAAAAGTAGAATCCTAAACTATCTTTAGGATATCCAACAAACCTTCCTTTAATCAATTTTACATCCAACTTTTATGATTTTAGCCTTTTGATAAAAGCGACATATCCTTGAATCTTAACATGTTTAAGACTTAGTGCTCTACCATGTTATATCTCATATGGTATAATAGAAATGAATTTGGAAGGAACACAATTAAGGATGTGGGAGGGCATTTGGAGTGTATAACCCCAATAGGAATATCAGTGTAGCTCATTATATAATGCACCATTTCTAATAAAGTACGATTCTATTTCTTGGACACATAATTTAATTGAGGTGTTCTAGGCAATGTGAGCTATGATGCAATGCCATATTCCTTAAAGAACTTAAGAAACTTGATAGTTAAGTATTCAACTCCTTTATCTCATCTTGGAGTTTTAATACTTTTCCTAGTTTAGCTCTTTACTTGGGCTTTGAATTCTTTAAACTTTTATAAGAATTCACTTTTGTTCTTCATAAGAACCAAGTGCCCATACCTTGATAGATCATCTATAAAGGTTATAAAGTAGTATAAAATACCTCTAGCCATTTCTTTAAATGGTCCACATACACCACTATGTATGATCTCCAACACATCCTTGGCTCTTATCATTTGTCCAATAAATGGTAATCTAGTCATCTTGCCTTAAAGACAAGCCTCACAAGTTAAATTGGATGCAAATTTAAGATTGCTCAAGGTTCTCATCCTTTCTAATTTGTTGATCCTATCTTTCACAATATGACATAATCTCAAGTGTCATAGATGTTTGGAGTTCAAAGGCATTGTCAATTAGCATTGCATTTGTATTACTCATATTATTTAACGCTCATTGTTATTGGATATATTATTAACATAATATAAGCCATGTATTCAATAATCTATGTCTATCATTCCATTTCCAAAGTAAACATTGCATTTGTCTCATTTAACATGGAATTCATAACCCTCTTTAGTTAAACTAGAAATAAAGATAACGTTGTATAGGCATTAGGTGCATATAATACATCATCCAATAATAAAATATAATTATATAAACCAACAGAAGTGGATCATGTCTTTATGGTAGCAACACTTGGTCTTTCAAGTTTTAATGTTACTTTATTAAGCCTTAAAATTTCTCTCTTTTGCTAGATCCGCTAAGGATGCACAAATGTGAGAACTAGCACTAGTATCCAATACCCATGCATTTGATGAGCTCTTAGAACATTTAGAAGCAAATTAAATTAGAGAAAGTCTCACCTTCTCTTTGCTTATGCCTTCCTTTTATCTTGAAAGACTCTAGGAACTTAGGACAATTCCTCTTTTAATGTTCTTTTTCTTAGTAATGAAAACACTTGCCTTTAATTTATTTTTCCCTTATAATTGCCTTACCCTTATTGTTAGCTATGCCACTTGTAGGCTTGACAACATTTTTCTTACCTTTCTCTTTTTTGTATTGCCTTTCTTTTTAGTCTTATTAGAAGAAGCAATAAGTGTAACCTTTTTCACCTTGCTATGTTAAATAGCCTTTTTATCTATTACAAGCATGTTTAAAAGCTCCTCTTGGGATGTATTTTTAAAGAGACCCGGATGGGCATTAATACATATAGTATTTTCTAGAATCTAAAATAACTTTTAGGTTCCTTAGCCAATCAATAAGATTAGGATCCGTGAGCCCATGTTGGTTTAAGTATGATTGAAAGTCTTATATTATCAAGTTTTTGTAAAGGTAACAAGATTAATTAGTGATATAACATTATTTGTTATTTCCATTAGATTTGGTGTTTTATCATAATGGCCTCCCACTAACTTGGTGTATCCTACACTTCTAAAGTAGGAAACAAAAATCCCTTATTAGATGCATTTCTAGTGCGTGAAGGGGTTCTTAATGGTTACTAATATCCCTCAAGTACACATTGTTGTTCTTAGAATATTAGTTCTCATTAAGTGGATAACTTTTATCCATTACATCTTATATGAGGTTCCATTAATATGGCTTCTAAAGCTTATAAGCTTTAAGTACATATAATTGCCATTCTTGGTCTCTTTACATTAGTTAGGTCCATACTATTGAATCAGTGTAATATGTAGACTTGAACACTACACACCTCATGTATGGCTATTTGCCATTATTAGCATGTAGTGTGTCTGTAGATTCATAACATCTCATGCTTTACAATGAACACTATAAAGATCTCTTAGCACAAATGTATACCCTTATATATCCATAGCCGAAGTTTCTTCGTCTAAGACTTTGCATGTTATTGCTTTAATGGAGAGCCAAGACCTAATTTTAATTTAGAAGATTTTTAGGTTTTTAATTAAGGTATCACTTTGCATATTAGCCAATTATATATATCACATATATTTATGGCATAGCATCCATTTATGTACATACATCATATATGCATATAGCATGTTATAACACACATATCACATATATACATAGAACATCTAAAATGGATGCACAAATAAAGAGTGATCATGGGACTTTCCTAAAGCTATTTTAACTCTTAAAAATAAGTTACAACAATGGTTCCACCATCTCCACGGATCTCCAATCTTGAACACTTCAAGTTCTAAATACAAATATTGTGATTTATATTCAATCTTTGACATACCAAAGTCAATATTACATCCTAATTCTATGTAATTATCATTTAATTACATAATTAATTATTAATACAAATTAAAGGATGTAATCTAAGTCCATGATCATTCCTTGCATGTATAACAAGCAAATATTAAGTACAATGCAAAAGAAAAACACATGACAAATTATCCTATTATATTCCATGCTACGCTCATGGTCCTGAGGGTAGACCATAAGCATGGCAGCCCCTACATAAAAAAGGTAAGGATGATCAAATGTACCCTCATTGTCTGCTCATGGCCATAAGGGTAGACCGTGAGGGTGGGTGGCAGTCCCATATAATTTTACACACAAATTAGGCAATTTTTACATATGTTAACTCACAATACTTGCAATTAACATCAAGCATAATCACAACACTTGCAATTATCAGTTAATTTAGCATGTGTAAAGTGCAAAAATTTGCTCTGATACCAATTAAAGGAAATGGTTATGCAATAATCAAGTGTGGTGAGCACATCCCTTAGATAGGGTGAAATTTCAAAAATTGCACTTGCATAACCCTTTATCACATGAAGATTTCCATTCCCATATATCCATTTTGCATTTTACACATAGCTAAACTACAAATTAATATATAAAACAACAACCTAGGAAGTCTGAGTTTAAGAATACTTACAATCTCTTAAGTTTGATGTAGACCACAAGTATTCTATAAGTTTTGGATTCTTTGGTTCAACTCTTGAATCAAATGCTTAGCTTCCTAAGTGTTAGTCCTCTAGCTTGAAATACCAAAGCTCCACCAAATCACCTTCTTTCTTAGATTAGATTAGTTGCAAGTATCCTCCCTAATGACCCTCACAAAACTTGAACTAATTTAATCCCCTTGCCAGAACACTTAAGGTTTATTTTGTGTATATGTTTCTCTCCTTTTGTGTGTCTGTACACAAAGTGTCTAACCTTAGAAACATATCTTAGATTATGAATATATAATATAGAAAAAGCAAAACCTTATCACATGATGAGTGTACAACTTATCATGATAAGTATACAACTTGTACACTTATCTAGTGCACCAAGAATTATATAAAGAATTAATACATCTCATGTATATGTCTACATACATTCTCTACACTTAATCATGTAACCTAATCCTTATCTTTGCCTTAGTCAAATTTATACACATAAGAGATAATATGTGCCTAACATGACAAGCCTAATAAGCCAAGCTTAATATTTATCATGCCTATAGTCAATATTATACACATAAAGGATAAGGCATGCCTAACATGACAAATTTTGACCAAGTCATGTTCACATAGATTTGGGCTTGTAACTGGGCCAACACTTGGCTCTAGCCCAATCTATATAACAAAGGGCTTGGATTAGGTCCATGAGCTTCCTCAACATCTTGGATTAATCTTTGGTCCAAAATCCTTTTGAGCTTAGGCCCAAACAACTTAGGTCATTAATCCAAGTCTAATTAAAAACAACATATATTATTAATTTAATACTTTCATTAATATCTCATATTAATTAAGTATAAATTAATAATTAAACCCTTTACTTGAATTAGATTTCATGATATGCTAGAATCATTACTTAAAGCATAAATTCAATTCCATTAATCTTTATTATTTGATTAAACACTTTAATTAATAATTAGATTACTATTGATGATGATTTAGTGAAACTCTTTTAGGTGTGACTTACTAGGTTCATGTCTAATTGATAATAAGAAGATAATATCAACACTTGATATTATTTAAAACTCCTTTTAAGTCTAAATGTGAAAATCTCAATTATACACATTTAGTTCTCATAAGTTGTGAGTGACCCCTAACATTAATATCGCAATTATCAAATTAGAAATGAATGCATGTATTGATTCACATGAGCCCTTTGGTCATAAATACCGTGCACTAAAATCCTTTCATGAAAAGATCTCGATATAGCCTAAAGTCAAGGTTTAGTCAAACTCTAATAGCTTTATCATATGACCTCATTTCAAGTTTCAATTCTTGAATAATATAAACACATTTCTAGCACTGAAACTCTTTCAGACTATGTCATGTTTGTCATGTCTAAGAACTTATTCATTAAGGATAAACTTAGATAACATAGGATCTTAACCCGGTTCACTCTAGGCTATGAATCCTATCTTGGTTAAACACTCTTCCCTACATTTAACCAACTAGAGCCACCACATGCCACATACACTTGTATGATTAATAGAGGTATGTAAGCAGTAACAAACCCTAACCACTTAAATGTGGATGATCGTGTCACCTAAAGTCAAAGGACTATATGCATCATTATGACCTAGATTACGATTATTGACTATAAGTGAATATCCTCATGATCACAAATCTAACATCATGTTCAATCCACCCATCACATGAGTATCCATATATCTATTTTGATATCTCATATCAAGTAGCATGAGACCCACTACCTGCCACTATTAGTATCACATACTAATCAAGGAAAATAGACAAAGGAGATAGTCAAATTAATATTACCCAAATATTAATTTATCGACTACAAACATTTTAGAGTTGATAATATGAGTGACAGATTTATTTAGTACATATGCTATAAAATGTTCATAGATAATAAATTTATTTAACATTGTGCTAATGGGTGAATCTTCAATTAAATAAACACTTTAGATAAAAGAATATTATTTATTGCCATTTGAAATTTTTATAATGTCAAAATATGTGATTGGCCTTTAAGGCATACCACCTATGCTAACAATATGTTTAAAGCTAACAGTAGTGGTTTGGTTAAAGCAAGTAAACAACTAAATTAACAAATAAACTAAAGAATGATAATAAAGCTACTAGTAATTAAAATAATAAAGTAAATAATCAATAAGGAAGCAATGTTATTGGGAGACTAAGCACCTCATTTTCATTAAGTTAACTTAATGTTATTTATCAACTTCTCAATCCATATCTCAAGTTTTTCAACAAACATTGAGCACTCTTTCTTAAGTAGGTACTTAAATCCATAAGCATCAATCAAATGATATATATAAACATAGTTTAATTCTCATAATCACTATTTAATATAAACCCTTATTAAGTATACAAGGTAATAAACAAAAGCCATAAGAGAATTAGATTTGATTAAGCTTTCTTAAGACATTTAATCCATCTAAAATATATTTGTAGGTCTATTAGATCTACCAACTCTCATTGCATAGATCTAAACTAAAGCTATATCTAGCCATAATATAACACTCAATCAAATCAACAAACACAATATATATTTAAGAAGTAAAAATAGTCATCAAATTAACATTAAAATCAATGGGTCTTAAAATCCCAATAACATAAAAGAACTAAGCCAACCATGGCTAAGCAAATCATCATTCAATATTTAGAATTACAAGTAAAGAAATAGCATAAAAAAGAGAGTAAGAAAATGTTATCCAAAAAGCTTGAATCTTCAAATAGGTCTCTTCCTATCAGCTTCTTTTTCTCCTATATTCTCTTTTTTTTCTCCTTCCTTCTCTTGTGTCTCTTATGTGTGAGAGAGTGTGTGTATAGGTAGAATGTATCATCCTCCCTAAGTAATTCGTGCCTTTTGTCCTTTTTAGCCTTCTTCTAGTACATGTCCTTTCACCTTCCTTAGATTTTTCTTTAATTCAATACACATCAGCATGTTCTGTGCTAGAAGCTTATTGTCCATAATCGCGCATGTCTCGTGCATGTCTTGCTCTCCCAATAAAAGCTTGGCCTGGCAAGAACTCGCAATTGCATATAAGATGCGATCATAAAAGACTTGACATCACTTGGTTTGCAATTTTGGGCATCTCTACAATTGTGCATCTAGCTGCGATCATGATGGTAGGTAGCTCTACTTCATTTCTACCTCTTTTTGCTCCTTTATCACTAAATCACCTCCTAACTCCTTTTCCCTATTAAAAAATAAAGAAAACTCAAAATTAGCTATTTCTATATGCTTTGCTATACTAAATGCTAATAAAAATGTATAAATGTATGCAATATTAAGTCCTAAATTTATGTGTAATTTGACACCAACAAATACCCCCATACTTAAATCTTTGCTTGTCCTTAAGCAAACTAAAAAAAACTCACTATCATTGCAATGAACAAAGTGTATAACTCAAATTTCATCTAGCAAACAATGCAATCTCCTTCTAATAGTTAGTTTACAAATCTCAAAACAAGGTTGACAAATCAAGTCGAGAAGTTAAATTACCAAGTGAAGAGAATTTTATCTACTCACTAACACATAGAAATGAATCAAAATCTTGGGAAAAGCACACATGAATGAAGAAGACTCTAATCAAAGATAGTTCTAATTTGGCATACGAAAATTAACTCTTATCTTTTTATTTTAAGTTTTTGTGCTTTTACTTCCCTCTCTCAGAATTTCCCCGTCTTTCTCGAACTACTCAACATAAACACCTCAAGAGGGTTCTTTAAATACTTGTAATCTTGTATAAGAGCATTGGAGTAGATAGAAATTTATGTCCCTTAGCATAATTTATTCTTTTTTTTTTAAATGAAAAGAGTGTTTTTACAATTCCTTTCATATACAACTAAAAATGACCTAAAGAGGAGTTTGATTTATTTATAATGCTAATTCCTAAAGCAATAATTCAAACTTATGATCAAGCAAGCAATAACATGCATTAAACTAATTAAAGGATAAAAATTCTTAACTCAAAATGTCAACTAAGTTTAAAACACATAAAACTAACTATTAAAAGAAGATTAAACATATAGGCTCAATAATATCATCAATATACACAATGTTCACCACAAAGATAGCTTCAAAAAATTACAAGCGTCAAGCATTAAAATTTTAAAAATTTGTGCCAAATTTACACAAATGCAAATTGCACTGCATGATATTCCAAAAATATATACATGATATACTAAAAATATAAAAAATGCAAAAATGATTCCCCCCCACACTTGAATTGCACATTGTCTTCAATTTATGTTGTGTACCTAAATGCAATAGGTAATATGTATAATATGCACAAACATAATAAAAATAAAAAATAAAAGTCATAAGTAAAAATATAAACATGAAATATACGAAAAATAAAAACTAAAACGTAAAACAAACTAAAAATAAAAAGTAAAGGAAAAGAGGTTACTCCCCTTGTGGAGGAAAGGCCGAAGGTGATTAGTCTGAAGATAATGATGCTTGTTCAAAAACTACTTCAATGAATTCTTTGAGCATACCTTTGATTTCCTTCACTTCCTTTTTCAACTTCTTATATCTCTTTTTTTACTTTTTCTTCATTTTCTTCAATTTATCCATTACCTTTTATGTCTACCCATATTTGGCTTGTTAAAGGACATTGTGTTCCATTAGGTCATATTGTATTTCCTCATGAAGCTCTTCAGAAATAGGGGTAAACTCCTTAGTTGGTCCTCTGGATTGCCTTATTTGATAACATGTTCTCGTTTGTTGTTAGCTGAGCTCTAAATCCTTGGTAATCACCTTGGAACAAGAAAAAAATCATGGTTAACTGAATCAGATGGAATGATCTTTAATAATGATCTTTAATCATGCCATTTAAAAGAGTTCCACTTCCTAGATAGTAAGGTGATTAGTAAAGGATTCTTCAAAATTGTGCGAGATAAAAATGGCCCACTGTCAATCCATCTTTTGAAAACCTAAAAAATTGAAATATGGTATCATAATCTATTTTATATAGGCTTCTAGAGCAATGACAAGCAAGGGTAGATTTACTAAAGTTCATAGGTTGTAAGGTAGTGAAGAACTCAAGTGTGATTTCTTTGTATGTGTCATGGTGCAAAGTTAAAAATTTCCCCCAACCTAGCTTAGTGCATAAAGATTCTAATGTACCCCATAAACCAAATTATTTCAACAAATCAAAATCAAAGTATTTGCATGTAATGATTTTTCAATGAGTAAGGGAGACGTACCATTTTCCTTCATCATATGTAAAAATAGGAAATGGAGCATTATACTTACTGGAGAAATCAACACAAAGTAGAGGTTGTTGGATTGGTAATGGCAATGATAAAAGGGTGTTCTCCCTCTTAGGTTGAGCTTTGTTTATCATTGGCTCTTTGCCCTTCCATGATGGACAGCAGAGAGAGGATTTAAAGCGAGGAGGCATGGTGATGGGTGAGATTGATAGTGATTGTAAAATGAAGAGAAAGAAGAGAGAGTAGTAAGGGATGGAATTAAACAGCTAGGGTTTAGTAGTTAGTGGAGAAGAAATAGGTAATGGAGAGAAAATAGGAGAAAATAATTGAAAAAGGGAAGTGGTGGAGTAAATGCCACCTCTTGGTCTAGTAAGCATCCATGATCGCGCAAAAGACGTGATTGAAATAGAGTGGTTTATGTATTTAAAAATTTTCTATCACATTTTAGGCCATGATCATGAACATATTCTTTAAGAAAGATCGAGCGGCTTACGAATGTGATTTTCACATGATCATAATAAAATGATTTGAAAAATTCATAGCATGTAAGATGCGATCGCATATCAAACTATGATTGAAATAGAGGATGAGCTTAAAAATGGCTATATATTAGCGATTGTAACTTTTAATGCAATCACATAATTTTCTAGAGATTTAATTAAGCAATCATAAGGATTGTAGCAATTGAGCGATCGCAACTGCCAATGAAATGTCAAAACTTAATGTTAGCTTTAAACACCCTCTACTTAAAGAGCACAAATGCAATAAACTCTACATAAATTATCAATTCAAACGCTAATTGAAATTAGAAATTCAAACTAAACCAAAATAAACACTATATAAGCAATAAAAAAATCAAAAATTAAACTATAAGCAAACTAAATTTATAGTCTATATCTAGACTTTTCAAGGATATCTTCATTTGGTAAGGTAGAGAGGAAATGCATCCTTATCCTTCATTATCATCCCATCTTGGTATGGTTTGCATCTTTCTCCATTGACCTTAAATTTCTTTCCTTTTGCATTCTCCAATGTAAGCGCACCACATTCAAACACTTGCACTACCTCAAAAGGTCCATGCCATTTAGACTTAAGCTTGCCAGGAAACAAGTGCAATCTTGAGTTGAACAAAATAACTAAATCACCCTCTTTGAAAGATTTAAGAACAATCTTCTTGTCATGCCAACATTTAGTTTTTTATTTATACAATTTGGCATTTCATAGGCCAAATGTTAAAGTTCATAGAGCTATAATAATATTTGCTTCTCAACTACATACATATCAAAATTCAAGGCTTTAGTAGCCTAATATGCCCTGTGTTCGAGCTCAACTAGTAAGTGGCAAGCTTTCCCATACACCAAGTGATATGGAGACTTGCCTATTGGTGCATTAAAAGTTGTCCGATAAGCCCATAAAGCATCATCAAGATTTACTGACCAATCCTTTCTTGAATTTCCTATTATTTTTTCTAGAATTTGCTTCAAAGCTCTATTAGTGATCTTTGATTGGCCATTGGTTTAAGGATGGTATAGTGTTGCTATTCTATAATGAAATCCATATCTTTTTAATAGCATTTCAAGTTGTTTATTGCATAAGTGTGATCCACTATCACTGATCAAGGCTCTTGGGACACTAAATCTAACAAAGATTTTCTTAAGAAACTTAACAACCACTCTAATGTTATTAGTTAGTATTGTTATGGCTTCTGCCTACTTTGAAACATAGTCTACACCCACAATAATATATTTATTTCCATGAGAGGAAGGAAAAGGCCCTATGAAATCCACTCCCCAAACATCAAAAAGTTATACTTCTTAAATGTTAGAAAGTGGCACTTCATCATGCTTTATGATATTTCCCATTCTCTAACACTTGTCACGCTTTTAAACAAATTTCTTTGCATCCTGAAATAGTGTAGGCCAATAGAATCCACTTTCAAGTACTTTTGACATTGTTTTATATGGTCCGAAATGGCCACCATATGAAAAGTTATGGCAATGTGTAAGTATGAAAGTGACTTCTATACTAGGCCATATTATCTTAGTAAGCCATCAGCACACACTTTGTATAGAATTGGATCATCCCACTAGTGGTGTTTTACTTCAGAAAGGAACTTCTTCTTCTGCACATATATCAGCTCTTGTGGCAGCACTCCACAAACCAATTAATTGGTGATGTCTGCATACTATGGAGGCTCTATATATTAAACAACAAAAAGAAATTCATCAGGGAATTGATCATTGATTTCTTCTTTATCAGGTGGTAGTTTGTCATGTTGTTCTAGTTGCGATAAATGGTCAGCTATAAAATTCTCACCTCCCTTTTTATCTTTAATTTAAAGATCAAATTCCTGCAATAATAAAACCCAATATATAAGTCTTGGTTTAGAATCTTTTTTGGAAAATAGATATCTTAATGTTGCATGGTTAGTATAAATAATAATTTCTTATCCTAAGATATAAAACTTCTCAATGGCAAAGACCACAACTAACAACTGCTTTTCAGTAGTTATATAGTTCAATTATGCATCTAAAAGTGTCTGACTAGTATAGTAGATCACATGATGTTTGTTATCTTTTCTTTGTCCAAGAATGGCTCTCATTACAACATCACTGGCATCACACATCAACTTAAAAGGGAGTGACTAATCAGGTAGAGAGATTATCGGTGCTGAAGTTAAAGCTTGTTTCAACCTATTAAAAGCAACCAAATAAGATTCATCAAAGTGAAAAGGCATATTAATAAATGAGTTAAAGGCTTAGCGATTTAAGAGAAATCCTTTATAAATTGACGATAGAAACTGGCATATCCCAAGAATCCTTGAATTCCTTTGACTAAAGTTGGTAGAGGTAGCTTTTCAATAACCTCAATTTTAGCATCTACCTCTATACGAGCATGAGAGATTTTATGGCCTAGAATAATGCCCTCATCCACCATAAAATGACATTTCTCCCAATTTAAGACTATATTTGGTGTCCTTATATCTCTTCAGCACTTTATCAAGATTTGACAAACATGACTAAAATGAATCTCCAAAAATAGAGAAATCATGCATAAATACCTTTATTATTATTATGATCCAAACCTAAACATCATGATTAGCACCAAGGAATAGAAATTTACATGAATTCAGAACTTGTAGCAAGCCTAAACACAAAATTCATACAAAACATAATCATAAATTTATCTCAGTATTAAAACATAAGGAGTCATTCATAGATAATATCATACTAAAATATATAAATATACAAACTAAGGACATAACGAGTGCTAAAGTTACCATAACACACTTTAACGAGAACATACTACTACTGCAACGTCTAAGAAATGCAAAGAAAGGATAGTTTAAAATTTACATAAGTCGACCGACAAAGAATATGGGTTTGGCAAAAAGGATAACTATAGGAAGTCTGAAGAGATATATTCTGAAAAATAATTGAGGGGAATTTGACCTCACTGAGTGAATTATCATTATATATATGCATACAACCTAAGGATATAAGTAACCAAGCACCATAATAACATTTATTTAATATTTATATTTATTTAGTTTACACACGCATTTCATGCAAATGCTCAAAAACATTATCACATCAATACAACTAGATACAAATGGAAATAGATGGAGGATCAAAGTAGAACCCTAAAATAACCATAACCTCAATCACTATCCCTCACTAGCCGTTAGGCTTTCTTAAATCCAAATAATATTTCTCTTTTCCATGTCAATGGACCAGCCTTGAGACCTTGAAAGGTCAACCGAGCCGCTGCAACCATACACCTCTCTATATATAAAAATCTCAATAAATCATTTTAACCATATGTTCATCTTGTACAATCTCATATTAAATCAAAATTCATGTCCTACCCATCTAGGATACTAGTGCACACATAGTCCTAGTGTAGCCCACTAGGTAGCATGTTCTACTACTATCCTCTAAAATATCACGTTGAAATAAAAAAATCATATCAATATATAAACAGCATCCAAGTAAAGAACACAATATTCACACACACACACACACACACACACACATATAATAGTAATCTCCATAAAGATAAATAACAGTTAAAGGTTTAATGCAGCATAGCATATTCATTTCATATTAACAATAAAATATATGGATGCTGGGTAAGAATTTCTATATGTAATATATACACATAATAATAACTCACAGGTGGAATGTGCTTCTCGGTGATGACTCTACTAATTTTGTCTTGGAGGCCCTGCTCCTGGTGTGGCTATAGGAAAAATAATAAAAGATAAATAGAAGTAAAATTCTAATCTTATATATTTTACATTTTCAAGGAAGAGACTCAATCTGAGAGACAATACTAATTAAACTCAATAGCTAACACATAATGATGTCAAGTTTTATGAGAAATCAACCAAAAATTCAGTATAATCTCCTCCGTAAAATGGGCATTTCTCTACTAAAAGTAAAGTCATTCTTGCACAAAACAAAAGTTCTATAGTCTACACAATATAATAACTCAAGTTGGACCCTCAAACTACACTTTATGCCCAACTATAACCAACACAGATGTCACAACCCAAAACAGGGGCCATGACCGACGCTAGGGAACGAGAATTCTTTTGAATCCGGAACTCGTAGCAAGCCTTAAAAAAAATAAAAGCATGCAATATAAATAACAACATAAATAAAATATTTTGTAGCAAAAATTAAAATCTCATATGCAATAAATATAATCCACCAACTCATTTGATAAAACAAACTCAACTCATATATATAGAATCTTTTAATACAAATGCTTGTTTCAATTCTTTAGAATACATATCTCATACAAATATAATACATAAATCCCACAACTTGACTATAACTACTGCAGTGTCTAGAACATAAAATAAAATCAAGTAAGCAGATTACATAGTAAAGCCGAGGCAGAAGAAATTCGGCGTAAGGGTTTGCTACTAAGGTCTAAAGACAAAGACTCTCCTAAAAAAAATCAACGGAGGGGAGTCAGACCTCACTGAGTGAATTGTTATAATATATATACATGCATAACTAAATGACCAATGCACACATTCATCAGTATATAATACATATATATACAGGAAAAACACATAGATGCAGCAAAATTATTTTATATAAATACTGAAAATAATATCCGATTATGAAAGATCAAATAGAACCCTAAATGATCACAACCTTAAATAGTGTTAGACAACACTCTAGCCATACAGGCTCACATATTCCTATAAATTCACTAGTTCCATTTCGATAGTGGACTAGCCCCAAGACACTAAGTCAATCGAGCTCCAACAGTCTGACTATCAGTGTGATTGGCCCCAAGACACTTGGTCAACCGAACTCCAACAATCACACTCTCAAATCACATCTCACATCAAATAAATCAATCCAATCATAATCCACAAATAGGTTAGTAATTTAACCTAAATTCTATCGTCGTACCGATACGTACTCGGTCCTAGTGTTGCCCACTAGGTAGCACGTTATATTGATATCCTTCATTTAAAAATAAATTCGTACATTTATAAAATAAATGATGCATGACATTAATTAAAATAACAATATAAACCATATATATACTAGAAATATACCAAAAATAAACCAGGTATATTTCCAGTATATATACGTCAAATAAATTCAATTTAATTATAAAATAAACTATAAGTATACTTAAAAACATTTTAAGTATAATTTAATAATAAAACATGCATTTAATTTAAAATATACCTAAACATTTATTAAACCATTGATGCAGATATCATACAAATAAAACATACATTTCTAAAAACATGCAATCCTAATACAAGTATATATAAAATAACAACTCACAGTTGTGCGCTCCACGAGATGGGTCCGACGGACCAGGTCCACTAGGCCTCGGTCTCAGCACAACTAAACAGACAAACGATAATACGAAATTAGAATAAATTTAACAAAAATCTAGAGACTCGATCTACAAATACTGAACATAGAATCAGAATAGGAATTTGATCGGATATCACATTTTATGAGAATTCTACCGAAAAGCCGGTAGAACATCTCTTGTAAAACGGACATCTCTCTACTCAAAGAGTATAGCCGGTCCAGCCAAAAAACACACTTCAAGTAAAAATAGTCTCACAACCCCTCGGTCGGACTCCCAAACTACAATTCTACCGATCGAGGTTCAAAATTCACAAGATAAACACAGAACATATGAAAATTCCAGAAATACCGAAAATGCCCTTTAATAATCAAAATATAGCAAATTAGAAATTTAAACGCTAAAAATAATTATTTTACCGATAAATACATAAAAATCCTAATTTTGATAAAATATTATTAAAAATCGATAATTCTCGATAAATTCATAAATATTGACCAAAATACATTTTAAAACTCCAAATTACATAATTAGCCCCAAAACATATTAAAAATCGATAAAAACTCATTTATTTAGAAAAATAGTATATTATATATAATTTGAAAATAATTGACGAAAAATAGTTTTAATTAGTTCAAAAAACTAATAATTTGTAGAAATCATTTTTATACCTCAAATAACTATTAAAACCAATTTAATTATATTTTTAGCCAATTTAGTGCCAATTTACCAAAATACCCCTATTATATATAAATTCACTATAATTATTCAAAAATTCACTAAAAATAGTATAATTACTCAAAAATTAATTTCTCAACATTTAATTCAATAATATCAATAAATAAACTCAATTAATCAACTAATTTCAATAAAATACATAATTAACCTAATTTTCTAAAAATCACCTAAACTAAATAAATTCATAATAATTACATAAAAATCACAAAAATTACAAATAAATTTATAAAATTCATTTTAACACCTATAAAAACCATAAATCACAATTTCATAATTTAATTAATTAATTTACAAAAATTAGAAAATATTAATAAAATAATCAAAAATTCACAAAAATCAAAATAATTCCCAAAAATTCCACAAAAATTACAACATGTAGATTGAGCTACTAGGATCAATCTTTATGAAGGAAGTTTTCTTGAATCATTAAAATTAAAGCTCAAAAAAATTAAGAACACACATAGGCCAAAATTGAAAATTGGAAACCTAGGAAAATCTAGACCAAATCAAGTGAAACCAAGCTTAGAAATGCACTCACCAAAGCTCAAGGAAAAGATAGAGATCGGTGGCACTCCAAACGATGGCCAGAAACGAGGTGATCAGAGTTAGGAGTGATTTTCGATTTCTAGGGAAAAAACCAACCAAATGAAGCCGGAAAAGGGAGGAAAGTGCGACGGAGGGAGCTTAGGAAGGAGGAGGACGGCTGAGAGGCACACTGACAATAAGAAATCAAGATTACAGTGGCCAGAAATCGATGGGAGACGTCGGGCACGAAGAAGGTGATCGGGTGGCAGTTTCATAAATAAGGGGAACTTTTTTATTTTGTAAGTATATATATATATAACTTTAATTTATATTATTATAATATATGAATATTATATTCATAATATTTATTCACCACATATTAAAATAATAATATTTACACACATATACATATATATAATACACATTATTTATTAAACTATATAATATAAATTTAATTAAAATAAACCCAAATTTATTTAAATGTGTATATATACATGTATATGTACGTATATTAATACGACAATTAAAATCATGTATGGACTCATGCAAATTCACAAAACTGTTTAAAATAATTAATAATTATTTATTTAAGTTTTAATTTCCCCAAAAATAAAACTCTTGAAAAAAATTTACGTAAGAGACTTAAAATAATTTAAAAACGACTTTATTAAATAATAAACTAATTAAATAATCATATATATATATATATATATATATATATATATATATATATATATATAAATTATTAACACTGCATATCCCAATACAGTTTAAAATTATTTAAAAACTCGAGATATTACAGTCTTCCCCCTTTACAAGAATTCGTCCCTAAATTCCAGAAAAAGAATAAATACAATCAAGAAGTGAAGAGATACGGGTAAGAAGCCCGCATCTCAGCTTCAATCTCCCACGTATGCTGCTCTACTCTGTTGCTACGCCACAGAACCTTGACCACCGGAATTTGCTTCGAACGCAACTGTCGAACTTGATAATCAACGATTGTCACAGATTCTTCCACGAATGTCAGATCTTCATTCACTTCCACGCTGTCGAGCTGCAACATGTGTGAAGGGTCTGAGACATACTTCCTCAACATCGAGATATGAAACACCGGATGCACTTGAGACATACTCGAGGGCAAAGCCAACTGATATGCAATAGTGCCAACTCTCTCTAGAATCTCGAACGGTCTGATATATCTCAGTGCTAACTTACCCTTCCTGCCAAATCTCATCACACCCTTCATATAAGACACCTTCAGAAAAAATAAAGTCTCCAACTTGAAATTCCACATCTCTGTGCCTAGGATCCATATAGCTCTTCTGCCTGCTAATTGCGTTCTCTAATATGTGCTTGATCACAGCGACTTTCTCTGCAGCATCCTGAACCATCTCAGGTCCAATCAAAGCTCTCTCACCAATCTCATCCCAATTTAGAGGGGATCTACACTTCCTTCCATACAATGCCTCATATGGTGCCATTCTAATACTACTATGGTAACTGTTATTATATGCAAACTCTACGAGTGGCAAATGATAATTCTAGCTACCTCCCAAATCCAAAACACACATTCTCAATATATCTTCCAGTGTCTAGATTGTCCTCTCAGACTGACCATCTGTCTGAGGATGAAAAGCAGTACTGAAGTCTAACCTAGTGCCCATCACTTCCTGTAACTTTTGCCAAAAATGAGAGGTAAATACTAAACCTCTGTCTAACATAATGGACACAGGTACTCCATGAAGGCACATAATATGCTTCACATACAGCTTCGCCAATCTAGCTACAGAATAGGTGGCTTTCACAGGTAAGAAATGTGCAGACTTAGTCAACTTGTCTACAATCACCCAGATGGAATCATATCCATCCTTAGAACAAGGTAAACCAACCATAAAATCCAGAGATATCCTTTCCCACTTCCACTCAGGAATAGGAAGAGGCTGAAGCTTCCCAAAAGGCTTTTGATGCTCAGCTTTCACTTACTGACACATCAAGCACTTAGCAATATAATCAGCGACATCCTTCTTCAGTCCATCCCACCAGTACAAGTCTCTGATACTATGGTACATCTTAGTGACACCCAGATGTACGCTATAAGCTGTAGAATATGCTTCCCCTAGGATCTCTTCTCTCAAATTATCCATATCAGGAACACACAATCTACCACTGATCCACAAAACACCGTCATCATCGAGTGTGAAATCAGTGAACTTCCCCACTCGAACATTCTCTGCAAGCTCTTCTAAAATAGGATCTCAGCTCTGAGCTACCTTAATCCTATCTCTCAGTACAGATCGCACCTTAAACTGAGCTAGCAGTCCACCTGATCTACTAAGCTTCATCATCAGACCTTGATCCACTAACAGATGTAACTCCTGGATCAACAATCTCCTCTCTACACTGATATGAGCAAGACTGCCTGAGGACTTCCTACTCAAAGCATCTGCTACCACATTAGCGTTGCCCAGATGATATAAAATCTCACAGTTATAATCTTTCAATAGTTCCAACCATCTCCTCTACCTCAGATTTCGATCTCTCTACTGGAAAATGTACTTAAGGCTCTTGTGATTAGTAAATATCTCACAAGTCACCCCGTACAGATAATGTCTCCAGATCTTGAGAGAAAATATCATTGTAGCCATTTCAAGGTCATGTGTAGGATAGTTCTGCTCATGCTTCTTCAACTGCCTCGAAGCATAAGCTATCACCCTACCATTATGCATTAACACACAACCTAGGCCAACTCTAGAGGCATCACAATAAATTATGAACTTGTCCACACCTTTAGGCAAAGCTAACACTAGGGCTGTGGTCAACTTCTCCTTCAACAACTGAAAACTATTCTCACAAGCTTTTGACCACTCAAATCTTATATTCTTCTGAGTCAAGCGAGTCATAGGGGCTGTAATTCTAGAAAAATCCTATACAAACCTCCTATAGTACCTGGCTAAACCCAGAAAACTCTGAATCTCTGTAACAGAAGTCAGTCTGGGCCACTCAGACACTGCCTTAATCTTTTATGGATCAACCTGGATAACTTCTTTAGACACCACATGTCCAAGAAAAGAAACACTCTCCATCTAGAAATCACACTTCGAGAATTTAGCATAAAGTTGTTATTCTCTCAGTGTCTGCAGTACAGTCCTTAAGTGATATACATGCTCCTCCATACTTCTCGAATATACCAGTATATCATCGATGAAGACTACCATAAACTGATCCACATATGGTCTGAATACCCTGTTCATCATGTCCATAAAATTTATTGGTGTGTTAGTCAAGCCAAAAGACATCACCAGAAACTCATAATGGCCATATCGAGTGTGTAATGCCATTTTAGGAACATCGGCTTCACTAATCTGCAGTTGATGATAACCCGACCTCATATCAATCTTAGAAAAGAACTATGCACCCTGTAGCTTATCAAATAAGTCATCTATCCTTGGGAGAGGATACTTGCTCTTCACTATCACCTTGTTCAGCTCTTTATAATCAATGCATAGTCTCAGGGTACCATCCTTCTTCTTCACAAACAGGACTGGTGCACCCTAAGGAGAAACACTTGGTCTAATGAAACCCTTATCCAACAACTCTTGTAACTCCTCCTTCAACTCTTTCAACTCTACAGGAGCCATTCTATAGGGTGGCATAGATATAGGAGTAGTACCTAGGACCACATCTATACAGAACTCAATCTCTCTGTGAGGTGGTAAACTTGGCAACTCCTCAGGAAAAATATTAGGAAACTCATAGGCAACAAGAACATCTGTGAGTGATAACTTCTCCACAGAAGTATCCTTGACCAATGACAAATATCCCTGATAACCTTTCCTCAGCAACTTCCTAGCCGTAATAGCATAAATGAGATTCTGAGGTGCTAAACTCCTATCACCCACAAACTTAAATTTTTCATCACCAGGAATTCTAAAAGTCACCTCTTTACTCTGACAATCCACAACGGCATAGTGCTAAGATAACCAATCCATACCCAGAATGACATCGAACTCCATCACATTCAACATAATCAAATCAATAGAAAATTCTCTATCTCCCATAAGAACTGGACAACCAGAAAGAACAACATCGGTGTCCAAAGAATCACTTAGAGGAGTGGCAATAGACAAAAGAAAAGCCATCCTTGAAGCTTTCCAACAAGACTTGGAATCAAAAATAGGAGAAATGAACGAATGCATGGCACACGGATCAAACAAAACCCATGCATCCAAGTAACAGACAGAAACAATACCTGCCACAACTGCATTGGATGCCCGAGCATCCTACTGAGTGAGATGGAAGACTCTAGCCTGTCCTCGACCTCCCTGCTGGTTGGTAGAAGTCTGGCCAACACCTCTAGCACCTCCTCTGGTACCTCTACCACAACCTTGCTAGGGAATAAGCTGAGTAGAACTCTGATGTTGGGCTGGAGGCAACTAAAAAGGAACAGGTGCAGCACTAGCAATATACTGTTAGGAAAATCACGGAATCTGCGGCTGCTGATACCCAAAATAAGGACACGATCTGGCATAATGTCCTGTATGCCCGCATCTGAAGCATGTCAGTGGTGTCATGTAACATTGTCCCTGATGGACTCTGCCGTATGTTTGGCATACACTAGCAGCTGACCCAGAACTACGTCCACTGCTGCGGCTCGAAGCACCTAACCCAAGTCTGAGTAGTTTACGTTGACCTCCATGACCATGTCTACTGCTCCGATGTACCGCTGCTGTTGTCTCTAACTTTGCTACGCTGGACCTCTCTGCTGACTACTCGATCCAATCTGGAAACTTGAGTACATAGTAGTCTGAAATCCACCTGATTGAACACCCAACTGGTAATAATTAAGCATAACTCCTTGCCTGACCAACCTCAGCTCAATCTCCTTGGCCAACTCAATCACCGACTCCAGAGTAAGGCCCACTGTAGGCATACCAGCAAGTGTAGAACCTAATCAAGTGATGTAAGTAGTGACTGTGAAGTACTGGTCTCACATCAGATCCTCTACATATCTACCATGCCGGAGGAACTCACGAGTGTACTCCTCAACAGATTTGTCACCACAAGAAATACTGGTCAACCAGAGATGATAACACATACGAAGCAGCTTTGGGCACAATCTCCTCATAAATCGCTCTCTGAACTGAGCCCAGGTCATCGTCATCATATACGGCTGAATCATCAGAATGAAACAGCCTAAGGCTGGTCTCTCAACAAAAAGCTCGACTATCATAATTCGCTAGTACTCAGTATGAGCAGTCCAAGTCCTAGTCTCGATCGCATGCAAAAAATCTAGAGGATCAGACGTCCCATCGAAAGCAATCCTGCCAACTCTAGCATAGAACAAAGCTACCTCAGGGTCAGACATACCCTGCTGATAGGCAGGCAGAACAACTGGAGGTACAAGA
The DNA here is from genome assembly GCA_947683625.1 of Mallotus nudiflorus. NCBI lineage: Eukaryota > Viridiplantae > Streptophyta > Magnoliopsida > Malpighiales > Euphorbiaceae > Mallotus > Mallotus nudiflorus. The sequence goes on along the minus strand of CANTUR010000075.1, from coordinate 6,690,779 downwards.
ACATCCTCGTACTCAGGCTCTACAGGCTCCTCATCCTGTATCTCTCTCTGTCTATGGCGGCCTGTCGCTCCTCTAGGTCTACCTCTGCCATGACTTCTGCGCCTAACTAGCAGCTCAGGAGGTAAAACCTCATCTTGGAAGGACTCGTCATCCTCGGCCTCAACGACCGGTGGAGCGACACGCGCTTGCCTCCTCATTCTGAAAAGACAAACAAAAGAATTCGGATAAAATAGACAACGGAGGATAACACAGAAAACTAAATCAAGGAATACTTATCAAGACATACTCGAACCTAATTCACTGCAGTAGTTTTAAAAGAAAACACAACATTGAAAACTAGGGCCACAACTCACACAACTAAGGCCCTGATATAGAACTCCACTCTGATACCAACTTTATCACGACCCAAAACAGTGGCCATGACCGACGCTAGGGAATGGGAATTCTTTCGAATTTGAAACCTATAGTAAGCCTTTAAAAAAATAAAAGCATGCAATATACATAACAACATAAATAAAATATTGTATAGCGGAAATTAAAATCTCATATGCAATAAATATAATCCACCAACTCATTTGATAAAACAAACTCAACTCATATATATAGAATCTTTTAATACAAATTCTTGTTTCAATTCTTTAGAATACATATCTCATACAAATATAATACATAAATCCCACAACTTGACTATAACTACTGTAGTGTCTAGAATATAAAATAAAATCAAGTAAGCATATTACATAGTAAAGTCGGGGCAAAAGAAATCCAGCGTAAGGGTCTGCCACTGAGGTTTAAAGATGAAGACTCTCCTAAAAAAATGTCAATGGAGGGGAGTTAGACCTCACTGAGTGAATTGTTATAATATATATACAGGCAAAACACACAAATTCAGTAAAATCATTTTATATAAATACTAAAAATAATATCCGATTATGAAGGATCAAATAGAACCCTAAATGATTGCAACCTTAAATAGTGTTAGAAAACACTCTAGCCATACAGGCTCACTTATTCCAAATAAATTCACTTGTTCCATTTGGACAGTAGACTAGCCCTGAGACACTAAGTCAACCGAGCTCCAACAGTCTGACTGTCAGTGTGATTGGCCCCGAGACACTTAGTCAACCGAGCTCCAACAATCACACTCTCAAATAACATCTCACATCAAATAAATCAATCTAATCATAATCCACAAATAGGTTAGTAATTTAACCTAAATTCTATCATCGTACCGGTACGTACTCGATCCTATTGCTGCCCACTAGGTAGCACGTTATATTGACATCCTTCATTTAAAAATAAATTCATACATTTATAAAATAAATGATGCATGACATTAATTAAAATAACAATATAAACTATATATATACTAGAAATATACCAAAAATAAACCAGGTATATTTCCAGTATATATACGACAAATAAATTCAATTTAATTATAAAATAAACTATAAATATACTTAAAAACATTTTAAGTATAATTCAATAATGTAATATCCCGTGTTTTTAAAATATTTTTACACTGTACCGGGATATACAGTGTTAATAATTTTTATGTATATATTACGATATTTTCATGAGTTGATATGTATTTAAAACCTATTTTTAATATTGTGTATTATTTACAGTGTTTTAAGGTTAATTATGTAATTTCTACTTATAAAATGAATTTCTATGTTGTAAGGATATTTTTGGTATATCTGGAATTATTCTGTGTTTGTGGACCCCGGTCGGTGGACTGTAGTTTGGAGTCCGATCGGGGATTTTGATTGTGCTTTGTGTAGTATTTCGAAGTGTATTTCTTTACAGGGTCGGCTCTACTCTTTTGAGTAGAGAGATGTCCATTTTACAGGGGAGGTTCTGTCGAATTTTCGATAGAATTCTCGTAAAATGTGATGTCCAGTCGAACCCTAATTCTATTTCCGTATTTAAATACTCTAGATTGAATTCTAGGATTTATGTTAGGTTTATTCTAATGTCTGTCGTTATTGCTTGTTTAGTTGCGCCGAGACCGAGGGCTAGTGGACCAGGCCCGTCGGACCCGTCTCGTGGAGCGCACTAGGTGAGTTACTATACTATATATATATGCTTAGGATGCATGATTTAGAAATGCATGTTTTATGTTAATTAAGTATGCATAAATAATTTGATTATTTCTTAAGTTTATATTAAGTATATTTTTGGTTTATTTTTGGTATATAATAAATTATATACATGTTTTGTTAATAAAATATATTTAAAATGTTTTTAAATATATTTTTAGTTTAATTTATGATTTGACTGGATTTATTTGACGTGTATATACTCGAAATATACCTAGTTTACTTTTGGTATATTTCTGGTATATATATGGATTATATTGTTATTTCATTTACGTTCATGCATCATTTATTTTTTTGTGAATGAATCTTTTATATTATTAATGATGAAGGATATCGATAGAACGTGCTACCTAGTGGGCAGCACTAGGACCGAGTACGTACCGGTACGCCTATAGCTTTAGGCTATATTACTAACTATTTATGGATATTGATTTGATATGATTATTGATATGTGTGAGATATGGTTTGGAGGTGTGATTGCTGGAGCTCGGTTGACCAAGTGTCTCGAGGCCAATCACACTGGCAGTCAGACTGTTGGAGCTCGGTTGACTTAGTGTCTCAAGGCTAGTCTACTGTCTAAATGGATTAAGTGGATATATTTGGAATAAGTGAGCCTGTATGGCTAGAGTGTTGTTTAACACTATTTTCTGAGGTTGTGTTATTCTAGGGTTCTATGTGATCCTTCATAAAAGATGATTTTTAATGAAAATATATAAAATGATTTTATTGCATCTGTGTGTAATTACCTGTATATATACATATTATATATATACTGTTGACTGTATGCATTATCATTTAGTGTGTATGTATATATATTATAGTAATTCACTCAGTGAGGTCTGACTCCCCTCCGTTGACTATTTTTCAGGAGAGTCAACTTCTTCAGACCTCAGTAGCAGGTCGATACGCCGGATTTCTTCCGCCCCGGCTTCTTTGTGTAAATTATTTACTTGAGTCTTATTTTGTAATCTAGACACTGCAATAGTTGTGAATTAAAGTATTGGATTTCATGTATTTTATTTAAAGAGATGTGTTATATTGAAACTGGATTTGTATTAAAAAGATTTTATATATATGCGATGAGATGAGATTTGATTTAAATCAAGTGATGAAAATGATATTATTATATTTATGATTTTTATTTCCGCTGCATATAATATTATATATTGTTATTATTGCATGATTTATTTTATTTTTAGGCTTGCTACGGGTTCCGGATTCGAAAGAATTCTCGTTCCCTAGCGCCGGTCATGGCCCCTGTTTTGGGTCGTGACAAATAATAAAACATGCATTTAATTTAAAATATACCAAAAATATACCAAAATATACCTAAGCATTTATTAAACCATTTATGCAGATATCATACAAATAAAACATACATTTCTAAAAACATGCAATCCTAATACAAGTATATATAAAATAACAACTCACAGTTGTGCGCTCCACGAAATGGGTCTGACGGGCCTAGTCCACTAGGCCTCGATCTCAGCGCAACTAAACAAACAAACGACAATATGAAATTAGAATAAATCTAATGAAATTCTAGAGACTCGATCTACAAATACTGAACATAGAATCAGAATAGGAATTCGACCAGATATCACATTTTATGAGAATTCTACCGAAATCTGGCAGAACCTCTCCTGTAAAACGGACATCTCTCTACTCAAAGAGTAGAGCCAGTCCTGCAAAAAAAACACACTTCAAGTAAAAACAGTCTCACAACCCCGTGATCGGACTCCTAAACTACAATTCTACCGATCGAGGTTCACAATTTACGAGATAAACACAGAACATATGAAAATTTCAAAAATACCGAAACTGCCCTTTAATAATCAAAATATAGCAAATTAGAAATTTAAACGCTAAAAATAATTATTTTATCGATAAATACATAAAAACCCTAATTTTGATAAAATATTATTAAAAATCGATAATTCTTGATAAATTCATAAATATTGACCAAAATACATTTTAAAACTCCAAATTACATAATTAGCCCTAAAACATATTAAAAATTGATAAAAATTCATTTATTTAGAAAAATAGTATATTATATATAATTTGAAAATAATTTACGAAAAATAGTTTTAATTAGTTAAAAATACTAATAATTTGTAGAAATCATTTTTATACCTCAAATAACTATTAAAACCAATTTAATTATATTTTTAGACAATTTAGTGCCAAATTACCAAAATACCCCTACTATATATAAATTCACTATAATTATTCAAAAATTCACTAACAATAGTATAATTACTAAAAAATTAATTTCTCAACATATAATTCAATAATATCAATAAATACACTCAATTAACTAATTAATTTCAATAAAATACATAATTAACCTAATTTTCTAAAAATCACCTAAACTAAATAAATTCATAATAATTATACAAAAATCACAAAAATTAAAAATAAATTTATAAAATTCATTTTAACACCTATAAACACCATAAATCACAATTTCATAATTTAATTAATTAATTTACGAAAATTAGAAAATATTAATAAAATAATCAAAAATTCACAAAAATCAAACTAATTCCCAAAAATTCCAAAAAAAATACAGTATGTATATTGAGCTACTAGTATCAATATTTGTGAAGGAAGTTTTCTTTAATCATTAAAATTGAAGCTCAAAAAAATCAAGAACACACATAGGCCGAAATTGAAAATTGGAAACCTAGGAAAATCTAGACCAAATCAAGTGAAACCAAGCTTAGAAATGTACTCACCAGAGCTCAAGGAAGAGAAAGAGACCAGTGGCACTCCAAAAGGTGGCCGGAAATGAGGTGATCGAAGTTGGGAGTGATTTTCGGTTTCTAGGGAAAAAATCGACCAAATGACGCTGGAAAATGGAGGAAAGGGCAACGGAGGGAGCTTGGGAAGGAGGAGGATGGCTAAGAGGCACACTAACAGCAAAAAATCAAGATTAAAGTGGCCAGAAATGGATGGGAGACGTCGGGCACGAAGAAGGTGATCAGGTGGCAGTTTCGTAAATAAGGGGAACTTTTTGATTTTGTAAGTGTGTATATATATATATATATATATATATATATATATATATGAATATGTATATGTGTGTAAATATTATTATTTTAATATGTGGTGAATAAATATTATGAATATAATATTCATATATTATAATAATATAAATTAAAGTTATATATATATATATATATATATAACTTTAATTTATATTATTATAATATATGAATATTATATTCATAATATTTATTCACCACATATTAAAATAATAATATTTACACACATATACATATATATAACACACATTATTTATTAAAACTATACAATATAAATTTAATTAAAATAAACCCAAATTTATTTAAATGTGTATATATACATGTATATGTATGCATATTAATACGAAAATTAAAATCGTGCATGGACTCATGTAAATTCACAAAACTGTCTAAAATAATTAATAATTATTTATTTAAGTTTTAATTTCTCCGAAAATAAAACTCTCGAAAAAATTTTACGTAAGAGACTTAAAATAATTTAAAAATGACTTTATTAAATAATAAACTAATTAAAATTGTTAAATATATATATATATTATTAACACTGCATATCCCGATGTAGTTTAAAATTATTTAAAAACTCAGGATATTACAACAAATGCACATATACAAATAATATAATTTATCAAAACTAATAACATATTAAAGAATTTAATTAAGTTATTAAAATTTAATTTATTTAAATAGTTGAGACATAAAGGAAATTCATTTCCAAACATTTAATAAACTCCCATTTAAAATAACTAAAATCACAATTTAATACAATTAAAATTTTAAAACTACCTTTAAACTTTCATAACTAAAATTGTTATTAAATATAAATAAAATACTTAAATAATACAAATATAATAAAATATTAAGGAACTCATTTAAGCTTTTTAAAATATTTATTAGTATTTTCTAGAATTATTTTCGATTAACTAAAAATTGCAATTTACTTATAAAAATTATTTTCATACTGTTATTATTTAAAATCAGTCTTAAACATATCAAATAACTATAAATTTAATTAAAACTAAATAAACCATAAAATATAAATTTTTCTCAAAAAAATATATTTAAACATAATCCTATCAAAAATTATATCTCAAATTCTACAAATAATTTCATAAAACTCCCTTTATAATGATTAATGTACACAATTTATAGTATTAGTTAAAAATATAAAAACATCCGGCATAGTCCTGATCACCATAATAGTAACCTAAAGATTCCAATAAATTTAGAAAATTATGAAAAATATGTTTATTAAAAGCTCTCAACTCCAATTTCATTTCTCATAACTACTATCAAGCCTAATTCCTACACAATTTAAAGAAATTAACCAAAAACCCAAAAATCATTTTACCTCAAATTGAGGTGGTTGCCAGTGTAGATAAGCCAAATTGATGGAAGGGAAATGTTACCCAGAGAGAGACGAACTCAATGGCACCGGCAGTGAGGTCTAGTAATGTCGGAGGCAACAACAATGACTCTTTCTTTCTTGGTTGGCCGAAAAAATGCAAGAGGAAAGAGAGAAGAGTGGTCATCCAGTAGAAATGGAAGTCTGCTAGTGTGTTTGGAGGCAATGGCGGTTGGCAGTGGTGGCTAGTGCAAAGGTGGTGGTGGTTATCGGGGAGGGAAAAAGAAGAAAAGAGAGAAGGAAGAAAAAGAAAAAGAAAAGGAATATTTTTTTCTTATATATATATACACACATGTATATACAAGTACATATGTTATTTAAAAATAAAATTTCCTCCCAAATTATACATACACATAAATATATATATATATAACAACATACTTTTAAAAATTATTAAAATTTACTAAAATACTCACTCAAGAATAATTTTATAAAAATAATAATTAACACTTTAAAATCCAAAATTTAATTTAATAAATAAAAATATGGGTCATTACAATTATGCTCTCTATCAAATAAAAAAATGGTTGTCATGCATCTTTGGAAAGCGGCAGGAGTGTTGCACAATCCAAATGGCATTCTTCTATATGCAAAGGTGCTATAAGGGTAGGTAAAGGTAGTCTTCTTTTATCTTTAAGAGCTATGCAAATTTGGTTGTAGACGGAATACCCATCTAAGAAACAATAGTATACATGTCTGGTAATCCTTTTGAGCATCTGACTAATAAAAAGAAAAGGAAAATGATCCTTTCGGGTTGCGTTGTTAAGTTTCTGATAGTCAATGCAAACCCTCTAACCACTCATTACCCTTTTGGAAATCATTTCTCCTTCCTCATTTCAAAAACTATCATCTCTCCTTTCTTCAAGACACATTGAATAGGATTTACCCATTCACTATAAGAGGTAAGGTAAATTATTCTAGCATCAAGTACTTTAACTATCTCTTTTTTTTACTACTCTTTGCACATTTGGGTTAAGTCTCTTTTACCTCTCTGTTGTGGCTTTGTACCTGTCTTCCATTCCTATGCGATGCATGATAAATGAGGGGCTAATTCCCTCAATATCTGAAATTTTCCAACCCAATGCTTTCCAATTTTTTTAAATCACTTCACAAACTTAATCCTCTTGCTCCTTGATGAGTTTGTTGGAGATAATAATAAGGAGCATGTTGCCTTCTCTAAGAAAAGTGTACCACATGTGAGTAAAGAGATGTTTGAGCTCTAATTGAGGTGGCTTTTCTATAGATGGAGGTGTTGGTGAATCACTTTAAATCAAGAGTTTAGGTTTAGACATATGATCCTTTTTAATTCCTCTAGCTACTCATTTTCAAGTTTCTTCTTTTATTTCTCTTACACAATCATCTGCCACCTCTACTCGCATACATGATTCCTCTTCACACAAAGGCTATTGCATTAACTTGGACATAACAAACTCAACTTTCTCCTCACTAGCTCACAATGTGATTTTTCTCTCATGTACATCAATTAAAGCCTTTCTGGTGTTGAGAAAAAGTCTCTTTAAAATTAGAGGGCAATGTTTGTCTTGTTCAAAGTCTAAGATTATGAAATCCACTGGAAATACAAACTTGTCAACTCTTATAAGCACATCTTCAATCACTTCATGTGGCTTTTTAATTGAATGATCAGTAAGTTGAAGAGTCATGTTAATAGTGATCATATCTCCAAGATTTAGCTCCTTGAAAAAAAAAGGCATAAGATTAATGCTAGCTCCTAAGTCACATAAATATTTAAAAAATTCTTTAGAATCAAGAGTGTAAGGAATGTAAAACTCCCTAGATCTTTAAGCTTGACTAGAAGTTTTCTTGAAATGATAGAGCTACAAATCTCCGTTAGAGGCACTATCTTGTTTTCATTCCATTCACACTTATTGGTGATTATGTCTTTAAGGAACTTTACATATTTTGGCATCTCATTTAGTGTTTTTGAGAGAGGTATCTTTAGCTTTAACTTCTTAAAAGTTTCAATGAATCTTGTAAACCATTTCTCATCATCATTCATCTTCATTTGCCTCAAGGGAAAGGGTAGCTTTAGAGCATACTTTGATGTACCAATGATGGATGGTTGCTCCACTTGAGTCTCTCTTGATTTTTTAAATTTCTTCTCTTATGTTTCTGCTTCTATAACTTTAGTTTTTATCTCTTGATGCTCTTTATCTTCATTATTGTCCAATGGCATTGCTAAGGACCTTAAAGTGCTTTATTGCTTCTTAATGTAATGGTCTTGACTTGCTCTTTTAGGTTAACTTCTGTGTTGCTTGGAAGATGGACTTGAGCCCTTACAATAACTACATTTGCTAGCTGACCAAGTTAAACCTTAATATTATGGATTGATGAAGAGTGATTCTTAAGAATTTGATCATACTTTTCATTTTGATTATTGATTTTTGAACTAACCACTTCCAATAACTTATTAAACTTATTCAGGTGGTAGTGCTGGTTTGGAGAACTGATTTGAAAATCCTTGAGTGTTTTGGTTGTTGCCCAATGAGACATTGGGATGGTTCCTCCATCCTTGGTTGTATATGTTTGAGTAAGGGTTATTGTTTGGTTGCCTTGGTAGGAATTGGTTTCCAACATACTTACAACTCTCTAATGTTCCATCCCCACACATGTTTCCACTTCCATAACCACACTCTAGTGTTGCATGATCAAACATATAACAATGCTTACAAAATATAGCTAAAAAGGATAGTGGAATAACATTATCTCTTTAAGAAAAACTATCAATTTTCTTATTTAGTGCAGCAAGTTATGCTTGGATGGATATAATCATCAACTCTAAGTTTTTCTCCTTGCTTAGGTACCAAATGTCTTTCCAAAGGCCATAGACAATTGTTGTTGGCCATTTCTTCTAAGAGTTTAAAAGCTCTATCCACAGTTGTCACAACCCAAAACAGGGGCCATGACTGGCGCTAGGAAACGAGAATTCTTTAAATCCGGAACCCGTAGCAAGCCTTAAAAATAAAATAAAATCATGCAATAATAATAATATAAATAAAATATTTTGCAGTGGAAACAAAATCATAAATAAAATAAAATAATAATCCATCGACATATTTAATAACACAAATCCATCTCATATATATATAACTTTTAATACAAATCCCAGTTCAAATCTTTAAAATACAAATATAATATATAAGTCCCACATCTTACTACAACTACTGCAATGTCTAGATTATAAAATAACATCAAGTAAGTAGATTACATAGTGAAGCCGGGGCGAAAGAAATCCGGCGTATAGGTCTGCTACTGAGGTCTGAAGACATAGACTCTCCTGAAAAATAATCAACGGAGGGGAGTCAGACCTCACTGAGTGAATTGTTATAATATATATACATGCATAGCTAAATGACAATGCACACATTCAATAGTATGTATAATAAATATATATACAAGCAAATACACACAGATGCAATGAAATCATTTTGTATATTTACTGAAAAAAACTTTTATTTATGAAGGATCAAATAGAACCCTAGAAAATCGCAACCTTAAACAGCGTTAGACAACACTCTAGCCATACAGGCTCACTTATTCCAAATATATTCACTTGTTCCATTAGGACAGTAGACTAGCCCCGAGACACTTGGTCAACCGAGCTCCAGCAGTCTGATTATCAGTGTGATTGGCCCCGAGACCTTTAGTCAACCGAGCTCCAGCAATCACACTCTCAAATCACATCTCACATCAAATCAAATCAAATCAATCCGATTAATATCCATAAATAGGTTAATAATATAGCCTAATGCTATCGGCGTACCGGTACGTACTCGGTCCTAGTGCTGCCCACTAGGTAGCACGTTCTATTGATATCCTTCATTATAATATAAAATATACATTCATAAAACAAATGATGCATGATATTAAATAAAATAGCAACATAAACCATATATATACTAGAAATATACCAAAAACAAATCAGGTATATTTCGAGAATATATACGTCGAATACATTCAATTTAATTATAAAATAAACTATAAATATACTTAAAAACATTTTTAGAATAATTCATTAACAAAGCATGCATATAATTTAAAATATACCAATCATATACCAAAAATAAACCTAAGCAATAATTAAATCATTTATGCATAACTTATAAAAAAAATCATACATTTCTAAAAACATGCACTCTAAATACAAGTATATATAGAATAACAACTCACTGTTATTGCACTCCACGAGACGGGTCCGACGGGCCTGGTCCACTAGGACTCGGTCTCGGCGCAACTAAACAAACAAATGACAACATGAATCAGAATAAGTCGATCGAAATTCTAGAGACTCAATCTAAGAATACTAGACACAAAATCAGAACAAGAATTCGACCGGACATCACGTTTTATGAGAATTCTACCAAAAATTCGACAGAACATCCCCTGTAAAATGGACATCTCTCTACTCAAAGAGTAGAGCCAACCCTGCAAAGAAACACACTTCAAAAATATATCGCCACAAAATCCCTCGATCGGACTTCCAAACTACAATCCTACCGATCGAGGTTCACAATTCACGAAATAATTACAAAACACATGAAAAATACCAAAAATGCCCTTCAATACTCAAAATATAGCAAATTAGATATTTAAATGCTAAAAATAATTATTTTACCGATAAATGCATAATAACCTTAATTTTAATAAAATATTATTAAAAAAATCGATAATTCTCGATAAATTCATAAATATTGACCAAAATACATTTTACAAATCCAAATTACATAATTAACCCTAAAACATATTAAAAATCGATAAAAACTCATTTATTTAGAAAAATTGTATATTATATATAATTTAAAAATAATTTACGAAAAATAGTTTTAATTATTTAAAAATAGTAAATAATTTGTAGAAATCATTTTTATACCTCAAATAACTAGTAAAACCAATTTAATTATATTTTTAGCCAATTTAATGCCAAATTACCAAAATACCCCTAGTTATGTAAATTCCCTAAAATTATTCAAAAATTCACCAAAAATAATATAATTACTCAAAAATTAATTTCTCAACATATAATTAAATAATATTAATATTTATACTCAATTAACCAATTAATTTCAATAAAACACATAATTAACCTAATTTTCTAAAAATTACATAAACTAAATAAATTCATAATATTTATATAAAAATCACAAAAATTACAAATAAATTTCTAAAATTCATTTCAACACCTATAAACACCATAAAACACATTTTCATAATTTATTTAATTAATTTTCAAAACTTAGAAAATATTAATAAAATAATCAAAAATTCACAAAAATCAAAATAATTCCCAAAAATTATAAAAAAATTCACAAAGCTATATTAAGCTACTAGGATCAATTTTTATGAATGAAGTTTTCTTGAATCATTCAAATAGAAGCTCAAAAATATTCAAAAACCCTAAATGGCCGAAATTGAAAATTCAAAACCTAAGAAAATCTAGACCATTTCAAGTGAAACAAAGCTTGGAAATGCACTCACCGGAGCTCAAGGAAGAGATAGAGATTGGTGGGGCTCGAAACGGTGGCCGAAAAGTCGATGAACGGCGTTGATGGCAACTTTCGACAATTCTCTGAAAATCCAGCCAAACTCACCGAAAATGGAGGCTATGGACATCGGGAATGGCTGGAAGGGAAGGTGGCATGCCAGGAGGCACACCGACGGGAAGAGAACGGAGTTTCAGCGGCCGGATTCGCGTGAAGAACAATCAGGAGGGAGAAGAAGGTGACAATGGCAAAGTTGTAATTAAAATGAACTTTATAGTAGGTAAAAAATATTATATGTATATATGTATGTATATATATCTAACTTTATATTATTTTAATATATAATATAATATGCACAATAAATATGCACCACACACTTATTTTAATAATATATATACACATATACACACTTAATTAATTAATATTAAAATTATGTAATATAATTTAATTTAATTAAATAAACTCTAATTTAATTTAAATGCATATACGTATATATAATTTATTCGACACTTTAAAATTATGTACGGACTCATGCAACTTCATAAAATCACTTAAAATAATTAATATTTAATTATTTACGTTTTAATTTTCCCGAAAATAAAATTTCTGGGAAAATTTTACGTAAAGGACTAAAAATAATTAAAAATAAATAAAATTTTCTTTAATAAATAACAAAATCATTAAATAATCATAAAGATATATATAAATTATTAACACTACATATCCCGATGCAGTTTAAAATTATTTAAAAATTCGAGATATTACAACAGTCTTATGCATAAGTGAACCTCTTTATACTGCATCAACAATGCTCCTTGTGGACCTCATTACACCATTATAAAAAGTTTGAATAAGGACATCTTTGGGAAGACCATAGTGTAAGGAGCTTCGCTGCATCTTTTTAAATCTTTCCCATGCATCACACAAAGATTCAATCTCAAATTGTTGAAAATTAGTTATGTCCTTGATGATCTTTACTATTTTTATAGAAGGAAAGTATTTAGCCAAGAATCCCTTTGCTAGAAGATCCCATGTACTAATAAATCTTGGTAGATGAGAGTTAAGCTAAGCTTTGTCTCTATCCTTGAGTGTAAATGGAAAAAGTCTCAAGCGAATGGCATCATAAGAGACTCTATTATACTTGAAGGTGTCACAAATTTCCAAGAAATTTGCTATGTGCATGTTTGGATCCTTCAAAGGTAAACTATGAAATTGGATAGTAGATTGAATCATTTATAGAAGAGCAGGCTTGATTTCAAACATATTAACTTGTACATTAGGCCTAATGATACTTTGTCAAGCCCCATCCAAACCGAGCATAGCAAACTCAAGAAGAGTTCACTCCACATCAACTTGTTGACTACCTTACTATGCATCCATGATTCTATATGCACTCATTGATCTTCTACAGTTCTCCCTATCAGGCTTTATTATATCCAGAATAAAAAGTAGTGATTCTCTTCTTACACATCTAGTGTTATGCATACACAACCACAAAAGTACCTAAATATATAATTGTTCAAGTCAAAAACAGAGTACAAAAAAAGAAAAATGCTCTAATCCAAAATAATCTCAATTAATTATAATGTTATTTGCTCAATCCCTGGCAATGGTGCTAAATACTTATTGATAACCGTAAGTGTACGGGTCAATAAGTAATATAGAAGTAAGTAGAGTATCATTTCCCATAGAGATTAATACTAAACACCTATTAATATTAATTGTATATGTTTAGAGTTAACAATAGTGGTTTGGTTAAAGCAAGTAAACAACTAAATTAACAAATAAACTAAATGATGATAATAAAGGTATTAGTAATCAAAATAACAAAGGAAATAATCAATGGGAAAGGTATGTTGTTATGAGATTAAGCACCTCATTTTTTATTAAGTTAACTTAATGTTATATATCAACTTCTCAATGCATATCTTAGGTTTTTCAACAAACATTGAGTACTCATTCTCAAGTAGCTACTCAAATCCACAAGCATCGATCAAATGAGACACATAAACATAACTTAATTCCTATTATCACTATGAATATAAACCCATATCAAGCATAGGCAATAAGCAAAACCCATAAGAGAATTAGATTTGGTTAAGCTTTCTCAAGACATTTAATCCATATAACATGTGTTTATGGGTCTATTAGATCTACCAACTCTCATTATATAGATCTAAACTAAAGCTATATCTATCCACAATATAACATTTAATCAAAATCAACAAACACAATATGCAATTAAGAAGTAATAATAGTCATCAAATTAATATTAAATCCAATGGGTCTCAAAATTCCAACAATGTAAAAGAACTTAGCCAACCATGGCCAAATAAATCATTATTCAATCTTCAGAATTACAAGCAAGGAAATAGAGTAAAAAAGAGACTGAGAAAATGTTATCCAAAAAGCTTGAATCTTCAAATGGATCTCTTCCTATCAGCTTCTTTTTCTCATTTTTTCTCTTCTTCCTCTCCTTCCTTCTTTTATGTCTCTTGTGTGTAAGAGAGTGTGTGTGTAGGTAGAATATATACTCCTCCCTAAGTAATTTATGTCTTTTGTCCTTTTTAGCCTTCTTTTAGAACATGTCCTTTCACCTCCCTTAGATTTTTCTTCAATTCAGTACACATTAATATGTTTTATGCTGGAAGCGTACTGCCCACAATCGTGTACAAACCGTGCTTGCACAGAAGGGCCTCTCATGAAAGGGTCGTGATCGTGATGTCCCGTGCTTGCGACAGAAACTTGTCTTGGCAGAAACCCGAGATCACGCATGAGACATGATCGCAAAAGATGCAACATCACTTGGGGTTGGAATTTTGGGGCATCTACATGATTGCGCATCCAACCGCGATCGCGATGGTAGGCAGCTCTACTTTATTTCTTCCTCTTTTTATTCCTTGTATCACCAACTCACCTCCTAATGCCTTTTCCCTATCAAAAAACAAAGAAAAATCAAAAGTATCTATTTCTATATGCTTTACTATATTAAATGGTAATAAAAATGTATAAATGTATGAGATATTAAGTCCTAAATCTATATGTAATTTGACACCAATATAATACCAGACTTCTTATCCCATTTCTTAATTCCTTATTTGAAAATAATTTTTCATTATCATGTGGGAAAAGTGAATTATAGGTCCAATTCTATTAAGTTTGTGACATGAACTTAATGGAGATTTATTACTTTTTAGGTTTTAGATCATAGCACAATCGTGCTTGCAACCATGTTGAGGTGTATGTTTTGTTTAGTAAGGATCATGTCCTAAACATAGGCATGTTGGTGCCTGTGCCAGAATCTATCATTTTGTCCAAAGAGTAATACAACTTGAGACATGGGTCATGTCATAGGTTGTGTCAGCATTTACCATTTTGTCTAGTGATGAGCACAACCTGAAGTACAGGCATGATACGGCCGTGTGACAAATAGTGCGATTGACCTCAATTTGAGAAGCCATTTTCGACAAATAGTGCGATTGACCTCAATTTGAGAAGTTGTTTTTTTATCTTTATTTTGTCTTCACTTATACCCTAATTGTATAAATACCTATTTTTAGGGTTTGGCAAGTGCGATCTTATTATTGTTAATTGCCTTAACACTCCTTTATGTTAAGGCATGTTTTTACAAAATAGTAAAATCCTCCCCTCCTTTGCCTATAGCTTTTTCATGTCTTGGGATTTTCCATATAAATTCTTATGTGTGTTTCTCTACTTATTTATTTTACCATTATTTTTTTATGTTTAATTATTTGTTTGTGTACTTTGATTGCTTCCATTATGCGATAAATTCCGCTATGGATAATCTTCCTCTATATTCTCACAAAATCACCTGACATTTTTTTACTTATCATTAACTTGATGAGGGCAATATAAGTCTGCTTAGCAAGGAAACAACCTTTTCATGCATCTCCTTCAATAAGTCATACACAGTATCCATTCTCTTCTAATCTATGCAACACGGAAATGAAAAAGTGACAAATGGAAAAATGTGGAAACGGATTTGGCAAAATGATATTTCTTAAAAATATAAGAAATGGAAATATAAAGTAAACTTATAAATATTAAAAGTATAGGAGTATATAAATAAATATTAAAATTATATAAATATATATAGATATAAATATTAAAAAAATTATTTATTCTATTAATTAATATTATAACTAGCTGTGGATCTGCACAACGTAAATTGTAAAATAAAATAACTAAATAAATAATTTAAATGGAATAAGAACCAACCAAGTTATATATATATATATATCACATTAATTTAGTTTCTTTAATTTTAATTACCATAATTTTTTAATTATAATAGAATTAATTTTTAGATTATTTATTGGAGTAGGTAAAATATATGTAGTATATAAATACTTTTAGAATTTGAGTAGTATTTGGATATATATAATAGTATTTTAGTTAAAAATAACAATACTACAAAAATACATAAGATTTTATTTTTTATTTTTTAAAAATAAAATTTTTAATAATTTTATATATATACTTTTAGTGCTGAATCTTTAAAACATATATATATATTTGTGCTGAATACTCAAATATTAAAATATCCACTTGTCAAACCCTCTATACTTCCATTAAATTCTTCACCTTACACCAACTGTTAAGCAACACTGTATAAATCGTTAAATTCGGTATAAAACTAACTTTGAAAGGGATTGGGCTTCTCTCCCACGCTTAACTCTCCCAAGACTATCAAGCTATGAAGTACCGGTACTTCAAATAAGGTAAAGTATCTGTGTGAGATATTTTTCAGATATCGATATAAGCCCGACACGACCTGACACGTATTCGACACTATTGAACACTTGTTCTATTATTTTATTTTTTTATTTTTTGGACACAGGAAGGATGCGGCTAGGACACGGTAAGATACTTTTAGGATATGGTAGAATACTTTTTAGCTCCATTTTGTGTAGAATTTAATTTTTTTAATAATTTTAATCAATAATTTAATTTATTAATAATTTGATTTCATTAATTTAACATTTAATTTAATAATATATTTAATTGACCACTTTTTATGTTTGCTTTTATAAAATGATAAATAATTAATTAAATAATTATATTAAGTGTTTAAATTTAATGGAGTTTCTATTTTATCACACTAGGTTTATTTTTTTTAATAAATCATTTTTATATAATAGAAAATAATACACATTTTATATGGAATATATATATAACATATTCCATCTATACCGTGTTCTTAAATTTTAAAAATTACCAAATTACTGTATCCATGTCTTGTATCTGTGTCCGTACTACTTAGCTATCAAGCAAAGAATTGATAATCTCAATCCCAAGTTTATGTGGCCCTAGGCAATTCTCTCTATTTTTTTTTTTTTTAAGATATAAAATAAGTAACTAAATTATTTTTTAGATATTAATTATTTTTATAGTAACATATTATTAAAATTAACTAAATTAAAAAATATGCAATGTAATATCAATAGACTGTATAATATGGAATAGTCCTTTTTTTTAAATTAATGACGATAAAAATCAAACTCCATATCTTAGAATACTTTTGAAAAAAAAGTTATCATTTGATTATTTCTCACTAATAGATAGTGTTTTTAGTCGATAATGCACTCATAATTAATTTTAAGTTTATTCAAAACAATTTTATCTTAATTTTCTCTCCAAATAGATGCTGAAACAGACCTCATTTAAAAGAAGTCGGTTTTTTCATGGCCCAGAAAATAAAATAAGACAAATTCAAGCGAGCAAATGATAGGAAGGTTTTTTCCAAGCATTTTCATTAACAACTGCTAAAAGCGTAGGCAAAGACATTAATTACCGCTTTTACAAACTAATTCAACAAACAAAATTACTTTTAAAATTGTGTTTAGTCTTGTTGGGAAAGATGGAGATCCAACCCTACATTTTAAAGGTACATTTAGGGCCTTTACCACCACAATAAGTTAGATGGGATATTACGTTTATATCATCATTTATCATATTCTAGAAATTGATAGTTATGGTTTAGACATCAAAAAATCATATAATGCAATTAAATTTTAAATTTTATTTTATGATTCAGTTAATAGAATCATGCTCATTCCTAAAAATAGTTGTCCGTTAATCAATTAAACTAGTTTGGTTAGGTTGGTTTTCAATACTTTATTTATAACCATTTTAGTTTAATATGGTAGTAAATTCTCCATAAAAATTACACGCTTCTGTTTTTTTAAAAAAATTATAGAAAAATATATTTTTCATAAACCTCTTCTATTATAATAAAAAAATTTATATTTGTAAAAATCAAATCATTTCAAATTTATTTTTTTCATATATATACACACCATTATTTATTAAAACTGTCTTAAAAAATAACTAAAACTAAACTTACTAGTTCAATCACCTTGTCTTTTTGGATAATTGTTTGATTTGGTCAATGATGTATTTTTCAGTTTTATTTGCTTACCTCTGCCTTCTTTTTAACCAATTATTTAATGCTTCTTTACCTATAAATTAAGGAATAAACATATAAATGTGTTAGATGTTGTATAATTAAGACTGAATTATTTAATTTATTATAAAATTAAACTTGAAATATCAAATTAAAATTTAAATGTCTTTACTTTGTTTTAGTAGTTTTTAATTAGTAGAAAAATTATAGTAGAATGATTTTAAAAGAATTTAGAGAAAATTTGAAGAAAATTTGAAGAACTATAATATTGAAAGAATTTGGAGAATAATCTATTTTTTTCTCTATCTTATCATTAATGAATTTCAATCTCTTTTGTATAGAGATTTTCTTTTCACTATTTGAGAATTATTCTGTCATAAGCAATATATTGTTCATTCACAAGCAATATATTATTCATTCACATTCATAATACTCCCCCTTGAATAACAATATTTTGCAACTAAAAATATACCTCATTTAAAACCTTTCTAATTAAAAAAAATTAGAAAAAGAAAAAAAATACATCATTCTTATTATGCTTTTATAACACTGCCTCATTAAAACCTTACTAAATAAAATCCAGTGGAAAAAACTTTAACTTAAGAAAAAAGAGTACAGTGCATGATTTTCTCCCCCTCAAGTTGATATGTATAGTCTTCCTTCATATAGTATGCAAATGTCGCATTCCAATATCGTGAACGTGTTTTCTAAAGATTATAGTTAGAAGCGCCTTTGTGAAAAGATCAACTGAATTCTTGCTAGACTGAATATACTTGATATTTATATGATTGTCTTTTATTAGCTCGTGAGTGTATGAAAAGAATCTTTGAGATATATCCTTCCCTTAACTGTGCAATGCATGTTGCATTATCTTCATACAAAATTGTTGGACGTTTGTTGACTGGAAAACCACAAGATTCTTCAATATGATGTGTCATTGATCTAATCCACACACACTTTTTACTTGCTTCATATAGTGCAATAATCTTATAATGATTTGAAGAAGTAGCGACAAGCGTTTGTTTCTGGGAACACCAAGAAATTGCAGTTCCGTTATTTGTGAACACATAGCCTGTTTGAGATTTTGCTTTATGAGGATCAGATAAATGCCCTGCATTTGAATAACCAATCAATTCTTGTTTTGAATTGTTAGAATAAAATAAACCCAAATCAACATTTCTTTGAAGGTATCAAAGTATATGTTTGATCCTTTTCCAATGCCTTTTTATTGGAGCTGAACTAAACCTTGATAATAAATTGACTGCAAAAGAAATGTCAGGTCTAGTACAATTAGCAAGATACATTAGAGCTCTAATGGCATTGAGATATGGAAATTTAGAATCAAGAATTTCTTCATTTTCTTCACAGGGTCGAAATAGATCAGTCTCAATATTGAGTGATCTGACAACCATTGGAGTACTTAAAGGATTTGCTTTATCCATATTAAAGTGTTTCAAGATCTTTTCTATGTAATTTGATTGATGCACGAATATCCCATTGTGCATTTTCTCAATTTATAAACCAAGGCAATACTTGATTTTTCTAAGATCTTTCATTTCAAATTCTTCCTTTAAGTATATTGTTGCTTCATGGATCTCATTTTCTATTCTAATGATATTTAAATCATCAACATATACAACTATAATCACAAATCCGGATATTGTTTTCTTAATAAAAATACATGGTCAGATAATATTACTCACATATCCTTTATTAATCAAATAATCGCTTAAACAATTATACCACATGTGTCCAGACTATTTTAACCCACATAAAGATCTCTGGAGCTTGATTGAATACATTTCTTTGGGTTTTGTACTTAATGCTTCAGGCATTTTAAATCCTTCAGGGATTTTCATATAAATGTCACTATCAAGTGATCCGTACAAATAAGCAGTTACAACATCCATAAGATGCATTTCTAATTTCTTAGAAACTACTAGGTTAATCAAATACCTGAACGTAATTGCATCCATAATAGGAGAATGCGTTTCATCATAATTAATTTTCGGTCTTTGTGAAAAATCTTGAGCTACAAATCTAGCTTTGTACCTTATTATTTCATTTTTCTCATTTCTCTTTCGTTTAAAGACTCACTTATATCCTACAGGTTTCATAGTTTTAGGCATAGGAATAATTGGCCCAAAAACATTTCACTTATTTAGTGAGTCTAATTCAGCCTACATAGCATCTTTTCATTTTATCCAATCATGTTTATTTTGACATTCCATAACTGATTTTGGTTCAGGAACATCTTTGTCATTTATGATTTCACATGCAACAGTATATGAAAATATTTCATCAATACTTTTCATCTCATTTCTATTCAATAGTTTTCTTATATTGATATAATTTATCGAGATTTCTTGATTAATATTATTTATACCTTCCATTTGGGGACTTTCTTTATTTTTTATTTCTTCAGGGATATTTTCCTTGCTATCAATATGATTATCTACTCCCTTTCTCTTTTGAGGATTTTTGTTCTTAGAACCAATTGGTCTTCTGCTCTTTTAGCTTGTTTTAAACTTATGAGTGCCTTTACTCTCAGGTTTTATTTCTGAAATTTCAATACAAGCAAGAGCATTGGCTACTGGTATATATAATTTAGTCACTCTTTTTGTATCAGTAAATGCATCTGGCAATTGATTTGCAATTTCGTGTAAGTGCACAATCTTTTGCACTTCTAATTCACATTATTTTGTGTGAGGATCCAGATGCAATAATGATGGTTCATTCCATGAAATATCCCTTTTCCTTTCTTTCTCCTTTTTTCCCAATGTTAGGAAAATAACCTCATTAAATTGGCAATCAACAAAACGTGCTATAAAAACATCACCAGTTAAAGGTTCAAGATATCTAATAATAGAGGGTGTTTCAAACCCAACATAAGTTCTCAATCTTCATTGAGGACCCATTTTTGTGCACTCAGGTAGTGCAATGGATACGTATATTGCACAACCAAAAATTCTGAGATGGGAAATATTTCGCTCTTGACTAAATGCAAATTGTAGTGGAGAGTATTTATGATATGCAGTAGGTCTGATGTGAATTAATGAAATAGCATGTAGGATTGCATGACCCCAAATTGAAATGGGAAGCTTTGTTCTCATTATTAATGGTCTAGCAAAAAGTTGAAGGCGTTTAATCAATGATTCAGCTAAACCATTTTGAGTATGTACATTAGCAACAGGATGCTCAATAATGATCCCAATAGACATACAATAATCATTGAATGCTTGAAATGTAAATTCACCAAAATTATCAAGTCTTACCCTCTTGATTGTATAATTAGGGAATTATGCTTGTAATTTAATAATTTCAGCTAGCAACCTTGCAAATGCAACATTACAAGTTGATAATAGACAAATATATGACCATCTACTAGATGCATCAATTAATAATATAAAATATCTGAATGGTCCACATGGTGGGTGAATTGGCCCACATATATCACCTTGAATTCTTTCAAGAAACATAGGTGATTCATTCTAAATTTTAGATGATGAAGGCCTCAAGATTAATTTTCTGAGAGAACAAGTTGTACATGACATTTCATTTGACTGAGGAATTCTTTGCCCCTTCAATTGATGCCCATGTGAATTCTCAATTATCCTTCACATTGTTACTGATCCAGGATGATCTAATCTATCATGCCATAAATTTATTATTGAAGGATTATAATATTTTTCTTTTACTGTCATATGTGATTCAATTACATGTATATACATGTAATGCAATCCAGTAGGGAGTTTTTGGCAGTCTTTCCTATACTTGTATTTTTTTTATTCATAGGAAACTATATTTAAATTTTTGTTACCATATATAGTAATGGATTGGGTATCACACCCATTTTGATATATGTCATCAAAACTCAACAAATTTCTTGTTGATTTTAGTGAAAACAAAGCTTCATCAATTATAAATTTTGTTCCATTTGGTAACATAAATTTAGTTTTGTCAATTCCTTCAATTAAATCTACAACACCTTATATTGTTTTTACAACTTCCTTTGTGGGCTTTATTTTAGAGAAATAATCTCTATTTTTCAAGATAGTATGTGTAGTACCACTATCTGGTATGCAGAGATCTCCAATATTGTCTTTATGTTGAGTACAATCCATATTAAACTTCAAAATAGATAAACACATAATTAATCAATTAAGGTAAAAACATAAAATAATTGTAAAGTAGGACATTTTATTAATTTAAAAATAACATACATAATAATAACATATTCTTCAAAACTGAAAATAAAATAGGTAATAACAACATACTTAAAATTATAGTTGCCTCAATTTCCATTGTCAGTAAAATTATCGGTAAAATCAAAAACATCTAGATGAGTTGTATCATTAACAAGAGTATGATGCTCATTGAAGTTTATTTCCTTTTCTTTGTCTTTCAATGATGCCTTATAAAGTTGGCAAAGATGTGGTGGTGTATGACAAACTCGTGCCCAGTGTCCTTTACTACTACATTTGAAATACATAGTTTTAGACTTATGTTGGGGCCTTTCTTGAACACCACTGATGATTGATTTTAACTTCTTTTGAGGTTCAGTCTAAGTTTGTTGTGGAGTATTATTATATTTATTTTCATGACCACGGCTAAAGAATTGACCTCTTCCACGTCCATAACCTCTACCTCTCTCACGTCCATAGCTATTGTAATTTTTATGTCTGGAATAATTTGTAGCATTTGCTTCTGGAAATGCTACTGAGCCATTGGGATGGGACTGATGATTTTTCATCAAGAGTTCATTATTTTTCTTAGCTACCAGTAGGCATGAAATTAGTTCAGAATATTTTTTAAATCTCTGCATCCTATATTATTGTTGCAGTGTAACATTTGATGCATGAAATATGGAGAAAGTTTTCTCCAGCATATCCTCGTCTGTGATTGTCTATCCACAGAATTTGAATTGTGATACTATTCTGAACATTGCAAAATTATAGTTACTCACTTTTTTGAAATCTTGAAAGCATAAAGCTCTCCATTCATCAGTGACTACTGGTAGTATTACATCTCTTTGATGATCATATCTGTCTTTTAGATCCTTCCAAAGAACACTTGGATCTTTGATAGCCAAATATTCACATTTTAATCCTTCATCAAGATAACGACGGAGAAAAATTATAGACTTGGTCTTATCTTACAATGAGGTGTTATTATTTTCTTTTATGGTATCAATTAACCTCATTGATTGAATATGCATTTCTATATCTAAAATCCAAGATATATAATTTTTTCCCCGTGATGTCAAGAGCAATAAACTCAAGCTTTGCTAGATTTGTCATTAAGATAACTAATAAAAAAAATATAACTCAATTAGAATTCATAAATTTGATGACTATTAAAAAAAATCAAACATAATTAGAATTTACTAATTAATTATATCATGAATGAATATTGTAAGAAATAATAGTAATACAAAAAATAATACAATAATACTTAAATTTATATCAAATAGAACATCATCTTCTATATGAATTATTCCAAAAATTATTATAATAGTCATGATCAAAACACAAATATAAATATACCAAATCATGTTTATAATTTAGAGTAAATAGAGAAAGAGAAAATGTATGAATTTGTGTGAATAAATAAAATTTATAGCTTGTCTATTTATAATGAAAAATATAGCCGTTTGTTACCATTGGTAATAAAAATATAGTCGTTAGAAATTAATTTTTTAATATAATATATTGAGAAATAAATTATATACAGCAAAATTAATAAACAATGTTGATATGATTATTTATAGTAAATGAGTTAACATAACGAAATGTATAAATATGGGACAAAACCGCCCATTAATATAAAATAAGGTATAACTTTCCATTAACATAAATAATAAAAAAAAATATAAATATGCATAAATATAAATTGGTATGAGACATAGCCATCCATAAAGTTAGAACCATTTCTAATAATTTTTGCATCAATGGTGTAGTTAGTAAAATAAAATAAAAATAACAATTAATATAAAGTTAGATTGAAGAAATAAATATAAATTAGTAGAAGGCATAGTCATCCATGATAATATATAATCAAATAATGTATTCATAAATATTAAATATTAAGAAATATGTACCTTATTATTTTGATCAAAAGTTTTTCGTGCTAATAACATATTGTAGAATTAAGATTGAATTTTTTAGTTTGTTATAGAACTAAACTTGAAATATCAAATTAAAATTTAAATGTCTTTACTTTGTTTTAATAGTATTTAATTAGAAGAAAAATATTTTATAGTAGAATGATGTTAAGAGAATTTAGACAGAGTTTGGAGAGAATTTGAAGAACTATAATATTAAAAGAATTTGAAGAATAATCTATTTTTTTCTCTATCTTATCATTAATGAATTTCAATCTCTTTATATAGAGATTGTTTTCACTATTTGAAAACTATTTTCTTATAAGTAATATATTGTTCATTCACAAGCAATATATTATTCATTCACATTCATAATATTAGATTTTTTTTAAAAAGATAAACACGTTAGATTTAAGACATCATAAATATAACAAACTATTATTATTATTATTATTATTATAATAATAAAGAATTGAAAACTATGATAACGTATATTTGGAAAAGTATAATTAAGTACTGTCTGATTGAAGTATTATTATTATTTTTTTCAATTGTTAGAATTCAAATAGTTTAATTCCCTATACCACAGGAGGAAAGTAAGGGGCGGAAATTTGAACTCTACTTTTTTTATTTAGATGTTCACATTTTTTATTATTTAAATTATTCATAATTGAAGTATTTTATTATTGAGTATTTGTGATTTTTTAAAAAATATTTAGTGTCTATTTGTTACTGTTTGGTATCACTTAAGAAACAACATTTGATATACATTATAATTTTTTCTCATTCGATAAAAGATTAAATTTGAATTGTAACGATTATGTTATTTTTACAAAGTACAAATGCAATGGAAATTTTTTTTAATATATATAGTTTTATTATTATTACCAACTAAAATTATTATAAATAAATATGTCTCTTTCTTCTTTATTAGATGGAATAAAATTTTAAATTTTTAAATGTTTAAAGAATGAGAAACACAGGTGGTATTATAAACTACAAATCTCATAACAATAATAATAATAATAAGTTAAATTTATTATGAATGTGAATAAATAATATATTGCTTGTGAATGAACAATATATTGCTTGTGAGAGAATAGTTTTTAAATAATGAAAAGAAAATCTCTATATGAAGATATTAAAATTCATTAATGAAGAGGTTAAAAAAATAAATTACTCTCCAAAATCTTTCAATGTTATAATTCTTCAAATTCTCTTTAAACTCTCTCCAAATTCTCTTAAAATCATTTTACTATAAAATATTTTTCTTCTAATTAAATACTACTAAATTCAAATTTAGTTTTATAACAAACTAAACAATTCAATCTTTATTTCACAACAAAATTACAGTTGAAAAAATTAAAGACCTATTATAATAAAATAATAAAATTACATAATATTTATATGAACTTTTTTATCTATTTCTTATATCTATTATTTCATTTTATTGCTTAAAAATTAGTATTCAAATTTTATATTTATAAATTAAATTTAAGAATATGTATGCATATATTAACTATAAAGTTTCTAAAAAAATAAAATGCAAGTTTTAATATCTTAATGACTTTAAATTTTGACCTTTGTAAACCATGAAATTTTATTACCAATGAGGGGAAAAACATAATAATGTAAAGGGAAGGATGAAATCATGATTTTTGTCCATTTTTGCTTCTTTTCTTGAAATTATTGTGTCTTTTCCCTTTTTCTTTTGTATTTAAAGTTGGTTTTTTTTTTATAATTTTTTCTGTTTCTATTTGTTTATTACAGCTCAGTTGCATGATTTGGGCATTGGTGGTGAGTTAGGTAATGCTTTTCTTCTTTCCTTATTTAGCATTTGTTGTTTTTCACTCTTATCTCCCATTTATTGTGTTTATCTTGAATGAGTCAACTTTCTTTATTTTGGTTGAAGATAAAAGAATTCAAAAAAAAAAATAATTATATATTTTTATTAATAAAAATATAAATAATATAAATATTAAAAATTATATAGAAATAATTATTAAATCAAAAAATATATAACAATATATTTTTTATTTTTTATAATATAAAATATACTATATAATAAATTTTAAATGATGAAAATTTATCACTTTTTTCAATTTGTTACATCAAGTTATAAATAAATTATTTTAATATCTTAACTTGTTAAAAGTATTATGCATAAAAACTCTTCATTTTATTAATGTGTATAAATAGTTTTATTTTAATTTAAAAAATTATTTAAGCATTTTAAATAGTAAATAATTAACTATTAATAAATTTTACTTATTTTAGACATGTAATCAGAGTAAATATTACAAAATAGATAATTAAAATAAATTTTAATTATTTGGTAATATTTTAATTATCTAGTCATTTAATAAATGCGAAATGTTCTCAAATGGATAATTTCTTTTCATCCCATCAGATAGCTATTTTTGACAAGAAACATATGATATGTATGCATGCATGTGGCAGATAAGGAAGAGTCATAGATCATAGCACCACCATAACCAAGCATATAAAGGTAAAAAAAAAAAAAAAAGAGGAAAGTGTGTAGTATTATGGGAAGCAGAAGGATATCCTGGTTGCTCTCTCGCTCCATCGATTTGGGTTCTTCTTCTTCTGCTCTTTCTTCAAGAGGTATTCTGGCAGTGTCTTCTTTTTTATTTCTTTTGTTGGTTTTGTTTTTTTATGAACACCTCCTATTTTATTTATTTAAATATAATTGTTTAATTGAAGATAATTATTTATTTAAATGTTGTCAACTTTCTTTATTTTGTTTTACGATTAATTTTTTAACAACTTTTTTTTGAAGATATAGAAATTTATCATTTTCTTTTTTATATATATAAATTAATGTATTTTAACATTACATGTATGATCTAGATATTATATAATAATGAATATAATGTATTAAAAAATTACTGTAAATATATTATAATATAATTTTTTTTAAATCATCAGCGTAAGAGTCTATTTAACTCTAGCTAATTTAGTTTGAGTTAGATAAAATCATAAAAATGACAAAAATCTTCCGATAATTAATTTTTTTTAAGAATAAAGGTCCATGTTACAGCTAGCGACAGGAAATAGTGCATCGCAAGAGGATTATTTATCAAATAACCTCCACCAATTGACAGCCCCCGTATTTGGAAGCAAAAAAGGCAAAAAAAAAAATTTTTTTTTTATTTAGTTGAACTTGCGACGTATTGTTCATATCATGAGCTCCGACATGTATTATCATCTTTTTTTTTAAATTAATATATATATACATTTAATTATATATTATAATATGATTTAGTATACTTAATTGTTAACCAAACATGCCTAACTTTTATGTTTTGATCGGTTTTGTCTTTACTATTTTCTTCTCTGTGGTGGAAAAAGATAGAAACTTTGATCATAATTCTAATATATATACATAGATACATTTTTCTACAATTATTGCTTGGTTGTTCAATATTGAAAACAAAAGGCTTAAATCTTTATGTGGGTATGTTAAATGTCAAGATTCTTGAACATGGATGATCTTGTTTTTGGTGTTGGTGGTGATGGTGTTCTCTGTCCATGCTACTTGTTCAATCTCTTTTTATTGCTTTTCATCAATAATTTTTCTTTTAAATCCTTTTGTTTTTTTTCTTTCATTTCACTTTTATAATTTTGAGAACCGAAATGGCTGTTCTTATATATTCTTTTGATTGTATCCCAATGCTGCTGTATATGCATGTGCGAAGCTAGCTTTGTAATATTGATAGTGACATTCTAACTTATGTTCCTTAGGTTGGAGTTCCGGACTTGGTAGTGGAATCAGTAGATATAGCACGACAGCACCTGCTACTGGTACTCTTGATGAGCCAATTGTTCCATCTGTATCGGTGAACTATACTAAACTTTTGATCAACGGGCAGAATGTTGATGCGGCTTCAGGTGAATTTTCATTCTAATACCAGAGAGAAAAGCAAAAACTTTAGCTGTTATGATGTTCATTTATGGGGCATTTATTGAATCTCGTACTTGTAGGCAAGACTTTTCCAACGTTGGACCCTAGGACGGGTGAAGTTATTTCCCATGTTGCTGAAGCTGATGCTGAAGATATAGACAGAGCAGTTTCTGCTGCTCGTAAAGCATTTGATGAAGGACCATGGCCAAAAATGACTGCTTATGTAACTTTTCTTTGATTTACAAGTTGACTTATTATTCTATTTTTTTACAAGTTGACAAGGATTCTAATTTGAGAATTTCCTGTTGTGTATTTCAGGAAAGGTCAAGGATAATGTTGCGCTTTGCTGATTTGATCGAAAAGCATAACGATGAAATTGCTGCACTTGAGACTTGGGATAATGGGAAACCATATGAGCAGGCTGCTAAAATTGAAGTACCAATGGTTGTACGTCTATTTCGATACTATGCTGGTAGGCAAAACAAATAAATTAATATCAAAAGAACACAGCAGTGACTCTAATTCCTAATATGTTTTCTGGAATGTACTTCGAATGATTGATTCTTTTGAACATTTCTCCAGGTTGGGCTGATAAGATTCACGGTCTCACTGTTCCAGCTGATGGGCAGCATCATGTTCAAACCTTGCATGAACCTATAGGTGTTGCAGGTCAGATTATTCCATGGAACTTTCCTCTTCTTATGTATGGTTGGAAGGTTGGACCAGCATTAGCTTGTGGCAATACTGTTGTTCTCAAAACAGCAGAGCAGACACCATTGTCTGCTCTCTATATATCTCAGCTATTTCATGAGGTAGCTTTAATGACTGACTATATGTGTTGTTTAAATTGAAGCATATAAGATATATTTTAATTCTCCTCCAGTTTGACAATGAAATATTTGGTCACTTGTGATTTTGTAACTTTGATTTCTGATTTGATAGCATTTCTAACAGGCTGGACTTCCAGAAGGTGTTCTGAATGTGGTTTCAGGTTTTGGTCCAACTGCTGGTGCAGCACTTGCTAACCATATGGATGTAGATAAGGTATTTGCAGCTGTTTAAATTGCAAACAAACACATGTCTAACAATTAGATGTCCTAAAACTTAATGCTTGAGGGTCAAATTCTTTTCCCTCCCTATTTAAAGTATACATTTTTCGAAATGCTTGGTCATGGGCAATTGTATAGTATCTCATGAAATATGTAATGTTCAAGTGGTACAATTTTGAGAGGAAAGCACACAAATCTGTTTCTTGATTACGTGTGCATGTACCATAGCTCATTTGCAATCTCTGTTGCAGCTTGCTTTTACTGGATCCACTAGTACAGGAAAGATTATTCTTGAGTTAGCAGCACGAAGCAATCTTAAACCAGTAACTTTGGAGCTTGGAGGGAAATCTCCTTTTATTATCTGTGAGGATGCTGATATTGACCAGGCTGTTGAACTGTCTCACTTTGCCTTATTCTTTAATCAGGTATTGTTGTCCAGATGTTTCTAAACATGTATGAGTTTTAATGAAAGCAACACTACGCCTTACTGATCATGGTCATATGCAATCTGCAGGGCCAATGCTGCTGTGCTGGATCCCGCACATATGTGCATGAGCGGGTATATGATGAATTCGTAGAGAAAGCAAAGGCTCGCGCTATTAAGCGTGTTGTTGGTGATCCATTCAAGGGAGGTATTGAGCAAGGCCCTCAGGTAAATCACCAATACTCTTTTAAGAAATGCTACTGCAATGGTGATTATAGTGTTGAATAGGCATTGCAGGAGTTGCAACTTTGTATAGCTATAGCTATCCAAATTACCTACCAAATAATTGGCATTGAACGTGCCCTACTTGACTGAAATAGATTGATTCAAAACAATTTGAGAAGATACTGAAGTACATAAGATCTGGCGTTGAAAGTGGAGCCACACTTCAAACTGGAGGGGACAGATTTGGTTCCAAGGGATTTTATATCCAGCCTACAGTTTTCTCAAATGTTAAGGTAGGCTGCCTATTGGCAAACCATTTTGCATGCCAGATTGAATTATGATCAGGAAGCTAACCAAAATGGTAATGACTTGGACTAGGATGATATGCTGATCGCACAAGAAGAGATATTTGGTCCGGTTCAGTCAATCTTGAAATTCAAGTAAGCATAGCAAAGATATAAGATATATCCTTCTCTTGCATCTGATTCTAAGAAGATTTGTGTTTACAAGCATGCTAATAATCTATGTTTGAAACAATTGCAGGAATCTTGATGAAGTTATACACAGGGCAAATGACACCAGATTTGGGTTGGCAGCAGGGGTCTTTACACAGAATTTAGACACGGCTAATATCCTGACTCGTGCATTACGAGCAGGAACAGTATGGATCAACTGCTACGATACCTTTGATGCAGCCATTCCATTTGGTGGATACAAGATGAGTGGAATTGGAAGAGAAAAGGGTATTTACAGTCTCAGCAATTACTTGCAAGTGAAGGCTGTGGTAACGGCTTTGAAGAATCCGGCATGGCTATAAGACACTCCTTATATTAAAAAACTGTTGTATGATTAAAAATAAAAACTGCCGTTCGAATGTAATTAAACAATGAGATTTCCACAAGAAGGAGATTAAGAAATTGATGATGACGAAGTTTAAATGTTTACTTGTGAAGAACATGAAATGAATTTCGCCTTTTTTATGTTTCTTTCCAATTTGCACCTTTAGCAACATATTGTTTCTGTTTTCCTCTTTTAACTTCATCCTCTGTCTTTGGTTCTGCCACAGACATGTTAAGGATTGTCATGATTAATAACAAGGGAAAGTCTTGCATACAAAAGTGTATTATACTTAATTGTAGAATTTAAGACATATCATTCAAATGTTATTAACTTAATTGATAAAAACAAGACATATATGTCCTGTGTTTTAAATCCTACTACTGGATAAAAATCTCCCGTCTATGGATGGGTTGGCAAGATGTCCATCCATCCACGGGAAAGGCATGATAGGAGAAGGGTTCAAATCCTCCCCTCCCCCTCCCCCTCTCGAGTGTCAAAATAATAATAATAATAATTCTTCCTACCAACTTAATTAACCTTGTACTAAAATAGTTAATTGGTTATTAAATAACTCGAGTATATAATATTGTGTTGCTCAATGAAATTCATTGTAATTTTTTTTTTCTATAGACCACATCATAAATGAATTTATGAAATTTCATCGAATTTCAAATAAATTTATGTAGGTAATAATGGGAGAGCGGAAGAATATCCTTTATGCTAAAGGATTAATTTGTTATTAAACAAGTTCAGAAAATAAAAAATCTTAAGGGTGAAAAAAAAAAGGGCATGGAGTAGATGTTATATAGGATCAAGAATGGTGGTCTTCAATTATCATGGCCTTGACCCAACTTTTTAGTAGTGGCTGTTGGTTGTATGACATACCCAGAGGAAGCATCCTTGCAGTTTCTAGGTTGTATAGGTGAGTAGTAGTACTACTACATTAATGAACATTATTCCAACTTGCCATACAGCTACTTATGGTCATCACATATCATATCACTGTATCTGTTTCTCAAGTCACAGCTGTCTCTACTCAATCATAGTTCTATAGTTTGAATCTATGGATCTGCAGAATTCGAATCATTTTTTTCTAACAGTGTCACTCATTAAAATTTCATAAAAATCAATACTTGTTAGTTGAAGGAATTTATTCATCTAAATATGAATGTGAAACATCATAATAAAAAATTCTACTCGTAACATATTCAAAAAGAAAAACGTTGTGCTTCTCACAAGTGGTAAAAAGTGTAAATATGCTGCTGTAAAAAGTAAGATTAGAATCTCATACCCTTCTCTATCCTCTTTTAGTGTTGGAAATTAACTATAATCTAGTAGATAAAAGAAAAAAAAAAAAGAAAAACGTTGTGGTTTGAACTGAGACAGAAAGACCAATAAATCCAGGCATCATTAGCACAGAAATTTTTTTACTTGTTAGACTTGTTGATAGGCAACCATATTATGAAAATGTGTGAATAAATTTCATTTGCTATAATGTAATAATTACATTTAAGTCATAGATATGAGACACCAGGACTCCAACTCCAACCTTTTTTTTTTCAAAGAAAATGTTCCATGTGGTCTCTAGCGCTGGCAGGAGCTTCTGACTGTGATTAATTTGCAAAAGATGCTTATTTCCTCTAATAATAATAATAAGATAAGTTTACCATATTGTTTTACATTTATTTGCACTCAGGTGGCAGGACCTTGAATCTCGATCTATCATTACAGTAAGAGTAGAACATGAGCTTCCTTCTTGCCCAATCC
The DNA here is from genome assembly GCA_947683625.1 of Mallotus nudiflorus. Taxonomy (NCBI): domain Eukaryota; kingdom Viridiplantae; phylum Streptophyta; class Magnoliopsida; order Malpighiales; family Euphorbiaceae; genus Mallotus; species Mallotus nudiflorus. The sequence goes on along the minus strand of CANTUR010000075.1, from coordinate 6,657,967 downwards.
ATGGCCATACTTTGATCTTTTGATAGCTTAACAAATTCTTCCCCTTCTACAGGATCTAAGCTTGAAGGACCAGCCTTTATTAAACATGAAGAAGAAGAAGAAGAAGAAGAAGAAGAAGTAGCGCCATCTGATGATTCTGATATAGCATATGTGCAGCCATCCATTTCCATTTCGGCAAATGAAGCAACAAATGGTCCATAATTATAATTAACTGGGTATTTTCCTCCATGTGTTGCCCACTCTGATCCATCCCAAATTGTTGCATAAATTGACATTGGTTTTGATGGGTATACTGAAGAGTATCCATTATTGTACACAAATTCCCTTACTGGCACATTGTCCACTAAAAACCTGAAATTTTAGTTTCATAGATGCATCTATATTAGTATTGGGTAGCTATAAAAACTAAAAAAAAAATGGAACTTTTTTTTTTTAATGACTTGGGTTTTGGATTAGTAATCTTACACTGTATGGTGACTGTTCCAAATGATGCTGTAATGATGGTGCTCTGCTGTTGGATCAAACCAAAGATAGAACTTTTCTTCTCTTCCTGTCCTTACACTTCCATTTGCATATACATTAGTTTGAAGTACCCAATCATTCCTCTTGTCATGACCAAGAAGTTCAATATCTATCTCATCATGGTTATGTGGGTATGTATCTGCATTAGACATCTGAAAGAAAAAAAATCCTACTTTCAGTCCATTTATTACATTTTATATATTTATAATTACATTTTATTACATTATTATGAACTTTTTTGGGTATTTGTATTGAAAGAATTGATGAACTTACATAGAAGGCAACTACAACTCCAGAGGATAGACCAGCAGGCAATTTTATTGCAGCACTAAAGAATCCATAATAATATTTGTTTTTTGAAGCCAAACCAGACCCTGCAAAAAAGAAAAAAGAATATGGAATCAAACTCAGAAACAAATGCCAAAAAGAATCCCATTTTACAAAGCTTAAAATCACACAAGAAGAACCAACCTGAGGATTTGTCAAGAGCAAGATTGGCATAGGACCCATTGTTGAGCAACTTAACGTTTGGACCTCCAAAGAATGTAGAGAAACCTTGACCAATTGAGACAGGAGAAAATCTATCAGTTAGTCGAACAACATTTGGAGGTGTGTACCTGTTGTGCCTGCTGTGTGAAGAAACCTCTAATGTCATGCACAAGAATAAAAGAACCCAAAAGATGCTTTCTTGCAAAAGTGCCATATTTCACTAGATTTGATGAGTGACAATTTTGTGTCAGGTTAGTTCTATATATATATATATATATATATATATATGCCCACACATAGACATAACTGTAAAACCCAGAGCTTTTTTTTTTTATGTCACTTTAGATTATTTTTATCTTATAATTTATTAAGTGGGTGTTTCATCTACAAAATTTAATACAATAAAAATTTGAAAATGTTATAAAACATTCTCACATTATTGAAATTTAGTGAGACTTTACACTACTGAACCAATCCTTCGTTTTAAATTCCGAGCTGATTTTATTAAAGACCAAAAAAATTTCACATATTTTTGCTTAGTTGTTAACTAGCTGGCAACCTCTTCCTAATATCTCTTGTTCTTGGTTGGTGTTTTGGGTCTTAAAGACAGTGATGTAGAGATCATATGGGGTGACCTTAGGCTTGCATAACAGAGCCTCGTGGGGCTGCTCCAAAGTTAGGACCATGTAAAAAGTTTGATGGGAGTTGTTACCTACACTACCAGAAGCTAAAGGAACCTTTTCTTTTCTTTTCTTTGTACCCATTTCTTCTTATTGTGGTCCAAAAGATCTCAATGGGCCAAAAAAGAACATTTTTTGCTCTAATGGGCATAAAGTTTGAAAAGGTTACAAGGTTGACTGTACAAGGTGTGGTGGTTTTGACATATTCCTTCTGTTAAAATTTCATGTCATTTTCTTCATTTTTCTTGTCCTTTCATTCTTTTATTTTTTGTTGTTTTTATTTGAGCTTTTGTTTGTCCTCTCTTTTATTTTCCCTCTCATACAATGCTTTATAAGTTTTAAGCTTAATTTTTAGGTATAAGACTCACTGTAATGTGGGTTCGTGGAAAAATCTTGAATGAATCATTGTTCCTAGGATCATAGGATACAAGTAGATGAATTTTATATATAGGACTTATATTTGGGTTTCATTAGCATATGTTCTATATATGAATAGATTAATTAACCAAAAACTGTTGGATCAACTAATAGAGAGTTTAACGAATTATAGTGTATATAATAGGATTAAAATTGCATATAATAGTGTATATAATATAATAGTTTTTGAATTCCAAATACCAATTGTTTAGGGAAAAAAATTAATCATAATGGACTACGGATGATCTAGATTGAAAATTTAATTAGCTGAATTATTTTTTGAAATTTTACAAATTCACTTGTAAATCTTTTTTTATATGATGTACATATAAATACATGATATTTTAGAAAAAAAAAATAAAATAAAAATTTGAGTAACGAGTGTTGAAATAATCTCCATTCCTTGAAGAAATTTTTGGATAAGCTTATAAGTAAAAACAAAGATACTACATGGCATGTGGTCTTTCCGATTAGTAATTGCCTGAAATATATTACATAAACAGTAAGTCTTATTATGAATCTCTCTAATTAATTAACTAATTAAAACTTGAAAAATAAAAGGTAAACTAATTTCAAAAACATAAATTTAAACATCTTACTAAATTCTTGAATGAATAATCTTGAACTTATTATTTATTTTTTTTTTTTTGGTTTCCATAAAATCACAATTTAAATACAATGAAGTCAACTTTTAATAAATTCTCAAGAGGATGGCCCAATAAAAAAAAAAATTTACATCTTCTTAAAGAGATTTCACCATATGGAGTGAAATGAAAGACTTTCTAATACCCTTATTAAGTAATTTTTATAAAGGACATTAGTACAATAATGTGTTATTTCCCTTAAAGCATCATGAAATATAGATTTGCACTATACTGTCAATGTTTTATAAAATTAGGAGAATTACGGCCTATTAATATTTAGATCGTATAACGCTCGTATTAATAACATATAAGAATCTATTAGTTATTTAATAAATTTGGACATTTATCTCACAATCTTTCACCGTTACAATGCAATATATATATATATAAAGCAAGTTGGGTTTGTTTTGAATTAGATAAAGAAAAAAACAAAGAATGCCATTCATGATCTAATTAATTTGATTAGGCCAGCTTAAAATATTATTTATGGCGAGGAAAGGTTTGGTTGTGATTAGACATGTATAATTTTCTAATTTCATGCAAAATAGCACTATCCATGACTTTGCCATGGCCCTTTTGGCTGGCACTTAGATTAGATTGGGGGATATGACAATTAAGAAGTGACATGATAAAGATTCCATTTAAAAGAAAGAAAAGAAATCAGCCAAAAGATGTCATGATGTATATGGCTGCAATGCAATTGACATTTTGAAAGCAATTTGAAAGGGAAGAAATTGATTGAAGATTATGGTTGAGATTGCTAATAAGAACCAGCTGTGTTTAAGCTATGTGAGGCCTGACATTGACATAGCAAAGGTCGCAATTATAGTGATAGAAGTGATCCAGCTGTTTATACTGCCAATCACTAAAATCTAAACGAATTCGCTCAGCTTCCGGTTCAATTCAATTCAATATAACCTATACATTGACCAAAAAAAAAAAGTAGAAAATATATGTTCTTTTGGAACAAGAAAATAAATTTCTCCATTAAACTAAAAACAGGTAAGAAGTCATAACAAGAGCAACGCTTTTATACAATAAAACATTAAAACTTGTATACTTGAAACAAGAAAAATAAATACACAATAGTTAAAGATTAAATTCCATCTACGTAAGGAATGAAGAAATAAACAATGAACTCTAATCTAATTGGTAAAGATGAAGAAGGTTATCGTGTCAATTCTTAGTGAGAGCAATGTCAAAGAACTTTATATCCTTATCTCATCCTCCACTAGAACTTCTATATACATGTGATATTATAGTTAATTTGTAATGGTGCTGTTAGTTTGTAATAGTTATTGTAATTGTAGTAATTTTCTGAAATGAGATGATATTTGACAAAAAAAAATAATACTCATAATTGTAATGATCTCCCGAAATGGAATAATATTTGACAAAAAAAGAAATGGTAAATACATCAAGAAGCAATAACACAAACTATCAAAAAAATACATGTAGAAAACTGTGAATAAATTCAAAAAAATTTGATAATTAGTTAGGTTGTACTGAAATTTTAACTATTTTCATAAATTAACTAGATTGCAACTCTGTATGAATTGAATTATATTAATGAAAATTTAATAAGATATAGATATCAATGATTCAGGCCAAAAACAATATGAATATCAAAAGAATTACAATAAAAAAATTTAAATTTTTATTTAAATTTTTAAATGGATGATAAAATACCCTCTTATGAGATCAAAATATTTGGTTGAAAATAAAATTTATTCTATTAATTTTCTGATTTCAAGTTATGAGATTTACCGATATAGACTAATAAGTTACCTTAATTGATGCATGTTGTTATTTCTCATAAATAGAGGGATGGGATGATTAAGACGTGCCACTCATTTTCAAGTGTCAACCATATCCTCTTATTTCCGCGTAATGAAAATAATTGATATGCTAATCCTATACCAATAAATAATGAGAAAAGGCGGCTTCCTTTCCATAATTCCACGTTATACCTCCCATGCCCTTCCACGTATCTTAACTTCCACGAGACCATCCCGTAATTTCAGGCCACGTGTCGCACTCTCGTCAACTCAAGTACAAAAACTCGAAACTCTCTACGAACCCGCCTTCCTTTCATCTCCTACATCCTCAATTCCGTATTTACCACGTGCTCTCAAATCCAACCGTTCATCTTGTCAACCTCTTACTATCTTCTGACACGCGTCCTTCGCTAGATCCAATATAGTACCTATATGTATATATATCTACTGACAAACCCCCAATTGCTAATTCCAATTCCAAACCAAAACCAAAATATCAAAGATTCCAAAAGTCAACTTTTTGTTTCATTTAAGTCCTTTTTTTCGATGATCTCAAACCAAAACGGCTCCACCCGCCGGATTTTTACGTTCCCGGTGGTTCATCCTTGCGAGAACATTGACCCAAAAACGCTGATTGCTTCAATTACAGATCTAGCGCTCGAAATTTGCGAATTCAAGTCTAAATTTTTCTCTGCCAATGCAAAAAACGCCCGCGAAACTATTCGTCAAGTTAACAACTTTCTCTCATTCGTTGAGGAATTTCGGGCTGATTTCGATTTGGGTGTACTTGATTCGGTCATTCTCAGCTTTTCGGAGCTCCATTTGATTTTACAGAAACTCCGGTACTTATTGGAAGATTGTACCAGGGAAGATGCTCGTTTGTTTATGGTAATGAAGTCGGATCGGGTCACGAATCAGTTCCGAGTATGCGTTCGAGCTATGGCTGTTTGTTTGGAAGTTTTGCCGGTTGGGTTGATCGATATTTCAAGTGAAGTGAAGGAGTTGATTGAGTTTGTAATAAAGCAAGCGCGAAAAGCAAGATTTGAAGTTGACCCGGATGATAAACGGGTCATGAAGGACGTTTTCTTAATTTTGAATCAGTTCGAGAATGGTGTTGTTCCTTGTAGGAATGATGTAAAGCAGGTTTTGGATTACATTGGAATCCAAAAATGGGGTGATTGTAGTAAAGAAGTCAAGTTATTGGACGCAGAGATTGGATTTGAGAATTCAAATGAAGAAAAGAGAAGAGAGGTGGCGCTTTTAAGTAGCTTGATGGGGCTCTTGATTTATTCTAGGTGCGTGCTTTTCAATTCTATTGATGCAAAAATGACCCAGCAGCAGCAGCTTAATAGTAAATGCAGCAGAGAGTTGCTCGGTTGCATTAACAGTGATGATTTTAGATGCCCAATTTCACTAGAGATCATGAAAGATCCTGTCACGGTTGAGACAGGACATACTTATGATCGATCTTCGATATTGAAATGGTTCAGGTCTGGAAAGTCCACATGCCCAATAACAGGCAAGAGGCTTGGAAGTACAGAGTTGATACCAAATTTAGTGCTCAAGGGTTTGATTCAGCAATTCTGCATTGAAAATGGGATAACAGCTGCTGAGATAAATCACAAGAATCGGGACATAACAAGGACGGTCCTTGCAGGAAGTGTGGCTGCTGAGGGAGCTATCAAAATGGTGGCTAGTTTTCTTGCTGACAGGCTTGAAAGTGGAGAAAATGAAGAGAGGAATAAAGCAGCTTATGAGATCAGGCTTCTGAGTAAAGCCAGCATTTTTAATCGGTCTTGCTTGGTGGAAGCTGGTGTCATTTCATTTCTGTTGAAGATGTTGGTGTCTAAAGATTCTTCAACTCAAGAGAATGCTATTGCAGGTTTATTGAATCTTTCAAAGCATTCCAAAAGTAAAGCTGTGATTGTTGAGAACGGAGGATTGGAGTTAATTTTAGATGTTTTGAAGAATGGAATAAAGATGGAGGCTAGGCAGCATGGTGCTGCTACATTGTTTTACCTTGCTTCCATAGAGGAGTACAGGAAATTGATTGGAGAGAGTAATGAGGCTATACCGGCTTTAGTACATTTGGTTACAGAAGGAAATGATCGTGCAAGGAAGAATGCATTGGTTGCAATTTATGGATTGCTGATGCATTTTGATAATCATTGGAGAGTTCTTGCAGCTGGAGCAATTCCTCAGCTTCTTATTATTTTGACATCTTGCCAAAGAGAAGAATTAGTAACAGATTCTTTAGCAGTTTTAGCTAGTCTAGCCGAGAAACCTGATGGGGCAAAAGCAATTCTTCGCTCTGATGTCTTGCCTCAAATCATAGGGGTTTTAGATTCCTCCACTTCAAGAGCAGGAAAGGAGCAATGCGTGTGTTTGTTGCTAGCTTTATGCATTAATGGTGGTACAGATGTGGTAGCTCTTCTGGTCAAGAGCCCCTCTCTTATGGGATCATTATATTCCCTGCTAAGTGAAGGCACTTCTCGAGCAAGCAAGAAAGCAAGCGCTCTCATCAGGATCCTCCATGAATTCTACGAAAGGAGTTCCCGTAGCTCCAAGTCTCCAGTTCTCCCTCGAGAACGATTTGTTCATGTATGGTAACCCGATTTTTTGTGGGCTTTCCATCATGGTTTTGTTTACTCGCAAGCATCTCTCAATGTAAATACATTCGACTGTGGAGGGATGATTTCTTTTGTGTTGTTAGCTCAGTTTTTTTGAAGAGCTAATCTCTACATTGGCTTCTGTTTTTTTATGAAGCTTTGTACACATTGGCTTCTCTTTTTGTTATGAAACTTTGTAGAAACATATCATTGTGTTGTCAATCTTTGTAAGAATAATCCTGCATTACATTGTTGTAAAGATCATTCATTAGAAGATGCAATAAAAAACAAGAATTTTTCTTTAATCATCCATTTTTCCTCCCCTTAAATTTTATAGCTGTTGCTCAACGATATGCCATTGACTTCATTGTAATAGAGAGATCTCAAGTGCTTCCTCTAATCTTAGTACCACTTGCTCCATTGATGGCCTTTCCTGCTTAATCCCTGTACATGACAAGGCGAGCTTGAGAACTATGACAAAGGTTTCAACAGAGTAGTCTTCATTAAGTCTAGGATCAGCAAATTCTGTTATATTCCCAGCTCTTGAGAAAACTTTTGCCTGTGAAGTTTACATATTCAATATCAGATTTAGCTGGAAAAAAAAAAAAAAAAAAAGCTTTGTTTCTGCTCATGAAAGGAGTTTATTGCCTGCTTCTTACCATTTTGTTCAGCTGCATTGGTCTATTTAAGTTCAGATTGATCACCCTCTGCCCTGAGATGAGTTGCAGTAGAACTATCCCAAAACTATAGACATCACCCTTAGCATTTACATGGTGATTTGTTCGATATTCAGGATCAACATAACCAAGTGTTCCTCTCACTTCTGAGCTTACATAGGACTGACCCACATCTATAACTTTTGATAATCCGAAGTCTGAGAGTTTTGCTTGAAATTCAGCACTGATGAGAATGTTGGTTGGCTGCCAAAGACAGCACATGCAACAGCATGTAAAGATGAGACAGAATGAATATTGAGGGAAAGGCGCAAAAGAAAGGGAGCAGAAGATGAGGATAAAGCTACCTTGATATCGCGATGAACAATGCAGCCTTCTGGATAAGTGTGCAGAAACCAGAGACCTCTAGCACTACCAATTGCAATCTCAAGTCTTTGTATCCAGGAAAGAACTTTATCTTTACCTGTTCTTCATTTTAGTCTATTAGCTCTTCATAACCATGTGATGAAAATGATCATGAAACTAGATCAAAACAGGAAACGAGAACCTACCATATAGCCACTCTGATAGATTACCATTGTGGCAAAGCTCATAAACTAGGAAACAATCATCTTTGTGCTCACAGAATCCTAGCAGAGCTACAAGGTTTGGATGTCTAATGTGGGATAGGCTTGTAACTTCACGGACAAATGTCTCTACATATCCATCGTTGATTATGTGCTTAACAGCAACATGCTGCCCATTAGACAGCATCCCTTTGTACACCTTCCCTGTATAATAGTACTGTCACATCTTCTGATAGAGAAAGAAAATTCCCAAGCTGTACACATAATAAACTATGAACTTCAATTGTAATAGACAGTAACTTTAACTAATTTCATGACCTTTATGTATTGTTTTCTAGTTCGTCATCAAATCTGAAATAGCAAGATTAATGATCACTATACAGAGTTGAATTTCAAGCATCTTACCAGCTATGCCTTGGCCTATCAAGTTTACTTCATTGAGATTGTCTGTTGCCAAGGAAATTTCCTTAGGTGATATCCTGAGATCACTGGAGTCCTCAGAGTATGAATCATATGGTCCTGTCCAAAATCATATAAAAAGGTAAGCAATTTATAACTGTAATGGATATTATATAGTATATGATTATATTCTTCAAACCATCTGTGAGAAGTACCAGCATTTCCTATTGGCAGGTTTCGTCCTCTATTCCATTTTCGGAAAAAGATCCATATTGATATTGCAATGATTATTATTGCCGCAAGTCCTACTAGCCCGGTGATCAGAATCATTCTACCTGTTATGTGCAAAGTAGCATAAATTCTGTCAGTGCATTGTTAAATTATTGTCCTAAGTGTTCAGGAGTAGTAATGCAGTTATCTTCAGGATTGTAATTTACCAGTCTGAAACTCTAATCAGAACCCAATTAATGAAAAAAAAAGGGTCATCCTTAATGCATGAAACTATCTGAGCTTTGCCAATGAAACTGTTAAAAAACACATAATTCAAAGAGGGAAATCAAGAATGTTATCAGTGAACTTCACCTATGTTGTGCCTGTGATGACCACTCCTAGCCATGTCTGCCTGTTCATTTCCTGAAACTGAGAGACTATCAGCGTTAAAAACAACTTTCACACACACTAATATATCAACCAAGAAAGGAGGAAAAAAAATTGAATCAATGGTCAGAACTGCTTCAAACCTGCAACAAGATTCTGCAACGCAAGGCAATTATAAATAGCCTGGACCCTTCCCCTATCATCAATCAGATTACTGGTTAATGTTATCAAAACTGCAAATCTACATACGTTATCTTCAGAATTCAAGTCACTTCCATTGTTGGGCAATCCACCAATCTGCTCCCACCTACTTAAACACAAACTGCAAGCCTGATCATGTTCATCATCTAAATACACAAGTTTACAATCTTCAGCTAAACTGCTCAACATGTTACCAAGCTTATTAATGACATCAGCCTTTGTATAGCTAGAGCAGCCTCCATTTCCACCCATTAACTTCTGGATTCCACAGCTCAAAACACCATCATAAACCTGCTTCATCGAAATTAAGCAGTCTGTCTGCTGTGTTGAATTTAAGTATATCTGGCCAGTTTTATTGGCCATTTGTCCCAATGCATACAAGTAATCATCAAAACCAGGTACACAACAACTACTGTTAATGAACCCACCCCAGTTGCCTGGTGCACAACTTGAGGTATCTGCAGAAGAAGAGTTTTGAATATCAAGAATGCAACTACCATTACAAGTCTGTGAAGAGATGAAAACCAAACCAAGACCAATGATAATTATCTGGAGCAGTTCTTGGTCTATTAAGATTGGTATAGCCATGTATGGAGGTTTTGAATTAGTTCAATGTCAGATACATTTTGGGTACTTAAAAATGAAACTTGGTTTCTTGGAATCAAGAATTTTAGCATAGAATATTGAAGATTAATATTGACAAAATTGACAATTCAAGAACCGAAATGAGCAGAGGACAAATGCAAGGTACAATGTGGTCTATATATTACTTGCCATTTATAAGCTGAATCTGTCAAAGTGTAATAAATTAATTATTGTTCGATAAATTCACCAAATAGTTTTAAAAAAATATATTTAATTGGCAAAATAAAAAATTATTGTAGCTGATGTTGTTCCGGCCGATTGTTCAGGACAAACACATAACACCAATGGGAAGGTCAAGTTTGCTGCCTTTTGTTTTTTTTAAATTGCAAAATTTATTTTTGCAATTTTAATTTTCTTTAAGTGAAGAAATTAATTCTTTGCTTTTATTAAAAATAAAATAAGATAAAGTAGTAAGATGAATTTTACAAGACAGATAAAAAAATTTTAATATTATTTTCTTTATATATAAGATTTAAATTTAAAATTTCGTAACGACATGTCAATGCAATTGTTGGCACCGTTTTTTGTGAAATCAAAATTGATACTGCAAGTGTGATGCCACTGAGGAAGAACATGGAAACATCATCTCTCTTGGGTGCTGCTAGCTGCAGATTTTTGCACTGAAAACATCTAAACTCCAATTCATGTTAATATTATTCTCCTTGCTTGGAGGTAAACGACAGTTTACTGACCCTCTTTGCCAATTAAACTTATAAGTTTCAAACAATTTTATGACATTTATTTATAAATCTTAAGTAAGTGCATTAGACTTCAATGGAAATTTTGTTACCTTTATTTTCAATTCTAATTTTTTAGTTTTATTTATTTTAAAATTTTATTTTTAATCTAAGTAAAATTAAAATTAAATAACAATTAATTACTCCTAATTTTAAAATATTTTTCCTTAAATATCAATTTAAAATATTTATATTGAATAAAAAATTAACCATATAAATTTTCTTTTTAACTTTAAAATTTGATAATTATTTGAATTGTTAGTTTAGATTATTAGAGCATGTAAATTATATTTATTAATAAAATTAATAATTTTAAATAATTTGATTCATATGCCTAACAATTGAAAATAACAATTTAAATAAAGAATCAAAATTAAAAAAAATAATAATTGATTTGATTAAATTTTTTAATGCCACATAAATATTTTAAGTTATTATTTAATTTGAGGTATTTTAAAATTAATACTAATTAATTGGTATTTAATTAAAATTTTATAAAAATTAAAATTAAGCATTTTATATTTTTATTTAAATGATAAAATTCTAAGAAATTTTGTTTAATAAAAAATATAATTTCTTAATATTAGGAACAAATAGTATAATATAGTCGTATAGAGCGGGCAAATAGTATTTACTTAGTAATTTTTATGTTAGTTAATGGCAATTGTGATAGAAAATTTGACAAAAAAGGCAAATAATATAATTATACAAAATAGAAGGAAGAGATGTTAATTTTAGAAGGCAAATAATATAATTAGATGTTAGGGACTAAGGGGGAATTTGAGTTAGCTAATTGAGGTAATTGATAGAAATTTTTTCTTAATCAACTACAATTTCAACGTTTGGTAAAATACAAAAATCAGTAGTTGATAACTAATTTTATTCAAAACAACTATAGATTTGAAAAGTTCTATTTTGGAGTTTTTTCTAATCAGATGATAGCTGATTTGTATTTATTTTTATTTAAACTATTTTACCCTTATTAAATAATATAATAACCCTTATTTTTAAATTATCTTAATATAAATTGAGATATGTAGTGTTAATAAATTTAAAAGTCATATTTATTTATTTTATTATTTGTGATTAATAATTACTATTTTATGTTAAATATATTTTCTACGTAAATATTTATTTTTAGAAACTTATTATTTTAAACGTTTAATTTACATTATTCATTGTTAATTTTTTGGATAGTATTATTTTAATAATATTAATTTTAGTGCATTATTATTTTTATTAATTTACATTATTTGTATTATTATTAAATTATTTAATAAATATTATGTTTATTGTTGTTAGTGTGTGTCTATATATATATATACAAAAAACGAAGAAAAAAAAAACAGGAGCTTACTGTAAATCATCCCCTCACTCACTGCAATCCTGATCGCCTCCCTTCATTGTGCCTCTCGTTTCTCTTCGCTGAACTGCCACCATCTTCTTCCCTCTTTTTCTCCTTCTTCTCCATTGCTGTCTGTATATCAGAGCGTCGCCAGAGAAGATAAACAACAACAACGCCGCAGGAAGCTTCTCGCTAGCGTTCTTCCTTTTCCGGCCACCAAACTGAGCCATTCCGGTGCCGTTCGACTACTAGAGCTTCAAGGAGGCCGAATACAAGCTCCTTGTCAAGCAGTTGATTTTTTTGTTTTGAGCTTTTAGGGTTTTCTAATTTTTTTAGGTTGATTTTCGGTTGATTCTTGAAAACTCCCTTAACAAACTTTGATTCTAATAGCTCAAATTTCATGAATTTTTTTTTTTAGAATTTATTTGAATTTTGATGAATTTTTTATTATTTATTGAATTTTCATAAATTAATTATTTAAGTTATAAATTTGGTTGATTTGGTGTTATTATAAGTTGTTATTAATTTTAGTGCTGAGAAAATAATTTTTGAGAATATTATGTAATTTTTAAGAATATTTTTCTATTATGTGAATATTGGAATATTAGGTTAAATGTATATTTTTGTTGAAAGTAATGTTTAATTTTGTGTCTTAGATGATATTAGACTAAAATATGTTGATAGAATAATTTTAATGATTTTATATAATTTTTTAGGAAATTATTTAGTATTATGTGTATTTTGAAATTATTGGGTAATTATGAGTTTTTATTAAAATTATAGTTAAATATTATGTTTTAGTTGGTTTTAGAATTATTTAAGGTATTAAAATGATTTTTATAAATTATTTACTATTTTTAACTAATGACTACTAATTTTTGAAAATTATTTTCAAATAATATATTATTTACTAAATTGGTAATTAAATGGGTTTTTAATAACATTTAATATATGTATATATATATGGCTATTTAAGTTATTTGAATATATAAAAGTGAATTTTTACTATTTTTTATTGAATTATTGAGGAATTTGATTTTTAATAATATGATATTATTATTTTGGAATTTTTATTTAATTATTGTAAAATTAATTATATTAAGTGTTTTGATGTTTAAATATACTATATTTTGATATTTTGAGGGTATTTATGAAATTTATTGATTTTTAATATATTTATTGTATTATTTGATTTTTGGTGGAATTGTAAACTTCGGTTGAGAATTGTGTAGTTCGGGGTCCCAACCGAAGGTGTTGTGTTTTCTGTTATTAGAAGTGTGTTTGCTTACAGGATTGGCTCTACTTTTTAGTAGAAAAATATCCATTTTACAGAGGAAGCTCTGCCGAATTCTCGTAAAATGTGATGTCATGTTGATCATAAGATTTCAATTTTTGTCTGAGTTTCGTACTCTTAGATCGAGTCTTTTTAGAAGTATAAGTTAGCTTTATTCTGATTTTGTTATTATTATTTTATTTTTAGTTACACCGAGACTGAGGCCTAATGGACCGGACCGGTCGAACCAATCTCGAGTAGCGCAAACTTATGAGTTGTTATTTTATATATACATTGCATTTAGGATGCATGTTTTAGCATATATACATGTTTTGATTTGTATTTATTCATAAATTGTTTTGTTAAATATTGTCACGACCCAAAATAGGGGTCATGACCGGCGCTAGGGAACGAGAATTCTTTCGAATCCGGAACCCGTAGCAAGCCTAAAAATAAAATAAACATGCATAGTAATAACAATATATAATGCAGCGGAAATAAAAATCATAAATATCACAATAGTATATACACCAACTGGATTTAAGTTAAATCTCATCTCATAGATATATAAATCTTTTAATACAAATCCAGTTTCAATATAATACATCTCTTTAAATAAAATACATGAAATCCCACATTTTAATTCACAACTACTGCAGTGTCTAAATTATAAAAATAAGACTCAAGTAAATAATTTACACAAAGAAGCCGGGGCGGAAGAAATCCGGCGTATCGACCTGCTACTGAGGTCTGAAGATGTTGACTCTCCTGAAAAATAGTCAACGGAGGGGAGTCAGACCTCACTGAGTGAATTACTATAATATATATACATACACACTAAATGATAATGCATTCAGTCAACAGTATATATCTAATATATATATACAGGCAATTACACACAGATGCAATAAAATCATTTTTATATATTTTATCTGAAAATCATCTTTTATGAAGGATCAAATAGAACCCTAGAATATCGCAACCTCGGAAATAGTGTTAGACAACACTCTAGCCATACAGGCTCACTTATTCCAAATATATCCACTTAATCCATTTGAACAGTAGACTGGCCCCGAGACACTAAGTCAACCGAGCTCCAGCAGTCTAACTGCCAGTGTGATTGGCCCCGAGACACTTGGTCAACCGAGCTCCAGCAATCACACCTCCAAACCATATCTCACACATCAAATAATCATACTCAATCAATATCCACAAATAAGTTAGTAATATAGCCTAAATACTATAGGCGTACCGGTACGTACTCAGTCCTAGTGTTGCCCACTAGGTAGCACGTTCTATTGATATCCTTCATTAATAATATAAATCATTCATTCACAAAAATAAATGATGCATGAAGTTCAATAAAATAACAACATAAACCATATATATACCGGAAATATACCAAAAGTAAACCAGGTATATTTCGAGTATATATATGTCAAATGAATTCAATCAAATTATAACTTAAGCTAGAAATATATTTAAAAATATTTTAAATATATTTTATTTACAAAACATGCATATAATTTAATATATACCAAAAATATACTTAAATACAAATCATATTATTTATGCATTTTAATCGAAATAAAATATATATTTCTAAATCATGCATCCTAAGCATATATATATAATATAGTAACTCACCTAGTGCGCTCCACGAGACGGGTCCGACGGGCCTGGTCCACTAGCCCTCGGTCTCGGCGCAACTAAACAAGCAATAAATAATCGACATCAGAATAAACCTAATAGAAATCCTAGAATTCGGTCTAGAGTATTAAATACAGAATCAGAAATTAGGGTTCGACTGGATATCACATTTTACGAGAATTCTACTGAAAATCCGGTAGAACCTCCCCTGTAAAACGGACATCTCTCTACTCAAAAAGAGTAGAGCCGACCCTGCAAAGAAATACACTTCGAAAAATAAGCTCAACACAAATCCACAACCCCTCGGTCGGACTCCAGACTACAATCTACCGACCGGCGTCCACAAACACAAAACAATTCCAGAAATACCAAAAATACCCTTATAACATAGAAATTCATTTTATAAGTAGAAATTACATAATTAACCTTTAAACACATTAAAAACCAATAAAAACTCATTTTATTAGAAAAACCGTATATTATATATATAATTGAAAATAATTCGCGAAAAATAGTTTTAATTAGTTAAAAATACCAAATAATTTGTAGAAATAATTTTTATACCTTAAATAACTATTAAAACCAATTAAATTACATTTTTAGCCAATTTTATGTAAAATTACCAAAATGCCCTTATATATATAAATATACTAAAATTCATTCAAAAATTCACCAAAAATTATACAATTATCCAAAATTAATTTTCTAAACATATTTATCAATAATATCAATAATTAAACTCAATTAACCAATTAATTTCAAATAAAAACACATTTAACCTAATTTTCCCAAAATTACATAAACTCAAATAATTCAAAATAAATACTTAGAAATTCATAAAAATTCCAAATAAATTCCTATAATTCATTTAAACACCTAATTTAACCATAAAACACAATTTCATAATTTAAATAATTAATTTACAAAAATTAGAAAATAATATTAAAATATTCAAAAATACCCAAAAATTCCACAAAAATTCATACATGTAGATTAAGCTACTAGGATCAACATTTGTGAAGGGAGTTTTCATGAATCAATCAATTTGAAGCTCAAAAGAAATCAAAAACCCTAATAGGCCGAAATTGAAAATTCGAAACCTAAGCAATTCTAGACCATTTAAGCTCAAACCAAAGCTAGAATCACACTCACCGGAGCTCAAGGAGAATAAAGAGACCGGCAGTGTCAAAAACGGTGGCCGAAAGAGGAAGAAACGGCGAGGAGAAGATTTTGGCCGAAAATGGCAGAAATAGCTTGCCGGCGTCGAGGAAGGAAGCTGCTGGCGGCGGGGGACGGCTGGGAACGACGGTGGCAAGCCGGGAGGCACACCGACGGTAGGTGATCGGCGTGACAAACGGTGGTGAGGGGTGGTCGGGCGCACGGGGAAGAAGGAAGAAGAAGAAAAAAAAAAGAAAAAAGAAAGAAAAGAAAAAGAAAGAAAAAGAAAAGAAAAAGAAAAAAAATAAAATAATTTTAATAATTTAATAATAAATAAAATAATTAAATAATAATAAATTAATAAATAAATAATAAAATATTAGGGTAATATATATTAAACCCTAATTAAATAAATATTTACACACATAGGCTTTATTTAGTATTTTAAAAATACGTATGAGTTCATGCAAGTCTGAAAATATATATAAAATAATTAATAATAAATTATTTACGTGAAAATTTCTCTGAAAATGCAAGTCCCGGGAAAATTTTACGTAAAGCACTGTAAATAAGACACAGTAATTAAAATAGGTTTTAAATGCATAACAACTCATAAAAATATCATATAATATACAGAAATTATTAACACTGCATATCTCGGTACAGTGTAAAAAATATTTTAAAAACACGGGATATTACAAATATTTAGTATATGTTAGGTATATTTTAAGTATATTTTTGATATATTACAAAATAAATGTATGTTATATTTTTTTTTTTTTGTACTTAAAATGTTTTTTAGTATATTATTGGTTTATATTTGGCATATTTTATGGTTGAATTGAATTTATTTAACATATATATATTTGAAATATACTTAATTTATTTTAGGTATATTTCTGGTATATATATAGTTTATTTTGTTATTATGTATGATATTATACATTATTTATTTTTCATATGTATGTTTAATTTTTAAATGAAGGATATCGATAAAGTGTGCTATCTAGTGGGTAACACTAGAATCGAGTACGTACCGATGCGATAGATTTTGGGATTGAGTGAGAATCACTTGAGATATTTGATAATACATGATTGATTGATTGATTGATTTAAGATTTGATGTGATTGAATAGTGTGGTTGTTAGAGCTCGGTTGATCTAGTGTCTCGAGGTCAATCACAATGACAGTGAGATTGCTGGAGTTCGGTTGACTTTATATCTCGAGGTCAGTCTACTGTCCATAATGAAATAAGTGAATTAATTTGGAATTAAGTAAGCCTATATGGCTAGAGAGTTATTGTTAATTAAGGTTGTGATTTATTAGAGTCCTATTTGATCCTTCAATAAATAATGTTTTTCAGTATTTATATATAAAGTGATTTCAACATCTGTGTGAAATGCTTTTATATATATTTATTATATATGGATGATTAATTGCATATGACATTAGGAGATGCATATATATATATATAATATAACAATTCACTCAGTGAGGTCTGACTCTCCTCAGTTGTTGATTTTTCAAGAGACTCTTCTTCCTCAGATCTCAGTAGTAGGCTCATTCGCCGGACTTCTTCAACCTCAGCTATTTTGTGTAAATTACTTATTTGATTTTATTGTACTCTAGAAAATTACAGTAGTAGTTGTCATATTTTGTATTTGTGAATGTTTGTTGTAATTTCAAAGGTCTTTCTCTGAATATTGTATAATATTTTATTTTATGATATGACAGAAATTTATTTTTATGATATTGGTTTGAGATTTTATTTATGGTGCATATTTTATTTATTTATTATATGCTTTTATTTTTAAGGCTTGCTACAGATTTCAAATTCGAAAGAACTTCCGTTTCTTAACGCCGATCATGACTCCTGATTTGGATTGTGACAAATAATAACTAATAACAATTATTTAAATTAAAATTAAATGTATATAATTAATTTTTTATAGTTAATAATTAAATAAATATTATTGTAAATTATAATTAAATAATTATTATATTTATACCTATAATTATTTTAAAAAAATATACAATAATATTTATATTTTAAAATTTATTTTTAAATAATTTGTATTAATTATTTGAATAATATATAAATTAAAGACAATAAATTATTATTTATTGATATATTTTTTTTAAATAATTTGCATAACTAAAAAATATTATAAAAAGTATATGAAATTATATGTACAAATAAATTATACCTTTAATAGTCATTTGACATACAAATAGCAACAACTAATAAAATTTTATCAAACACTTTATATTTATTAGCTATTAGTTATTATAAACAACTAAAACAAATAGGCCTTAAGTAATATGACATAGCAAATTACATAGGTAAATAGTAATTCACCCTTATATTAAAAACATCTCATTAAAATCAATCTAATGGCTATTATTATTTTTAAAATAAAATAATAAAAATACTATGAAAAATAAAATTACTTATTTACTTTGAATTTAAAAATATATTATTTATTAATTAACTGAATATATAGTGCCTTTATAGTTAAAAATATGTTTAATTTTCTTAATTAATCCAATATATCATTGTAAATATGAACATGTATTAAATAATATATTTTTACTATAATTATTTATTTTGTGTTTTGATTCACATTTACTATTACAAATTTTATTGTTGAATATGAATAGGAGTTTTTTTTAGGTCAAGTGACTAAATCCAAACGCCATAAGGGAAGAAATAAGAGGGTGGAAGGTTCGATTTCTAATTTTTTCAACTAGATATTTACACATTTTGTTACTTAAAATATTTGTAACTACATACGATTTGTTAGATTAATGTATTAATGAGGTATTTTGAATTTAATAGTGGACTTGAGAAAAAGTAAACTTTATTTGCAAAAGCACCATTTCCCATCAAACTGACTGAAAGATGCACATTTCCTATTTCCATAGCATGTGCATGAAAAGGAAAAAGCAAAAAATAAATAAATCAAATAAAAGTTAAAAGTTTTAAAAGACATAAAGTTGCCTCTTATGGCCCAAAAAAACAAAAAAGTTGCTTATATAATTGACCTCCCCTGCTGCGGCAGCACATAGGGCTGCCAGGTTTCTGCAAAGAAAAAAATGCAATTTACACTTTACTCCTTCTAATTAAAACTCTTTCATTAAGGACACTTTAATTTTTTTATTTTTTATTAATCTTTTATATTAAAAAAATAACTCTCTTAATTTTATGAAATTAATTACTTTTTAAATTCTAATACAATAAAATAATTTATTTTTCAATGCAAATTATTTTTTAAAATATTTATATATTTTTAATTAATATTTTAAATCACAATTAGTTTTTAATAAATTTATTTTTTATTTAACTTTTTTATTTTTTGTTTAATTACAAATTAATATTTTATTTTAAATATTGATAAAAATATATAAAATTTTATTAAAATGTTAATGAAAATTTTAATTGAGTAGTTGAAGTGATAGTGATGTAAAATTTAAAAGCAATGCTAAACGGTTATAATTTAACTAAATTGTTTTTGCTAAAAAGGATATTAATATCATTTCAGGTGGATTACAGAGCTATTAATGAAAAATCATTCAAGTGCAATACCCATAAAGTTTTCCCTTGCAAATTTTGAATTTTTTAATAATTTTCTTTCTACCTTCATCATTTATTGCTCTTTCTCATGCTGCCTCCTATCCGTCCATGTCCCTCTACCACCTAATTTCTTTTTTTTTTTTTTTCTTTTTCCTCTTTTAACTTCAATTTCTCATAATTATATTTAACAAAATACGGAAGCTGAGATTGAGATATAATATATGTGACCATTGATTTTAATTTGAAAACACTTATATTTAATAAATAAAAAAGTTCATTCCAAAATAAGCAAGATTTTAATTCAAAAATGGTTAAACTTTAACGAATAAAATTTACCCATGAAATTTTTAATTTTATTTCTCATAATATTACTTCCTTTTTTTTATTTCTTTTACCTTCTTTTTCTTTTCTTTTTTTCTTGTCGTATTATTTTTTTTTAATACTATCATATTATCATTTGTATTCTCTAAAAATTTTAATCTAACTATAAAAAAAAATTCATCAATTTATTTTGATTCAAGTCTTACATGAATATTGATTCACATGAACATTCATACCAAATTTTAAAGTTATAATTCTCAATGTAATAATTAAATAAAATTTCAAAACTTTCGTCCAAATGTTATGTTGAAGATTGAACATAATATTTAACTATAAAAACTAATGAACAATAACCTAGTTATTTTGAAGGTTTGTAATTTTTTTTAACAAAATGTAACTAAGCACTATTGAAATAGGGTAAAAAATGGAAAACTCAAATTCGGATTTTCCGTATACCATTGGAAACTCTTTAATCATTAGTCTAAGATTCACCAACTTGAAAATTTGTAACTTTGACTTCACTATTAAATATTTTTTAAAAACACTTATATATAATAAAAATAATAATTAGTATCATATTATTTACCTCATCAATTTTAAATAATATCAATAAGATTAGATTACTTAATAACAAGAATAATTAATAAATTATTATATGTAATAATATGACTCTTTTTAATATAATTACTTATTTTGATTAAAAAAACATACTTTTAAACAAAATTATATCGTTTTAATTATCTATAATTAGGAGCTTGCAAAAATTGAAACCGAACCAAATAACTGAATCAAGTCGAATTCAATTTGATTTGAGTTTTTGAATTTTTTTTAAAAGTTCACTTAAAATTGAGAGAATTGCTTGAAAATCAAATTATATATATAGAGACATGAAAATATTTAGATTTTACATTTTGTTAATAAAATTTCGACAAGCATAAAGTACAATTGTACTAATTGGCTAAAGATAAAAGGATATATTAGATTTATGAAAATACATTAACAATTTTGAATCAACATATCTAATTATACAATCATTAAGAATTTTTTAGTTATTAGACAAGTAGTTTAATGATTAAATGTTCATCTTGTAATTTTTTTTTTCTTTAAAAAAATTTCAAAGTAATGAAAAATGAAAAAAAGTAACAGAAAAACTACCATCCAATGCATGTGTATATGTGAACATCTTGTTTACAAGTAGGTTACTAAATAATAATAATTATTATTAATATATGTTAGAAGGTAAGGCATGATAGTTCTTTAAGAATTTAAATTTTGAAAAGTCTTATTAATCGTTGTAAATTGGTTATTATAGCAAATAGGTCATATAAAAATTTACCTTCTTATAGATTTATTAAGTTTGAATTTTGAAATAATTAAAGTTATGTGGGTACCAAATATTAGGATATCCAATTTAAAAAAAATTATAAAAGTTTATATCATACGATTGGCCGTTTTCGAAGATAAAGTCTATTGCACCTTTAATATAGCAATTGTGAAAATAATGGTGGCTTTTTTATCCCATATTGTGTCTTGAAAATTTTCACATAACTTAGTTAGGTGATTTTTATTAAGTAAATAAAATATAATTTTATTGTATAAATATTTTTAATAATAAGATAGTATATTAATATTTTTTTTAGTTTAATTTCACAAATTTTTATTTTTTTATGATTGATTGGTATAGACACTTGGTTCGATAAGGTGCGAATTGTGGATGCTCAATTTAATCATCCACAATGAAGCTAAATGATGAGAAATGTGAAACTTGAATGCAAAAGAGAAGCCCAAAATCTTATTAAAAATGAACCTATGAGCTTTAAAACCTCAAAATCCAAACCAAAGCCATGAAACGAGGACTAGACCCATAAGACGAGCCCATTATGCCCTGGCCCATTAAGCCCAATGCAGGGCGAGCCACAGAGGTGATGCTCTTTGAAGAGGCAATCGTCTATGGCAGCAGAGGCAATCGCCTCTATGGTAGCATGTCTGTAATATCCCGTGTTTTTAAAATATTTTTACAACCGTACCGGGATATGCAGTGTTAATAATTTCTGTATGTTATATGATATTTTTACGAAGTTGATATGTATTTAAAACCTATTTTTATTACTGTGTATTATTTTCAGTGTTTTACGTAAAATTTTCCCGGGACTTGCATTTTCGGAGAAATTTTCACGTAAACAATGTATTATTAATTATTTTAAATGTATTTACGGACTTGCATGAACTCATGCGTATTTTTAAATTATTAAATAAAGCCTGTGTGTGTATAATTATTTAATTAGGGTTTATTATTACCCTAATATTTATTAATTATTAATTTGTTTTATTGTTATTTAATTATTTTATTTAGTATAAATTATTAAAATATTAAATTTTA
This sequence comes from Mallotus nudiflorus, assembly GCA_947683625.1. NCBI lineage: Eukaryota > Viridiplantae > Streptophyta > Magnoliopsida > Malpighiales > Euphorbiaceae > Mallotus > Mallotus nudiflorus. The sequence continues at coordinate 6,635,308 of CANTUR010000075.1, read as the reverse complement.
TGTGTGTGGTGTATATTTGATGTGTGTAATTTAATATTATTTTATTATATAGTGTAAGGTATATATATATACATATATACATTAAAATTTGTCAAATTACAAAAGATTTGGAAACTTACAAAACTGCCCCCGAGTCTTCTTCTTCCTCCCGACCGATTCTCCTCGCCGTCCGGATGCCTGTCACGTCGTTTCTTCACCGTGGGTGTGCCGTCCGGTGTGCCACCGCCTTCCCCAACCATTTCCGCCGCCTGAGGTAGCCGTTTCCGGCGCCTGGAAGTCGATTTTGCCGGAGAAGCTGAAAATCGATCCACCGTCGATCATGCCGATTCCGGCCACCGTTTTTGACACCGCCGGTATCTTTCTTCTCCTTGAGCTCCGGTGAGTGTGATTCTAGCTTTGGTTTGAGCTGAATTGGTCTAGAATTGCTTAGGTTTCGAATTTTCAATTTCGGCCTATTAGGGTTTTTGATTTTTTTGAGCTTTTAATTGGATGATTCATGAAAACTCCCTTCACAAATGTTGATCTAGTAGCTTAATATTCATGTGTGAATTTTTGTAGAATTTTTGGAGATTTTTTGGATTTTTGGGTATTTTTGAATATTTTAATATTATTTTCTAATTTTCGGAATTAATTATTTAAATTATGAAATTGGAGTTTATGGTTGAATTAGGTGATGAAATGAATTATAGGATTTATTTGGAATTTTTATGAATTTCTAAGTATTTATTTTGAATTATTGAAGTTTATGTGATTTTGAGAAATTAGGGTTAATTGTATTTTTATTTTAAATTAATTGGTTAATTGGGTTTAATTATTAATATTATTAATAAATATGTTGAGAAAATTAATTTTGGATAATTGTATAATTTTTGGTGAATTTTTGAAGTAATTTAAGTATATTTATATATAATAGGGTATTTTGGTAATTTTTACCCTAAATTGTCTAAAAATGTAATTTAATTGGTTTTAATAGTTATTTAAGGTATAAAAAATGATTTATACAAAATATTTGGTATTTTTAACTAATAAAACTATTTTTCGTGAATTATTTTCAATTATATATATAATATACGGTTTTTCTAATAAAATGAGTTTTATTCAGTTTTTACGGTGTTTAAAGGTTAATTATGTAATTTCTACATATAAAATGTAGTCCTGTGATTTAAGGATATTTTTGGTATATCTGGAATATATTCTGTGATTGTGGACCCCGATCGGTGGACTGTAGTTTGGAGTCCGACCGTAGGATTTTGATTATGTTGAGCTTGTTTTTCGAAGTGTGTTTCTTTGCAGGGTCGGCTCTACTCTTTTGAGTAGAGAGATGTCCATTTTACAGGGGAGGTTCTGTCGGATTTTCGGTAGAATTCTCGTAAAACGTGATATCCAATCGAACCCTAATTTCCGATTCTGTGTTTAATACTCTAGATTGAATTCTAGGATTTCTGTTAGGTTTTATTCTGATGTCGATTATTTATTGCTTGTTTAGTTGCGCCGAGACCGAGGGCTAGTGGACCAGGCCCGTCGGACTTGTCTCGTGGAGCGCATTAGGTGAGTTACTATATTATATATATATGCTTAGGATGCATGATTTAGAAATGCATGTTTTTTGTTGATTAATATGCATAAAATACTTTGATTATCTCTTAAGTTTATATTAAGTATATTTTTGGTTTATTTTTGGTATATAATAAATTATATACGTGTTTTGTAAATAAAATTATACTTAAAATGTTTTTGAATATATTTCCAGCTTAGTTTATAATTTGATTGAATGCATTTGATATATATATACTCGAAATATACCTGGTTTACTTTTGGTATATTTTCGGTATATATATATATATATATGGTTTATATTGCTATTTCATTTAAATTCATGCATCATTTATTGTGAATGAATGTTTTACATTATTAATGATGAAGGATATCAATAGAACGTGCTACCTAGTGGGCAGCACTAGGACCGAGTACGTACCGGTACGCCTATAGTATTTAGGCTATAATACTAACTTATTTATGATATTGATTTGATTATGATTATCGATATGTGTGAGATGTGGTTTGGGGTGTGATTGCTGGAGCTCGGTTGACCAAGTGTCTCGGGGCCAATCACACTGGCAGTCAGACTGCTGGAGCTCGGTTGACTTAGTGTCTCGGGGTCAGTCTACTGTCTAAATGGATTAAGTGGATATATTTGGTTTAAGTGAGCCTGTATGGCTAGAGTGTTGTCTAACACTATTTTTGAGGTTGCGATATTCTAGGGTTCTATGTGATCCTTCATAAACTGGGATTTTCAATAAAATATATAAAAATGATTTTTTTTGCATCTGTGTGAAATTGCCTGTATATATATATTAGATATATATATACTGTTGATTGTATGCATTATCACTTAGTGTGTATGTATATATATTATAGTAATTCACTCAGTGAGGTCTGACTCCCCTCCGTTGACTATTTTTCAAGAGAGTCAACTTCCTCAGACCTCAGTAGCAGGTCGATACGCCGGATTTCTTCCGCCCCGGCTTCTTTATGTAAATTATCTACTTGAGTCTTATTTATTTTATCTAGACACTGCAGTAGTTGTGAATTAAAGTATTGGATTTCATGTATTTTATTTTAAAGAGATGTATTATATATAAACTGGATTTATATTAAAAGATTTTATATATGACATGAAATTTGATTTAAATCCAGTTGATGTGAATAATATTATGATATTATAATTTTTATTTCCGCTGCATATTATATGGTTATTGTTATTATTGCATGATTTATTTTATTTTTAGGCTTGCTACGGGTTCCGGATTCGAAAGAATTCCCGTTCCCTAATGCCAGTCATGGCCCCTGTTTTGGGCCGTGACAAAGTTGGTATCAGAGCAGAGTTCTGTGTCAGGGCTTAAGGGCTTAGTTATGTGAGTCGTGGCCCTAGTTTTAAAGTTGTGTTTTCTATTGAACTACTACAGTGAATTAGGTTCGAGTATGTCTTGATAAGTATTCCTCGCTTTAGTTTTCAGCGTTATTCCTCCGTTGTCTGTTTTTTCTGAATCTTTCCATTTGTCTTTTCAGTATGAGGAGGCGAGCGCGTGTCGCTCCACCGGTCGTTGAGGCCGAGGATGATGAATCTTTTCAGGATGAGGTTTTACCTCTTAAGCAGCCAGTTAGACGTAGAGGTCGTGGCAGAGGTAGACCTCGAGGAGCGGCAGGTCGCCGTAGGCAGAGAGAGTTATAGGATGAGGAGCCTGTTGAGCCTGAATTTGATGTTCCTATTCCTCCAGTTGTTCAGCCTGTTCAGCCTGCTTATCAGCAAGGTATGTCTGACCCTGAGGCAGCTTTGTTCTATGCCCGTGTTGGCAGGATTGCATTTGACGGTACTTCTGATCCTTTAGATTTTCTGCATGCGATTGAGACTAGGACTCGGACTGCTCATACCGAGTACCAGCGGATCATGATTGTTGAGTTGTCTGTCGAGGGACCAGCCTTAGATTGGTTCATTCAGATGATCCAGCCCTATATGATGACGATGACATGGGCTTAGTTTCGAGAGCAATTTATGAGGAGATTCTGTCCAGAGCCTCTTCATTTGAGCTATCGTCTTCGACTGACCAGTATTTCTCGTGGAGATCGATCTGTAGAGGAGTATACCTGAGAGTTTCTTTGTCTGGGTAGATATGCTGAGGATCTGATGCAAGATCAGTATTTCGCAGTTACTACGTATGTTACTGGTTTGGGTTCAGCTTTTGCTGGTATGCCTACAGCAGGCCTTACCCTCGAGTCTGTGATTGAGCTAGCTAAGGAGATCGAGCTGAGGCTAGTTAGGCAGGGAGCGATGCCTGATTATTACCAGTTGGGAGTTCAGTCGAGTGGATCGCAGGCTACTCCATATTCAAGTTTTCATGTTGGATCGAGTAGTCAGCAGCGAGGTTCGACTCAGCAGAGTCAGAGACAGCAGCAGCGAGTACATCGGAGCAGTAGACATGGCCGTGGAGGTCAGTGTAGACCGTTCAGATTTGGGTCAGGTGCTTCGAGCAGCAGCAGTGGTCGTAGTTCTGGATCAGCGGCCAGTGTTTGTCAGACTTGTGGTAGAGTCCATCAGGGACCGTGTTATCTGACACCGCTGACATGCTTCAGATGTGGGCAGACAGGATATTTTGCCAGATCATGTCCTTATTCTGGTTATCAGCAGTAGCAGATTCCACGATTCCCACAGCAATCGATTGCTAGTGCTGCACCCGTGCCATTTCAGTTGCCACCAGCCCAGCATCAGAGTTCCACTCAGTTTGTTCCACAGCAGAGTCGTGGTAGAGGTACTAGAGGAGGTGCCAGAGGTGTTGGCCCGGCTTCTACCAGTCAGCAGGGAGGTCGAGGTCAGGCCAGAGTTTTTCATCTGACTCAGCAGGATGCTCAGGCATCTAATGCAGTCGTGGCAGGTATTCTTTCTATTTGTTACCTGGATGCTTGGGTTTTTTTTGATCCGGGTGCCACACATTCATTCATTTCTCCTATTTTTGCTTCTAAATCTTATTGGCAAGCTTCGAGGATGGCTTTTCCTTTGTCCGTTGCCACTCCTCTGAGCGATTCCTTGGACGTCGATATTGTTCTTTCTGGTTGTCCAGTTCTCGTGGGAGATAGAGAATTACCCACTGATTTGATTTTATTGGATGTGATGGAGTTTGATGTCATTTTAGGAATGGATTGGTTGTCTCAGCACCTTGCCGTGGTAGACTGCAGGAATAAGGAGGTGACTTTCAGAATTCCTGGTAAAGAAGATTTTAAGTTTGTTGGTGATAGGAGTTCAGCACCTCAGAATCTTATTTCTACTATTACGGCTAGGAAGTTGTTGAAGAAGGGATGTCAGGGGTTTTTGGTATTGGTTAGGGATACGTCAGTGGAGAAGTTATCACTCACAGATGTTCCTGTTGCTTGTGAGTTTCTTGATGTTTTTCCCGAGGAGTTGCCAGGTTTACCACCTCACAGAGAGATTGAGTTCTGTATAGATATGGTACCAGGTACTACTCCTATATCTATGCCACCCTATCGTATGGCTCCTACAGAGTTGAGAGAGTTGAAGGTACAGTTGCAAGAGTTATTGGATAAAGGTTTTATTAGACCTAGTGTTTCTCCTTGGGGTGCACCAGTCTTGTTTGTGAAGAAGAAGGATGGTACCCTGAGACTGTGCATTGACTACAGAGAGCTTAATAAGGTGACAGTGAAGAATAAGTATCCTCTCCCGAGGATAGATGACTTGTTTGATCAGTTACAGGGTGCACAGTTCTTTTCTAAGGTTGACTTGAAGTCGGGTTATCATCAGCTGTGGATTTGTGAATCTGATATTCCTAAGACAGCGTTCCGCACTCGATATGGTCATTATGAGTTTCTGGTGATGTCTTTTGGTTTGACTAATGCACCAGTAGCTTTTATGGATCTGATGAACAGAGTATTCAGACCGTATGTGGATCAGTTTGTGGTAGTCTTCATTGATGATATACTGGTATATTCGAGGAGTATGGAAGAGCATGTATATCATTTGAGGATTGTACTACAGACACTGAGAGATCATCAGCTTTATGCTAAATTCTCGAAGTGTGATTTCTGGATGGAAAGTGTTTCTTTTCTTGGACACGTAGTGTTTAAAGAAGGTATTCAGGTTGATCTACAGAAGGTTGAGGCAGTATCTGAATGGCCTAGACCTACTTCTGTTATAGAGATTCGGAGTTTTCTAGGTTTAGCCAGGTATTATAGGCGGTTTGTGCAGGATTTTTCCAGGATAGCAGCCCCTATGACTTGCTTGACTCAGAAGAATGTTAGATTCGAGTGGTCAGAAGCTTGTGAGAATAGTTTTCAGTTGTTGAAGGAGAAGTTGACCATAGCACCAGTATTAGCTTTGCCTAATAGTATGGATAAGTTCACAGTTTACTGTGATGCCTCTAGAATTGGTCTTGGTTGTGTGTTGATGCAGAATGGAAGGGTGATAGCCTATGCTTCGAGGCAGTTGAAGAAGCATGAGCAGAACTATCCTACACATGACCTTGAGATGGCTACAGTGATCTTTGCTTTGAAGATTTGGAGACATTATTTGTACGAGGTGACTTGTGAGATATTTACTGAACACAAGAGCCTTAAGTACATTTTCCAGCAGAGAGATTTGAATCTGAGGCAGAGAAGATGGTTGGAATTGTTGAAGGACTATGATTGCGAGATTCTTTACCATCCGGGTAAAGCTAATGTTGTAGCAGATGCCTTGAGTAGGAAGTCCTCAGGTAGTCTTGCTCACATCGGTGTTGAGAGGAGACCATTGATCCAGGAGTTGCATCTGATGGTGGATCAAGGTCTGATGATGAAGATTAGTAGATCGGGTGGACTGTTAGCTCAATTTAAGGTGCGATCTGTACTGAGGAATAGGATTAAAGCAGCTCAGAGCCGAGATCCTATTCTGGAAGAGCTTGCAGAGAATGTTCGAGCAGGGAAGTTCACTGATTTCACACTCGATGATGATGGTGTGTTGTGGATCAGTGGTAGATTGTGTGTTCCTGATGTGGATGATTTGAGAGAAGAGATTTTAGAGGAAGCACACTCTACAGCCTACAGCGTTCATCCGGGTGTTACCAAGATGTACCACAGTATCAGAGATTTATACTGGTGGGATGGATTGAAGAAAGATGTCGCTGATTATGTTGCTAAGTGCTTGATGTGTCAGCAAGTGAAAGCTGAACATCAGAAGCCTTCTGGGAAGCTTCAGCCTCTTCCTATTCCCCAGTGGAAGTGGGAAAGGATAGCTATGGATTTTGTGGTCGGTTTACCTCGTTCGAAGGATGGATACGATTCCATCTGGGTGATTGTAGACAGATTGACGAAGTCTGCACATTTCTTGCCTGTGAAAGCCACATATTCAGTTGCTAGATTGGCGAAGTTGTACGTGAAGCATATTGTGTGCCTTCATGGAGTACCTGTGTCCATTGTGTCAGATAGAGGTTCGGTGTTTACTTCTCATTTTTGGTAGAAGTTGCAGGAAGCGATGGGCACTAGGTTGGATTTCAGTACAGCTTTTCATCCTTAGATAGATGGCCAGTCTGAGAGGACGATCCAGACACTGGAAGATATGTTGAGGATGTGTGTCTTGGATTTGGGAGATAGCTGGGATGATCATTTGTCGCTTGTTGAGTTTGCATATAATAACAGCTACCATAGCAGCATTGGTATGGCACCGTATGAGGCTTTGTATGGAAGGAAGTGTAGATCCCCGTTGAGTTGGGATGAGATTGGTGAGAGAGCTCTGACTGGACCTGAGATGGTTCAGGATGCTGCAGAGAAGGTCGCCGTGATTAAATGAAGATTAGAGACAGCAGTTAGCAGACAGAAGAGTTATGCGGATCCTAGACGCAGAGATGTGGAGTTTCAGGTTGGAGATTTTATTTTTCTAAAGGTATCTCTGATGAAGGGTGTGATGAGATTTGGCAGGAAGGGTAAGTTAGCACCGAGATACATTGGACCGTTTGAGATTCTGGAGAGAGTTGGCATTGTTGCATATCGATTAGATTTGCCTCCGAGTATGTCACAGGTGCATCCAGTATTTCATATCTCGATGTTGAGGAAGTATATCTCAGATCCTTCACACGTGTTGCAGCTTGACAGTGTAGAAGTGAGTGAAGATTTGACGTTTGTGGAAGGACCTGTGGCGATCGTTGATTTTCAAGTTCGATAGTTGCGATCGAAGCAGATTCCGATGGTCAAGGTTCTGTGGCGCAGCGATAGAGTTGAAGAGCATACGTGGGAGACTGAAGCTGAGATACGAGCTTCTTACCCGTATCTCTTTCCTTCTTGATCTTATTTTCTGGAATTCGGGGACGAATTCTTGTAAGGGGGGGAGATTGAAATATCCCGTGTTTTTAAAATATTTTTACACTGTACCGGGATATGCAGTGTTAATAATTTATGTATGTTATATGATATTTTTACGAGTTGATATGTATTTAAAACCTATTTTTATTACTGTGTATTATTTTCAGTGTTTTACGTAAAATTTTCCCGGGACTTGCATTTTCGGGGAAATTTTCATGTAAACAATGTATTATTAATTATTTTAAATGTATTTACGGACTTGCATGAACTCATGCGTATTTTTAAATTATTAAATAAAGCCTGTGTGTGTATAATTATTTAATTAGGGTTTATTATTACCCTAATATTTTATTAATTATTAATTTGTTTTATTGTTATTTAATTAATTTTATTTAGTATAAATTATTAAAATATTAAATTTTATGTGTGTGGTGTATATTTGATGTGTGTAATTTAATATTATTTTATTATATAGTGTAAGGTATATATATATACATATATACATTAAAATTTGTCAAATTACAAAAGATTTGGAAAATTACAAAACTGCCCCCGAGTCTTTTTCTTCCTCCCGACCGATTCTCCTCGCCGTCCGGACGCCTGTCACGCCGTTTCTTCACCGTGGGTGTGCCGTCCGGTGTGCCACCGCCTTCCCCAACCATTTCCGCCGCCTGAGGTAGCCGTTTCCAGCGCTTGGAAGTCGATTTTGGCCGGAGAAGCCGAAAATCGATCCACCGTCGATCATACCGATTCCGGCCACCGTTTTTGACACCGCCAGTCTCTTTCTTCTCCTTGAGCTCCAGTGAGTGTGATTCTAGCTTTGGTTTGAGCTGAATTGGTCTAGAATTGCTTAGGTTTCGAATTTTCAATTTCGGCCTATTAGGGTTTTTGATTTTTTTGAGCTTCGAATTGGATGATTCATGAAAACTCCCTTCACAAATGTTGATCCTAGTAGCTTAATATTCATGTGTGAATTTTTGTAGAATTTTTGGAGATTTTTTGGATTTTTGGGTATTTTTGAATATTTTAATATTATTTTCTAATTTTCGGAAATTAATTATTTAAATTATGAAATTGGAGTTTATGGTTGAATTAGGTGATGAAATGAATTATAGGAATTTATTTGGAATTTTTATGAATTTCTAAGTATTTATTTTGAATTATTGAAGTTTATGTGATTTTGAGAAATTAGGGTTAATTGTATTTTTATTTTAAATTAATTGGTTAATTGGGTTTAATTATTAATATTATTGATAAATATGTTGAGAAAATTAATTTTGGATAATTGTATAATTTTTGGTGAATTTTTGAAGTAATTTAAGTATATTTATATATATAGGGGTATTTTGGTAATTTTACCCTAAATTGTCTAAAAATGTAATTTAATTGGTTTTAATAGTTATTTAAGGTATAAAAATGATTTCTACAAAATATTTGGTATTTTTAACTAATTAAAACTATTTTTCGTGAATTATTTTCAATTATATATATAATATACGGTTTTTCTAATAAAATGAGTTTTATTCGGTTTTTACGGTGTTTAAAGGTTAATTATGTAATTTCTACATATAAAATGTAGTCCTGTGATTTAAGGATATTTTTGGTATATCTGGAATATATTCTGTGATTGTGGACCCCGGTCGGTGGACTGTAGTTTGAAGTCCGACAGTAGGATTTTGATTATGTTGAGCTTGTTTTTCGAAGTGTGTTTCTTTGCAGGGTTGGCTCTACTCTTTTGAGTAGAGAGATGTCCGTTTTACAGGGGAGGTTCTGCCGGATTTTCGGTAGAATTCTCGTAAAACGTGATGTCCAGTCGAACCCTAATTTTCGATTCTGTGTTTAATACTCTAGATTGAATTCTAGGATTTCTATTAGGTTTATTCTGATGTCGATTATTTATTGCTTATTTAGTTGCGCCGAGACCGAGGGCTAGTGGACCAGGCCAGTCGGACCTGTCTCGTGGAGCGCATTAGGTGAGTTACTATATTATATATATATGCTTAGGATGCATGATTTAGAAATGCATGTTTTATGTTGATTAAATATGCATAAATACTTTGATTATCTCTTAAGTTTATATTAAGTATATTTTTGGTTTATTTTTGGTATATAATAAATTATATACGTGTTTTGTAAATAAAATATACTTAAAATGTTTTTGAATATATTTCCAGCTTAATTTATAATTTGATTGAATGCATTTGATATATATATACTCGAAATATACATGGTTTACTTTTGGTATATTTCCGGTATATATATATATATATATATATATATATATATATATATATATATATATATATATATATATATATATGGTTTATATTGCTATTTCATTTAAATTCATGCATCATTTATTGTGAATGAATGTTTTACATTATTAATGATGAAGGATATCAATAGAACGTGCTACCTAGTGGGCAGCACTAGGACCGAGTACGTACCGGTACGCCTATAGTATTTAGGCTATAATACTAACTTATTTATGGATATTGATTTGATTATGATTATCGATATGTGTGAGATGTGGTTTGGGGTGTGATTGCTGGAGCTCGGTTGACCAAGTGTCTCGAGGCCAATCACACTGGCAGTCAGACTGCTGGAGCTCGGTTGACTTAGTGTCTCGGGGTCAGTCTACTGTCTAAATGGATTAAGTGGATATATTTGGTTTAAGTGAGCCTGTATGGCTAGAGTGTTGTCTAACACTATTTTTGAGGTTGCGATATTCTAGGGTTCTATGTGATCCTTCATAAACTGGGATTTTCAATAAAATATATAAAAATGATTTTTTTTGCATCTGTGTGAAATTGCCTGTATATATATATTAGATATATATATACTGTTGATTGTATGCATTATCACTTAGTATGTATGTATATATATTATAGTAATTCACTCAGTGAGGTCTGACTCCCCTCCGTTGACTATTTTTCAAGAGAGTCAACTTCCTCAGACCTCAGTAGCAGGTCGATACGCCGGATTTCTTCCGCCCCGGCTTCTTTATGTAAATTATCTACTTGAGTCTTATTTATTTTATCTAGACACTGCAGTAGTTGTGAATTAAAGTATTGGATTTCATGTATTTTATTTTAAAGAGATGTATTATATATAAACTGGATTTGTATTAAAAGATTTTATATATGAGATGAAATTTGATTTAAATCCAGTTGATGTGAATAATATTATGATATTATGAGTTTTATTTCCGCTGCATATTATATGGTTATTGTTATTATTGCATGATTTATTTTATTTTTAGGCTTGCTACGGGTTCCGGATTCGAAAGAATTCCCGTTCCCTAGCGCCGGTCATGGCCCCTGTTTTGGGTCGTGACAATGTCGATAAGGCGATTGCCTCATCGTAGAGGCGCGGTCTTTACGATAACCACTTGCCTCTACATTAAATGCAAAAACTGCAATAGTGGCTAACTTGGTGGACCCACCTTCGACTGAAACTCAATCCTTTATGTGAGAGGATTTTTGGGAGAAAGGGAGAACTAAAAAGTGTAATGATGAGGATAGGAAACATGGGGATGGGCTAGGCATGGGAATAAAAAGGAGAAAGAGGAGAGAGAAAGGGGGAACCATTTATCAAGAAAAAAAAAGTTGGAAAAAAAGGGAAAGAGCTCTTGAAGGAGAAGGAAAAAGGTTCTTGAATAAGGGAAGAGGGGGAATCAATTTCAAAAATATCATTTTCTTGAAGGAAGAAAGGGAAAAATCTTGCATTCAAGTGAAGTTTAACACCTACATCCAACTCTGAGGGTGGTCAACTTATTGGAAAAGCTCATATTTCAGTAATGATCTCTATTTTTTTAATATTAAAGTTATAGATTTGCATAACCTCTTGCTTATTTGCTTTTTTATTCATTTTTTTGTGTTCATTTCCTTTGTGATGTCATGTCCTTAACATGATCCATTAAGCTTTTAAGTGTAGTTGTGAGTCTAGTTCATTCACATTAGTTGATCCTTACTTGAAATATAAGTTTATTGCTTTTGAGAGCCACTTGTGCCTGTTGATTAGGTGATGCCACTTGTAAGCACCAAATTTTGGAATGATAAAGTGTGGATACGATATAGGATTCCAATGATGAAAATATTATAAATAGATCTTCAACACTTGAAGTTTGAAACTTTAAAAGCCTTAATGTGTTTTCAAAAGAATTTAATTAATTTTTTTTAAGGATTTAATTGTAATGTTTTAATTATGATCGGAATTACATAATCCCGATCAGAATTACATAAAATCGATCAGAATTATATAATTTTGATTGGAACTATATAATCTAAGTTGAAATTAAACGTTTTTCATCTATTTTTTTATTTTACAATAAATAAAAATTTTATTTTATGAATTTTGATTGATCAAATAATATGATAAATCCCTTTTGTAGGATTTATCTAAATTTTTTCAAAAAATCAAAAATCCTTTTTAAATCAAAATTTTATCACCTGTAAAGAAAGGAAGTCACAGTATAATACGTTTTTTAGCTAGGTTTTCTATATAAACTTAACTCAAACTCTCTAGGGAAGACTTGTTCTTGGACCTCTCCTTTTCCTTTTACGTAGTTTTCAAATAATATTTTCTTGAGAGATATTGTTCTTTGAAGAAAAAACAATAGACTTTTGGAAGGAAAGGTCAAGCCTTTGAGATCTATTATAAAAAAATAACAGTGATTTATACCACTATGAGGAGTAAATCAATGTTGCATCCATACAATTATCTCCTCTCATACTCTTTTATTTTTTATTTGATTATTTTGGTTCTATTTAATTTTAGCTTTATTTAATTTTTATTATTATTTTATTTATTCACTATTCATTGTTTATTTTTGTGTTTGTTAGTGATTGTAGAGAGGGTTACATGATAAATTCACTTAGAGAACAAAATCCATGAAAATCCATAGAATGTCATGGATTGAATTTTGTAGCCAAATATAGTTTCTAGATTTTTTTATTTAGTTGTTTATTATTATTTTGTTAGTTGTTTTATTTTGTATTTTTTTTAATTTAGTTTTTTGGGTTGTATTAGCTCTTTAGATCATTGTAATAGCCCCAATAATGGAAATAGTGGAATCATGTGCGTGTGATTGTGTGTTTTATCTTAATTAATTGGTTAGTAAAATTAGGGTTTTAATTAGGTAATTAATTAAAATTAACGGCTATAGAGATCATTAGGGTTTTTTTTTAATTAAAATTGAATTAGATTTAAGTAGATAAAATTATGGTTGTTTGTTAAGGTCACTTTAACTAAATTAGGTTTTTTAGAAGAAATAAATTTAATTGATTGTTTGATCTTTTATTTGATTGTTTTGATATTTATTTGATTGTTTTTGGGCTTATTTATTTATTTTTATGTGTTTTGGACCTAAACTCCTATTAGGCTATAACTCATTTAAATAATTTTAGGTTTAGGTAGTTCTTTTTTTACTCGTCTTTTAATTAGCCCATTTTATTAATTAGGTCTAAATTTCAATTAAAATGCATTTTTAAGCCCGTAATTAATTAAAATGCATTTTTTAATTAATTAGATATAGGTTCATTTAGGTTAATTAAAATTAATTTAGACTTAGCCCATTAAATTTAAGTATTTTCCATAACTTATAAATTTAATATCACCTTAGAATTAAAATATGTAGAACTAGGCCCACTAATTTAAATGCTTTATAATTTGTAGATTTAGGCCCATTTTTAGAATTAAAATAAATAGACTTAGGTTCACTTAATTAAAATTAAATAGGAATTAAGCTCATTAACACTTATAAATTAAAACATGTAGATTTAGCCTATTTAATTAAAATTAATGTAGATTAGACTAACTTAGGGATTGTGAACTTAAATGAATGCATTGTTTATATGTATTTTTTTATGACTAGTTTGCCTGAAATTAATTATTTAAATAAAGGTTTATATGAAATTGCATGTAAATAGAGGATAAGATAGTAATTCGTAAAGTAATTCTAAATGAACATGAGACTAAAAGAAGTTAGTATTCTATATCCATAATCTCCTGGTTGTAGTGCTAGCTTTCTTTTAGAGAATCAAGTATCACCATTTTCAATTTGTCCTAGTTATTACCTTGGATGACAACTCCTTATTTCCACACCATGTTTTTGTAATAGTGGTTAGTGTGTTCTCTAAAGGTCTGAGCTCAAACAGTGTCGCGGTTACTAAAATCTTAGGCGCGCACTAAACCCCGCCATCTACACCATTATCATAAGGCGATTGCCTCATCTGATAGGGTCTCATATTACCTTATTTTAATATTTCTTATATATCATGCATGATTCAAATTTTATGAATTCCCTTACTTCTGTACTTTTAGTTTTCTGTACATAATGATTTTTACTATCTTGCTTAGGGTCAATATTCAAGTGTTTGTAATCTCTATTTATATTGACTTGATCCATAAATTGACTTAGTGGTCCCTTTTATAGGGTTTTATATGTTTTGGGAGCTAATATTTTTTTTATCACAAGGAATTGGAGTGATCTCGATCATTAACCTTTAGCTCATAACCCTCTTGGACTTTTATTTACATTTATGCGTAGTTTAACGCTTGCTTACTTTTGGTTTATTTTTGATTTATTTTTCGTTTATTATACTTTATTTGCAAAAAATGTTATAATTCTTAATCCCTTCCTCATTCGATTTAAATGTATTTTGTAAGTTACTTCTTTGATGAATGCTAAGACTAAATGTATGAAATTGAATTAATATGCGAACTTGGGCTTAAAACATAAAATGTGACAATTCTTTGAAGGAAATCATAATTTACATGTTAATAAAAAAAATAACTAAATAATTAAAGGTAATAAATTACAAAACATAAACTGTCACGACCCAAAACAGGGGCCATGACCGGCGCTAGGGAACGGGAATTCTTTCGAATCCGGAACCCGTAGCAAGCCTAAAAATAAAATAGAGCATGCCATAATAACAGTAACAGTATAATATGCAGCGAAAAATAAAATCATAATATCATAATATCATCCATATCAATTGGATTTAATTCAAAACTCATCTCATCACATATATAATAATCCTTTTAATACAAATCCAGTTTCAATGTAATACATCTCTTTAAAATAAAGTACATGAAATCCAATACTTTAATTCATAACTACTGCAGTGTCTAGATAAAATAAATAAGACTCAAGTAGATAATTTACACAAAGAAGCCGGGGCGGAAGAAATCCGGCGTATCGACCTGCTACTGAGGTCTGAAGAAGTTGACTCTCCTGAAAAATAGTCAACAGAGGGGAGTCAGACCTCACTGAGTGAATTACTATAATATATATACATACACACTAAGTGATAATGCATACAGTCAATAGTATACATATAATATGTATATATACAGGCAAATTCACATAGATGCAATAAAATCATTTTTATATATATTATCTGAAAAACCTCTTTTATGAAGGATCACATAGAACCCTAGAATATCGCAACCTCAGAAATAGTGTTAAACAACACTCTGGCCATACAGGCTCACTTAATCCAAATATATCCACTTAATCCATATGGACAGTAGACTGGCCCCGAGACACTAAGTCAACCGAGCTCCAGCAGTCTAACTGCCAGTGTGATTGGCCCCGAGACACTTGGTCAACCGAGCTCCAGCAATCACACCCACAAACCACATCTCACATATCAATAATCATATCAAATCAATATCCACAAATAAATTAGTATATAGCCTAAATACTATAGGCGTATCGGTACGTACTCGGTCCTAGTGCTGCCCACTAGGTAGCACGTTCTATTGATATCCTTCATCATTAAATATAAAACATTCATTCATAATAAATGATGCATGAATTTCAATAAAATAGCAACATAAACCACATATATATACCGGAAATATACCAAAAGTAAACCAAGTATATTTCGAGTATATATATGTCAAATAAATTCAATCAAATCATAAATTAAACTAAAAATATATTTAAAAATATTTTAAATATATTTTATTAATAAAACATGTATATAATTTATTATATACCAAAAATAAACCAAAAATATACTTAAATACAAATCACATTATTTATGCATTTAAATCAAAATAAAACATATATTTCTAAATCATGCATCCTAAGCATATATATATAGTATAGTAACTCACCTAATGCGCTCCACGAGACAGGTCCGATGGGCCTGGTCCACTAGCCCTCGGTCTCGGCGCAACTAAACAAGCAATAAATAATCGACATCAGAATAAACCCTAACAGAAATCCTAGAATTCAATCTAGAGTATTTAACACAGAATCAGAAATTAGGGTTCGACTGGATATCACGTTTTACGAGAATTCTATCGAAAATCCGACAGAACCTCCCCTGTAAAACGGACATCTCTCTACTCAAAAGAGTAGAGCCGACCCTGCAAAGAAACACACTTCGAAATACAAGCTCAACAAAAATCCACAACCCCTCGGTCAGACTCCAGACTACAGTCTACCAACCGGGGTCCACAATCATATAACAATTCCAGATATACCAAAAATATCCTTAAAACCTAAAAATACATCTCATAGGTAAAAATTACATAATTAACCTTGAAACACTGTAAAAATCGATTAAAACTCATTTTATTAGAAAAATCGTATATTATATATATAATTGAAAATAATTCATGAAAAATAGTTTTAATTAGTTAAAAATACTAAATAATTTATAGAAATCATTTTTATACCTTAAATAACTATTAAAACCAATTAAATTCCATTTTTTGACAATTTAGGGTAAAATTACCAAAATACCCGTATATATATAAATATACTTAAATTACTTCAAAAATTCACCAAAAAATCATACAATTATCCAAAATTAATTTTCTCAACATATTTATCAATAATATTAATAATTAAACTCAATTAACCAATTAAATTCAATTTAAAACACATTTAACCTAATTTTTCCAAAATTCCATAAACTTCAATAATTCAAAATAAATACTTAGAAATTCATAAAAATTCCAAATAAATTCCTATAATTCATATCAACACCTAATTCAACCATAAACTCCAATTTCATAATTTAAATAATTAATTTCCGAAAATTAGAAAATAATATTAAAATATTCAAAAATACCCAAAAATCCAAAAAATCTCCAAAAATTCATACATGTAGATTAAGCTACTAGGAACAACATTTGTGAAGGAAGTTTTCATGAATCAATCAATTTGAAGCTCAAAAAAATCAAAAACCCTAATAGGCTGAAATTGACAAAATCGAAACCTAAGCAATTCTAGACCATTTTAGCTCAAACCAAAGCTAGAATCACACTCATCGGAGCTCAAGGAGAAGAAAGAGACCGGCGGTGTCGAAAACGATGGCCGGAATCGGCGTGATCGACGGTGGATCGATTTTCGGCTTCTCCGGCCAAAATCGATCTCCAGACGCCGGAAACGGCCTCCTCAGGCGGCGAAATTGGTCGGGGAAGACGGTGGCACACCGGATGGCACACCCACGGTGAAGAAACGGCACGACAGCGGCCGAAAATGGAGAAGGGAAGAATCGGGGAAGAAAGGGATGATCGGGGGCAAAATGGTAATTTTCCAAACTTTTTGATTTTTGACAAATATATGTATATATATATACTTTATACTATATATTAAAATAATATTAAATTACACACATCAAATATACACCACACACATAAAATATTAATATTTTAATACTTTATACTAAATAAAATTAATTAAATAACAATAAAACAAATAAATACTTAATAAAATATTAGGGTAATAATAAATCCTAATTAAATAAATATACACACACAGGCTTAATTTAATAATTTAAAAATACGCATGAGTTCATGCAAGTCCGTAAATATATTTAAAATAATTAATAATACATTGTTTACGTGAAAATTTCCCCGAAAATGAAAGTCCCGGGAAAATTTTACGTAAAACACTGAAAAAAATACACAGTAGTTAAAATAGGTTTTAAATACATATTAACTCGTAAAAATATCATATAAAATACAGAAATTATTAACACTGCATATCCCGGTATAGTGTAAAAATATTTTTAAAAACACGGGATATTACATAAACGAAGGCCAACCGTAAGGTTAGGTGGGAATTCCAAAAGCCCATACCCAGTTTTCGAACCTTTTCTCTGACAACGGCTTTTGGGAACCTTCATGAAATCTAGTTCCCATATAAGTGTGTCTCAAGTCTCATCTAGGTGGTGACTCCATCTCCGAGTAGGCTTTAAGACCTATTTTATATTTTCTAGTGGGCTTCAAGCCTATACAATGTTGTGGTCACCAAACACTTGGGCGTGTGCTAAATCCCGTCGCCTATAGTGGTGATTCCATTAGGGATAGAGAAAATGATTCTATGTGTTTTGTAATTTATCATCTTTAATTATTTCTTTATTTCTTTTGCATTTCAATTGCATTCACTACACTTTTTGCACACAATGAGCACTCCAGTCCCAATTAACCCGATAATAATCATTATTTTGCTACCTACATTTCACTTAAACTTGGGGGTAGAATATTTTATTATTGTCACTCACGACACTTACTTATCCATGTCGCATGGACCTTTGAGTGGGGAGACATATATGGATGTATATCATTGTAGGAGTCGAAGCTTATTACCCAAGACTCAAGCTCATATAGTGACTTAACAATTTTCCTTAGGAATTCTCCTAAATGCATGTGTTTTATGCCCTTTAATAGATTCTTAAAAAAAACCCAAGCCCATTATAAAGGGACCTTGTCGAGATGGGCCTTTTTGTGAATATTAAATGTGTTTATTTAGTTTCTTCTTTATTTCCTTAAAAAATAAAATGAATCTGCATATCATGCATACACATCATGTATAATTCTGACATATGGTCTTGCAGCAATAAAATCCTTTGAGCTCGTCTGGGTGGGTCCGATATAGTTTTGGGCGCTTAGTAAGAAATTCAGAGATAGAAATGGTAGGAGGTTTTGATCCCAAGACTTTTAAAGCATAATTGAAAAAAAAATATTTGTTGAAACTCAGTCTATAATGAGAGAGATGATGGGGGAAATCGTTGGGTTTTGAGATTCCATACGTAAAGAAAAAAAAAATTTGAATCACAAACCCGAACGCCGGATCTAAGTAATTCAATTAATTGATTAAATCTAGGGTTTTTGTTTTCTTACCACAAACGCAAAAGAGGCAAGAAATCTGGAAGGAAGAAAAAAGGTTCACTCCGGTGACACCCTACCATGAGCTTTTAATTTAGCAGTTCGGATTTGAGATGTCTGCAAAAGAATTTGTCCTCCACAACTATCCACACGAACAACCCTTGATTTTGAAAATGAATATTTATGTGTTGGCACCTTCTTTTGATTTCTCACAAATCAAGAATTAAAAAAAAACTCTATGTTTTATTTTCTAAAAGAGAGAAAATGAATTTGGTGGTAGAATAATGAGTATATAAAACCCTAGAGAATATAACATATTTATAAACATTTAAATTAGGGTTTCACTTACCAAACAACCTTTTCGTATTTTCTCACTTATTCTTATTATGATTTTATTTAAAATTAAATAAGAAATAATATTCTATTTATTTAAGATAACCTTTGCCTTAAATAAATAAATATTTTATTTATTTATTTCCATAAAGCTTATTTAGGCTTGTTAAACCCATATTCGTTTTGGGTTTGTTCAAAGTGTGTGACCCTGTAGGTTCACATGACATTAGCTGTCATGACCCAAACCGAGGGCCATGACCGGTGCTAAAGAATAGGAATTCTTTCGAATCTGGAACCCGTAGCAAGCCTTAAAAGAAAAGCATGCAATAAAATAAAATATTTATTCAATGAAAATTAAATCTCAAATAATAAAATAAATTCCTCAACTTTCTTTAATAAAATAATATCTCATCTCATCTCATAAATAAAATTTCTTAATACAAATCTTCAGAGAAACACTTTGAATTAAAAAATCATACATGCATAAAATCAAATACAACTCTCGACAGAATGAAATACAATTACTACTGCAACGTGTAGAGTACAAAATAAAACTCAAGTAAGTGATTTACATAATAGGGCCGGGGCAGAAGAAATCCGATGGATAGGCCTACTACTGAGGTCTGAAGAAGAGGACTCTCCTGAAAAAAAACATCAATGGAGGGGAGTCAGACCTCACTGAGTGAATTATTATAATATATATACATGCATAACTAAATGTCAAATGCAGACACTCAAAAGTATATATATAATAAATATGTATACAGACAAGTACACACAGATGCAAAGAAAATCATTTTATCTTTTTTACTGAAAATCATCAGTTATGAAGGATCAAATAGAACCCTATGTTTTTGCAACCTCAAATATCAATAGAACTCGCTCTAGCCATACACGCCCAGTTAGTTCCAAATAATTCACTTAGTCTAACTAGACAGTAGACTGGTCCCAAGACACTAAGTGGACCAAGCTCCAGCAGTGTGATTGGCCCCGAGACACTTGGTCAACCGAGCTCCAACAATCACACCATCAATCACATCAATCTCAATCAAACCAAGCATATCAATCTTAATCTAATCATAATTCCCACAATAAATTAATAATTCAACTTATCATCTATCGCACTGGTACGTACTCGGTTCTAGTGCTGCTTACTAGGAAGCACGTTCTATCAATATACTTTATTAAAAACATACATTCGAGTAACAAAATAATGTATAATGACATTCAAAAGGATCAAATAAACCATATATATATTGTAAATATACCTAAAATAAACTAAATACATTTCGGTTATATATACGTAAAATAAATTCAATTAAATCATGTAATATACTCAAAATCAACCAATAAGATACTTAAACATAATTTGAAAGTAAATCACAAAGAAAATATGCATTCATTTTAAAATATACCAAAAGTATACTAAAAATATACTTAAACATTCAATACAGTAATTATGCAAAAATTTACATTTAAAAAATAGAATTCTAAAACATGCAACCTAAGCAATGTATATATATCATAATAACTCACAGGGATGCGCTCCTCGAGAATGGTCCAACGGGCCTGGTTCGCTAGGCCTTGGTCTCGGCGCAACTAAACAAATAAAATGATTACAACATTAGAATATATCTAACATAAGCTTCTAGAGACTCGATATAGAATTACTAAACACAAACAGATACGAAATCGGAATTAGACCCGATGTCACGTTTTACGAGAATTCTATCAAAAATTTGGCAGAACCTCCTCTGTAAAACGGATATCTCTCTACTTAAAAAGTAGAGCCGGTCCTGTAAGAAAAGTACACTTCGAATACAAAAATTCTCACAACCCTCGGTTGGGATCCCGAACTTCAACAATTCCCCAACTGAGGTCCACAATTCAACATAAGTCAAATAACACAATAAAATATATAAAAATTTAATAAATACCAAAAATGTCCTTCAAATATCAAAATATAGCAATTTAAGTATCAAAACACCAAAAGTAATTATTTTCCTAAAAATTACTTAAAACCCCTAATTAATAATATAATATTATGAAAAATTAAAATTCCTCAATAATTCAATATAATTTAATAAAAATTCATTTTACAAAACCAAATTACTTAATTAGTCCAAACATATATTAAAATTTACTAAAAATCCATTTATTTACAAAAATAGTATATTATATATTATTTGAAAATAATTTTTAAAAATTTGTATTAATTAGTTAAAAATAGTAAATAATTTGTAAAAAACCATTTTTATAACTCAAATAATTATTAAAACCAATTAAACTTAATATTTAACTAAAATTACTACTAAATTACCAAATTACCCCTAATATATAAAAATACACATAAAATACTAAAAATATTCAAAAAATCAATAAAAATTATATAATTACACAAAAATTATTTTCTCAACATATTATTCATTAAAATCAACAAATATACTTAATTAACCAATTATTTCTAATTAAATATATATTTAACCTATAATTCCAAACTAACATAAACTAAAAATAATTATAAAAATTACAAAAAATTCATAAAAATTATAAATTAAATCCTAAAATTAATATTAACCACCAATAACACCAAAAATCACAATTTCATAATTTATTTAATTAATTTACGAAAATAATAAAATAATAGAAAATTCACAAAAATCAAAATAATTCCCAAAAACTATACAAAAATTCTAGGATGTAGATTAAGCTAAGGGGAACAACATTTGTTAAGCCATCAAGCATGAATCACGAAGAATCAAACCCAGAAAAATTAAAAAACCCTAAATGACCGAAACTTAAAATTGCTCACCACCAAAATCTAGACCAAACTGGATGAAATAAAGCTTAGAAATACACTCACCGATGCTCAAGGAAGAGGATGAGACCAGTGGTGTAAACGGAGGTATCCGAAAACAGAACGAACGGCGAAGGGTTTGATTTCAGGCTTCCCGGCTTCTACTGCTTCAAATGGCGTCGGAGAAGAGAGGAGAAGGTGGCGGAAGACAGGGAGACACTCTGAACAGAGAAGAAACAAATGGCAGCGATGATGAGGGAGAGGGGAGGGGTGATCGGGGAGAGAGAGTGAGGGAGAGGGTGTTTTGATATTTTGTTTATGTATATATTGTATATTATATGTATATATATTATTATATACTATAGTTTATAACTTTATAATAATAAAATAATGTTTGTGTATATCTAAACCACATATTTAAATATACACATGCACAAATATATATATATATATATATACACACATTTCTATACATTATACATAATAAAATAACAATATACACACATTTAATTAATATTAAACCCTAATTAATTATATATGTGTATATCTAGATATATATTAACTCATGAAATACATTCACACAATGTAATTTATTAAAATATTATGCACCAAATTAAATATTAATAAAATAATATTTCCGAAAATAATAAACTTAAAGACATACATTTACGTAGAAAATGTTAATTAAACGTAAAAATAATAATGATAATAATTCACAAGATAATTTAATAACCAAATATTTTTTTTTTAAATTATTAACACTGCATATCCTATTTTAAAATAAAATAATTTAAAAACTCGGGTTATTACATTAGCAGTGGGCCTTAAATCTCTATTTAGACCTACAAGTCATAAATGGCCTCTAGTAAGATATTATGACTACCCAAGTCATGTGAAGTCAATAATCCGACATAACCTAATATACAATAAATATTCTAGTCCCTTTGTCACATGATATCTTGATTGAATATAAGGCATAGATTATGTCATCCTTATAGAATTCAATCATATAATTTCTTAATTCCAAGTAGACTGACAATGATAACTCTTTATCAATTTAATTTAGCATGGCCATGCATTTCCTTAGTCTATATTATCAAAGGGCCTATAGATATCTTACTCATATTAAATGAGGGACAAATTCCTTCTTAATCACTCACATTTCTCACATAACTCATTTTATACCCAAAAACAACCTATTTTATCATCCGATTAAAGATAATGTAAGATTATGTCAAAATATAAAATAGTTATGTAGAAATCTATGGTGATTTTAAGGTCAAAGGACTAAGCCAATATTACTGTGATGAGAATTACTTATGATAATTATCTATGTAGTATTCTCATTATGGGTCAATCTAGCGCCTTATTTTTCAAATAAGTACCTATGAGTTGACTTAATATCTCATATTCATGAATAGTAAAACATAATCATCAATCAACATTATACTAGCCATAATACATTGTTATGACTAGGGATAATTTGAATAGAACTCATATTTAATCTAAGGATTTTACTATTAAGTCACATACTTGATGACCTTAGTAAGAATTGACTATTCAAGTAATTATCATAACACAAAATGATAATGAAAAATGCCTCTTTATTAAATAAAATGATAAAGTCAAAATATGGTCATACATGATTGACCTAGTGCATATCACTAACAAAATTAACTAAACTGATTAAAGAAAAGTAGCTTGCACAGCTGACTAACCTAATTAATCTTGATGTTGAGATTCTGGTAAAAGAAAGGGAAAAGGATGACATGACAATGCTAATTGACCCAGTAGGCCAGAAGAATGTAACCTAGACCAAGAATGTGGAACAGTCTGATTGGGCCAAGAATATAACTAAAGCCATGGCCCCAATACAAATGATAATGAAAGAAAAAGGCACGAATGCTTTGATGGACTATACTAATTTGGACCTGGATGAAGAGAATAATCCTTTACCCTAGAAATTCAAATTCCCTGACATGAATAAGTACTTTAGAACTGAGGACCCACATTTGCATCTAAAGTAATATATGACTTATATGAAAGCCACAAAATTGACTAAGGCCCAAATAGTCAAGAAATTCCTTATGTCATTAGAGGGTGCACCAATCCATTAGTGTTATACTTTGGAACCACATGTCCAGTCCGACTGGAAAGAATTATGCACTGCATTTATGAAGCAGTATTGTCTTAATGTTCAATTGGAAGTATCTCTAAGGGATTTGCAGAATACCAAATAAAGGTTCAATGAGTCTTTCACTGATTACTTGACTGGTTTCAGGGGTAAGTTAGCTCAAATGAGACATAAGTCTGCTAAGTCAAATCAATTGATGCTGGCAATTGAAGGGTGTGTTTTGATATTGTCTAAGAAATTGAGGGACCTTGGGATCTAAAACTTTGAAGAGTTATACAGATTCGGGGTCCAGAAAGAGTCACATTTGGCCTAAGAAAAGAGATTCTTTGAAGGAAGATCTAAGGGCAATGATGGAATTGGCTGAAGCAGTAATGTGCAAATTAATACTATCAAACAAATAAGCAGTAATGTGTAGATTAACATTGTTAAGCAACCTCAAAGGTTTTCAAATTTGGGACAACATCTTTCTAAAGCTCTTAAAAAGTTAATTAAAAAGAACTTATTGTGACCTTTACCTTCATAGCAATCTATGCCAAACACTAACCCAAAATGCTTTTACAAATTTCACTAAACCATTAGGCATAACATCGATAATTATGCCCAACTAAAGCATGAAATCTAAGACTTGATTGAGGTAGGTAAGATCACTAACCTCGAGACCTGAAAGTTAAATACTCAAAATAACCCTTTATCTAATTACTGAAATGTACCACCACTAAACACACCCATTCTTATAATTAATACCAGCTTAATAGAGGAACAAGTCTTTAATTCCTTTGTTGATGCCACTCTTGAGTTACTAAAACCTAAACCAAAAGACTAGAACCAAAATAAATAACCTATAGAGCTTACAGTGCATGTTTTGGATATTTGGAGCTTTGATGATGAAGATGGGGAGCAGATTGATTTATCGGGAAATAATGAAACTAAAAGAAATCATTCAGTTGGGAAAGTTAAAAAAAGAAGGAAAGAAATCAAGTCGACAAAGTCTTAACCAAAAAAGGTAGAGAATCCAAAGGAGGGGGTGAAGAGAGATGAAGATACCATTTCTAGTGTTTAGGAGCTAATTATACATTTCAGGGACCATTGGGAAGCATTGGTTCTTGCCTTGGACTAGAAAAAGGTCTTTACCAATTGTACCCCTTAACAAATGGTTAATTCATTAATACAAACCCCTCAAGGAGCCATTGTGTTTTCTGATGACAATTTGCCATTAGAGGGAAAGGACCATCACAAAGCTTTGTTCATCAAGGCTGAAGTAAATGGAAAGATGACATGTTGTATGATGGTAGAGAATGGTTATACCATTAATGTGTGTGCATTAAAGATTTTTCCAAAGTTAGGGTTAACTGTAGTGGATTTGAAACCTTTTAAAGTGATTATCAAGGCTTATGATGACACGAAGAGACCTATTAAAGGGACGTTTAGGGCTTTGGTCAATATGGGACCTATCGAGACTTGGGTTAACTTACATGTAATTGATATCCCTGTGACCTCTATTATCCTATTAAAAAGGCCATGGTTTCATCCTTTGGGCGGTGTGTCCTCCACTATCCATCAAAAAATTAAGTTTCAACACGAAGGCAAGGTTGTCACCATCACTGCAAAAACTGAGGCTGTTATGGCTGCTCTAAAGCTAGCTCCCAAAATGATTCCTATAAGCCCAAGCTTTGAAGTCTATATGATTTATGAAGATGAAATAGATGAGAGGAATATGAACATAATGTGCAGTATGGACTTTCTTCCTGGCATGTGACTAAGGAAGAACCAGTAAAGTCCTGAGTTTGTGGAGCCAAAAGTTCCCATTTTAAAGTATGGGATTGGATATTCTAGGCCTGAGGATTCCAAAAATAGGGAAGAGGTTACTATTGACATTGAGAAACAAAGGTTATGGGATGTGTTGTTAAAGAGGGCACCGGTTATCCATACACAGGAACACCTGAACCTCTACTAATGGCTAGAGGGGTAATTCTAGGATTTGAATCTTCGCTGAGTTTGTGAATGGAGTGAAGAAAGTTACTACTAAAGAGACTCTTATAGAAGAGCTGGTACCGATTGAGGAAGATTCTAAGGAGAACATTGTAGTTCTAAGGATGAAAAATGTTGATGGTCAGAACAAGGAGCTAGATCTCGAAACTTATGTCCTCAATTCCTTTATGATGTTTTCTATAATGACTTTGTTGCTTCCCTTGCTACTTTATTTGAAACTGATGACTTATTCTTTTCAAAAGTGAATGCAATAAAGTCTGATTTTGCTTATTTATGTGATGTGTTTCCTAATGGTTATTCTGTTTGTGATGATCATTTCATGCATATATTTGACATTAATTCCATGCAAACTGAATCATTTAATGTAAGCACAAATGATAACCCTAAAAATATATTGCTTGCTTCTAATTTAACTCATGATAAGAGAGAAAAAATGGAAGAAACGTTAAAAAAAAAGATAGAAAGTATTTGCTTAGGGCTATGAGGACATGTTGGGTATTGATAAGGAAATCATAGAGCACAAGATCCCTACTTACCCTCATATATCACTAATAAAGTAGAAGAAAAGAAGATTAAGGCTAGAATAGGCTCTCTTAATCAAAGAAGAAGTAGGAAAGTAGTTGTAGGAAAAAATTTTAAAAGTAATGGATGATAACTAGTGATTAGCAAATATAGTACCAGTCCCCAAGAAAGATGGTAGGGTCAAAATATGCATGGATTACAAAAACTTGAACAAGCCTTACCCTAAAGATGATTTTCCCCTCCTACACATTGACACACTTATTGACAGTGCGACTTCCAGTGTAATGTACTTTTTCATGGATGGGTTCTTAAGATACAACCAGATCATGATGGCAGTAATAGATAAATTAAAGATGTTTCACCACTGAGTGGGGCATCTATTATTATCTGGTAATGTTGTTTGATTAAAGAATGCAGAGGCCACCTACCAGAGGATAACGACTACTCTGTTACACGATATGATCCATAAAAAGATAAAAGTGTACGTAAATGATGTAATGGTGAAGTTTGCAACCAGAGAAGAACATTTCGAAGCTTTAAACAAGTTTTGGCAAGGGTCAAAAACATACTTCTTTGGATTTAGTCTAAGTATTCTTTCTTAGACTAAATCCAAAGAAGTATGTTTTTGAGGTAACACTTGGGAAATTATTAGTCCATATTGCTAGACAGAAAGGATTAAAAGTGGACTCGAAAAAGGTCAAAGCAATTAGAGAAATGCCCACACCAAAGAATGAAAAAAAAAAGTCAGGGGGTTCATCATATGATTGGAGTATATTAGCAGGTTCATAGCTAGGTTAACTACAATTTGTGAGCTAATTTTCAAGCTTTTGAGGAGGAACTAACTAGTAATCTGGGATGATAAGTGTCAATAGGCTTTTGATGCTATTAAGAATTATTTGATGAATCCTCCAGTCTTACAGCCACTGAAGCTGGGTAAACCTTTAATTCTTTATCTAGTAATTGAAAAGGATGTGATAGGGGGAATATTAGCTCAAGAAAGTAAGGGAAGGTTAAACATGCAATGTATTACTTGAGTAATAAGCTCTTGCAGTACCAAAATTAATTATAGTCTCTTAGAGAAAACTTACTTAGTTGTGATATAGGGAATGAAGAAACTCAGGCATTACTTTTAGTCTTATAGAATACAGGCAGTTTATAAACATGATCCCCTCAGGTACCTTTAGCAAACTCCATCACTCATGAGAAAGTTAGCTAAATGACTGGTCCTGCTTGCTAAATTTGGCATAGACTATATAGTAAAAAGGGTAGTGAAAAGGAGGGTGGTAGCAAACTTTTTAGCTCAAAATCCAGTAGCTGATGAACAAGAATGGGAATTAGAATTTATGGACAAGCATATAGAGGCAATAGATGTCTAGGGATGGAAAATGCACTTTGATGAAGCTGTTAACAACAAATGAGCTGGTATTGGTGTAATCCTGATCACACCATAAGGAGAAATAATCTCGATGGTGAAAAGACTCAAATTTATGGTACCAAAAAATCAAACTGAATATGAGGCCTGCATCTTTGGTTTGGAAGCGTTGCGTAGTGTGGGAGTAGAGGATGTCACTATGTATGGGGATTTTATGCTAGTTATGAAATAAGCTTCTGAAAAGTAGGAGGTAAAAGAAGATAGATTGTGGTAGTATAGGGATTATTTGGTTACTGTTTCATTGTCCTTTACTTAATACAAATTTATTCATCTACTAAGAGAAGAGAACTAGATAGTTGATGCCCTAACTACTTTGGCTTCTATATAGGAAAGTGGAAAATGAAGAGAAATTAGGCTTATAATTTTAGTGAAGTCCCAAAACCCTTACTATGAAAAAGTAATGGTAATATTGGTTGATACTACTGAGAGGTCTTGATTTTGTGATTTACAATAATACATGAAAATGAGGCAGTTCTCTAAGGATGCTAATAAGAGAGAAAGGATGTCTTTGTAAATGCTATCTTGGCAATTTATTAGCTATAATGGGATGCTATACAAGAGAATGTCGACTGGGGTTCACCTGAGATGTGTCAATAAAAATGAAGCCCAGAAACTTATGAAAACAATTCATGAAGGAGTGTACGGGCCATATATGAATGGTACAGTATTGGCAAAGAAGATAGCTCGTCAGGGCTACTTATGGTTGAACATGGAGATAGATTATGTCAAATTTGTAAAGAAACGCCTTCTATAGAGCTTCAGGGAATGACTTCTCTTTAGCCCTTCATTGTTTAGGGAATTGATATTATAGGTAAGATAAGGACGAGGGCATCAAGTGGTTATCGATACATTGTTATGGTAATTTATTATTTCTCTAAATGGCTCAAATTTGAATCTTATACTACTTTCGGCTCGAAACAAATGGCAAGATTTATTGAGAAAAACATTATCTGCAGATATGGGTTACCTCACCATATTGTATCTATAGTTTGCATCATAGGGATATCGAACTACTGCTAGAACATTAACAGGGATCACGCTATACTCCTTAGCATATAGGTGTGAAGTTGTGTAGCCAGTAAAGGTCAAGATTTGATTACTAAGGGTTCTCTTAAAGTCCAAAATCTTTAAGTATCAATAGGGTGGAGAGTTAATTGGTGTAGTTGATGTTGCTAGATGGGAAGAGAATTAAGGATTTTTATCACTCTCAATTATATCAGAAGATGATAGCCCGGGCTTACAATAAGACAATCAAGCCAAGGAAGATTAAAGACGGTGATTTAGTGTTAAAGCTTACAAAGCTGATCATGACCGACCCTCAAGGAAAATTTAAGCCAAATTAGGAAGGTCCTTATGTGGTGAAAAAGTTATTTTCTAAAGGTGTCGTTACCTTATCTGACATGAAAGGGAATGAATTTAGAGAGCCTATTAATTTGGACAAGCTCAATAAGTACTTTTTATAAAAGTCTCGCTAGGGGAAAACCTCGAAAAGAGGTTGTCTAGGAAAAAATTAGAGACAAAAATAATGAAAATTAAAAAGTATTGCTGGATTAAAAACCTTGAAAGAGTTAGTCCAGGAAAAAGTTAAAGACATGTAAAAGGAAAGAAAGAGGAAAAAATGGTTAGTTGGAAAACTTGGAAGGGCAAGCCAACTAACGACATGAGATATGTCAAAAGTAAAAATGTACATGCATATTATGCTTAAGTTAAATAATGACTCGATTCATAAACTAATTTTGCTTTCTCTTTTTTTATTGAGCACCCTGAGCACTCAATGCTTGCAACTCTCTTGTCCTTTTATTTCTAATAAACTCATCTTTTTTTATTTATTACAATTGAATCCACACCTTATACTGATCATTGGTAGTTGGATCTCTATTATAGCCTATGTTCCTCTAAATGATTCTATGAGGCCATGTAGCCACTAAATTATTCAAGAATTTTTGAGAGAGGGGTCCTAGTTTGAAATCGTGCACCAACCCCATAATCAAATGCTTCTTTCCATACGGACGATAGAGACAGACAGGATTATAGAACATGGCAAAGTGAAGGCCAACAATTGGAACATAGTAAATGTAAAACTAAATGGTTATGTGTTGTAACCTCCACCATAAGCACATCCAATAGATTAGAGTATCAGGAAATGTTGATAGCCAGCTCTAAACATCTTCTGGTATGGGATGCAGCTTTCTAGTTCGGCAATGCTTGGCTCTATAGCATGCTACATCTCGAGGAGGTTCAAGTAATCTCAGTTTCTCATGGAACCATATCTGTAAGAGTGATGGGTAAGTAAAAATTTTAGGAAATCAGAAAAAAAAAGTGAGAGAAGAAGAAGCTTGCCTCCAACAAGAGTGGAATTCCAGAGAATCGCCTAGTTTTCGCAAAGTTTTCTAGTCTGATGGTTTATGCTAGAATGAGAGGGAAAGGGTTGAGTCTTACTTCTGCTTGATCCAAGATGTGAAGGATTTTTAAGTCACAATTTCCAGAATGGGAAACAAACAGGAATTAAACATACAAGCAGAGGGCCATCATTTGGGGCTAATAGGCTTCTCTCTTATCTATGCCCATGATAGCTTTCAAAAAGGGTTTTAATGTGATCTCCGAGCTAAGGATATAGTGAGATAAAGACTTAGGTGGAAGGTTGAACATCCGAGCCATCTGATATTAGATCAAGTATGAGTTCAAAATTCCAAGGTTAAGGATTACAAGTTGGCAAGCGAAATTCAGTTGACAACCTAAAATAACTTCAAATTCTTCTAGCTGGGGGCATAGTTTTATTATGTTGAACTGGAAGACATGTTTATAAGGACCCTAAAATTGAGCTATGACATGGAGGAAAGGGAAGTTGATTCTTTTAGCATGTAGTGATCTGAAGACTGATAAGTGAAACGGCTCCAATTTAGCCTATGATCTATTATCTAAGCTTTTTAAGATTGGTTGTAGTAGTCTGAGGTTTCTTTTAATCATGATTTAAGCTTTTTATGGTGTCTAAGAGAATAAAATGGAGGTTTAAGGGGAAGATGTTTGAAAATGGAGCTAAAAGTGAAGAGTTATGGATTTAAAGAGAGGGAACTAACCTAATGCTAAGATGATCAATAGAAAGTGAAGAGGTAACGCCTCAGAGATAAGGTGATAATCTCTCTAATAGTAAAAATCATAAGACTTTTTTTATGGAAATGTCTGATTTTAGCCTTAAAATGAGAACCTAGCAGCTTATAAGGATTCATGTGATCATTGATGTTAAATTGTATACTAAGATTTAGGTTAATTGAAATGAAAGTTAAATTTTGCAAGTATTTAATCAGAACAAAGTATGAAATGGTTGCAATATTAGAATTAAACAAGTAAAGATATTAGTATCAAAGAAATAACCAATAGGCCCTAATTTATTAGGCATTTGACTCAATCCCCTCAGAATCATCCCTTCCTCTAGCACCATCATCACCCCTGTCCTCATCCTCATCAATACAAAGCACCTAATCTAATACTCGAGGGTGGCAATCCTCACCTAACTAGCTTTATCATGATCTTATTTTAACAGACTAAAGGTTAGTAAATCGTGTAAGCATGCATACATGTGGACGTAGGAAGAACAATTGCCCTCCATTGCAAGGTGATATCCAGCATATAATCCCTTTGAGCCTCAATCATCCTGTACATATATAAATCCTTGCTCCAAGGGAATCTATATTATTGATAGAATGTTAGAACTAACAAACATGTCCAGAATGATTCAAGAAATAGGTCAAAGACAAACTCACATGAGTAGTGCCCCAGGGGTACATATGGGTGTGAGATCCCTATCTAAGGTCAAAAACTGACATGATAGCTCTCTTAGAGGAACCCAGTAATGAACCAAAAGGTCAGGAGTATAAGTGAAGTTGTCGGTAACCAACAATGAGCTAAGGGTAGCAGGGGGCCTCATCTGCTCAGTCACAACTAAAGTACCCTCTCTACTCGGATCGATGTAAGGTCTCTAAGGATCTCTTTTTGGTACCTGAGGGCTAGCACAAGGTGCAGGTCGAGTAGCTACAACCTGAAAATAAGAAATAATATTAAGATATGATAATCTTAAATGCAAGGTAAGCATTAGATGGTTACCTGAGAGGTAGAAGCAGCAGATAGAGGAACTGTCAATAGGAGGTAAGTCTGGACAAACTCCAAGTACTCACTCTTGATTCGTATGGTGTGGTCCATAATCAACTCTCTAGCAATAGCTTGATCAAGCTTAGCACCCTCCAACTTATGCATTGAGAGCATGCTCCTGAGGACACGCCTCACTCCAGCTCCCCAATTCCAGTTAAGGACCCATTCACCAAGATATTAGACTCGATAACCTAGTCCATAAAGAAGGACTCTCCTCTGAGCTAGTGGTTTGAAGTGGGTCATCTCAGCATTCCATCCATTCTTAGGCCCCTGCAAGTCATTTTAAATCTACAAAGAGAACACCAATAAATAAGTGAGTCAAATTAATAAAATTGTTAATATGTTTACAAATGTTGTAGGTACCGAATCTTGTTTACCAGGATGATGTGCTTGCCGAGAAGAATATAGCTTGAATGCTCATACCACCTGGTTAATCTCGCGAGGGGTGACCATCATCTCTGGTATAAAAACTCCGGACTGAATAAAGCTTGATGGTATGCATCCCCTTTATATTCGGGATTATACCAAGAGAGATGCTCAATGTAAACAACCTTATACTTCAGAGATTAACTAATGCAAGCTCGCATTGAGGGGAATAGGTTCTCTAATGCATGCAATCCCCTATAATGGCAACGAATAAGATGGGATCCAGGGTGATTCCCCAAAGGGGAGGTGAAAGGTGTAAGTCATGTCAAACCATCTCTCCATCAGTGTACGGAGTGGCTGATAATATATCCATCCATGTTCAATCAAAAAGCAAAAGTATAAAGTCTTTGAACCCGGTATCCTAGATCCAATCCTTTTAATCCTCTATTAAGTCATTATAAAAGACTTGGGCCCCATGAAAGTTTTTAGTGACATTGAATGTTTGCACATCATGCTGTGAAAAGAATTAAGGAAGTTGAATTAATATAATGGAATTTTGTTACTGTTTGAAAGAAAAAAGATGAAGAAAGAAGAAAATGGACAATACGCCCTATAATAAAGGCGTTAGCACCTTATAGATGAGGGCAATCGCCTTATCACAGCAATGACAGGTGATCACCTTTGAGAAAGAGGCGATGTCTCTCGATAAAGGGCAATCACCCCAGTGATTAGGTGATTGCCTCAATGCAAAGACGGTCGCTTCTGCACGTTAGAGAAATAACAGGTAGTTTTTAATTTTTTTTCTCCTAAATTCATAAGATTCATACTTAATTAGTCCTATTTCTAATCATGAATGGTAAATGGACATAAATATATCCTAACCCAGTGTAATTTGTAGGGAAAATAAGAAGGATTCGAGTACCAACCTCTTCTGATGTCGATGAGAAAATATGACTCCTCAAATCTGCCAAAAGAGGAATCGTGTCCTCCCATTTAATAATATGAGATTGTGTGGGGTGTTTGTGGAAGGCAAAATGCAATCCACTCGGGCATAAGTGACATCCTCTCGTCATCCATTTTTGAAAGAATGTAACCGCAGGAAAGAAGAAGAAAGAAAAATAAGAGAAGAAAAAAAGAGAAAGAGAATGAAAAGGGGAAAAGGTGTTTTATAGTAAAAAAAAAGTTAATTTTTTAGAAAAGGTGAATTCAAAAGACAACAAGGAAAAAGGTGTTATAAATGATAGAAGTGGATATAATGATGAATAAAGATGGAAGATTTCCCCAAGTGCGTCTCGAGAATCAATGTCATAGAATGAAGGTTTTCTAGTTGATGTTTCAAATTGAGTAATGTGTTGGGCCAGGAAAACTTGAGAGTTATGTTTTGAAGAGGCAACTGACCAAGCTTGATAAGATTCCTAAAAAGTACATTCAATAAGTGACTGGTCAGGTTTGGATTCTCGAAGTTCATATTTTAGATTTGACTGATCAGGTTGTATTCCTAAAGTTCACAGTTCAAAAAGTGACTGGTTAGGTTTGAATCCTTTTACATTTCAATAAGTGATTGGTCGGGTTGTATCCTCGAAGTTCATACTTTAGAAGTGTTTGGTTGGGTTGTATCCCCAAAGTTCACAATTTAAAGAGTGATTAGTTGGGTTTTAATCCCTGAAGTTCACATTTTAAGGAGTGACTGGTCGGGTTTAATCCTTGAGTTCATATTTCAGAAGTGACTGGTTGGGTTGTATCCCCAAATTTCACAGTTCAATAAGGGACTGATCGGGTTTGAATCCCTGAAGTTCACATTTCAGATAGTGATTGTTAAGGTTGTGTAGACACCCAATTTTGAGATGATAAGTTATGGATGCGACAAAAGACTTCAATGATGAAAATATCATGAATAGGTCTTCAATATTTGAACTTTGAAACTTCAAGGGTCTAATTGCATTTTTTGTTCAAAGAAAGGATTTAATGTTTTTGTGGACTAAATTGCAATGCTTTTTAGGGATCTAATTGCAAAACTTAAATTCTTTCAAGGACCTTTTTATAATTAAAAGAAAAAAAAGGTGATCGGAATTACACAATTCCAGTTGGAATTAGACTCCTTCTCAAATTCTTAAATTTTCCTGATAAATTGAGTCCTAATTGGTTTGAAATTCTCCTAAAATTATTTTTAAGGAAATAGAAGTCTTTTAGGAATCAATTTATAACTAGGGTTTCAAGATGTATCCTTATATAAAAGGAGGGCTTTTGCTCTAAAAAAAGGAGGAAAAAAATAAAGAGGTAAAAAGCAAGAGAGGTTCCATATTTTTATAATTTTTCTAAGATTTTAGAGAGAAGAAAAAAGGTAGAGAAAATAAAAAAAGGAATGAAGAAAAGAAAAAAAGAGGAAAAAACGAGAGAAAAAAAAGAAAATTATTCTCTACAAAATTTCTTTTGCTTAATTGCTTGATTAAAAGATTTTTGAAGAATTTTTGAAGAATAGTATTCAAAGTCCTATCAAGAACGGTGATTCTACAAATCTGAGGAACACTTCATTAAGATCATCCATGAGCATCATCTTCTTCTTATTTTATCTTATTTGATTTATTTATTTATTTTTTTTATTTATTGATTTTTAATTTTGTTTTATTATTTTTATTATTTATTCACTAACAATATTTTTTTTCTTTTTTTATGATGATTATAGAGGAAATCACATGATGATCATACTTGGAGAATCAAATCCATAAGAGATTCATAGAATGTCATGGATAAGACCTTGTAGAAATATAGTTTCTAGGGTTTTTTTTATTATTTTATTTTATTTTATTTTGGGGTTGTATTAATTATTTTTAATATTATTTTCAATAGATTATTGTAATAGCCCAATAGTGGGAATAGTGGAATTATATGTGTGCTTGCATGTTTATTTTGATTAATTGGTTAGTAAAATTAGGGTTTTAATTGTGTAATTAATTAAAATTAATTGAAGAAGTAAATTAATTTAGGTTGCATATTAATAAAAATTAGGGTTTAGAATGAATTAATGTTAATTAATTGTTTGATCTTTAATTTAATTATTTTAATATGTTTTATTTGTTTTTGGGCTAGTTTATTTATTTTTATGTGTTTTGTGCTTATTTGTGTATTCGTATTTGTTTTAGGCCTTAATCCCATATTAAATTCTAATTCATCCACTTAAATAAATTTAGGTTTTTAGGTGTAATTAATTAAAATGCATTTTAGGCCCATAATCATTTAGATTTTTAGGTTAGAGATACCTTAAGTCCGTTTAGTAAATTAGACATAGGCTACTTCATTTAATTTAATTAATTTAGACTTAGCCCACTTAATTTAAGCCTTTTTCATAACTTGTAGATTTAAGATCACCTTAACATTAAATATGTAGAATTAGGCCTACTAATTTAAATACTTCGTAATTTGTAGATTTAGACCCATCTTTAGAATTAAAATAAATAGACTTAGGTTCATTTAATTAAAATTAAAGGGAGTTAGTTTTTAGCTCACTTCTAAATTAAAACATGTAGATTTAGTTCATTTAATTAAAATCCATATATATTAGACTAACTTAGGGATTATATATTCTATTAAATGCATTATTTACTTGTATTTTCATCACTAGTTTGCCTTGGAGTTAATTATTAGAATAATTGTTTATATGAAATTGCATGTAAATAGAGGATAATTTAGTAATTCATAAAATAATTCTAAATGAACACGAGACCGAAAGAAGTTGGTATTCCATATTCAGAATCTCCTTATTATGGTGTTAGCTTTCTTTTAGGGAATCGAGTACCACCTTTTCGATTTGTCCCAGTTATTACCCTGGGTGGTGACTCATCATCTCCACGCCATGTCTTTGTGACAATGGTTAGTGTATTCTATAGAGCCTTGAGCTCAAACAGTGTCGCGGTTGCTAAAATCTTTGATGCGCGCTAAACCCCACCGTCTACAATTTGAATCCCTGAATTTCTCATTTTAAGAAGTAACTGATTGGGTCAGGAAAACCCGGGAATCATGTTTTAGATGAGTGGTGTATCGGGTCAGGAAAACTTATGAATCATGTTTCAGATAAATGGTGTATCGAGCCAGGAAAACCTGAGGATCACGGTCATGTTTCTAGATGATTTATCAAATATTAATGGGTGACTGATCGAGCTAGGAAAACCCAAGAAACACAATCAAGTTTCATGTTTAAAACTTCGACCTCTCGAGTTTAAATTCCTAAGGCCGACGGTGCGAATGAAGCTTAGAGGTCAGGTACGTTGTTTCTTGTTTGCGTTTGTTATGCATATGATTTTTCAAAAAAATTATCATTGCATGAATTTGGTTTTTCAAAAAATCAAGGGGCAAACTTGTTATAACCTATATTTTTAATTTAAATTAAATTTTGGATTTAGTGT
The DNA here is from genome assembly GCA_947683625.1 of Mallotus nudiflorus. Lineage (NCBI taxonomy): Eukaryota > Viridiplantae > Streptophyta > Magnoliopsida > Malpighiales > Euphorbiaceae > Mallotus > Mallotus nudiflorus. The sequence continues at coordinate 6,598,214 of CANTUR010000075.1, read as the reverse complement.
TTATTATTATAATTTTATTTTATGAAGTTATTATTTGTATAATTTAATAAATTTTATTATATGTGTTAATAATATTAGTTTTTAAAATATTATATGATTTATTATTAAAATAAATTGTGGCAAAGATTTAAGTGGAGTTTGGTGAAAAAAGAATATTTAGTTTATAAAAAAAAATTGTAAAACATTAACAATATACATTTTCCCCGTCCCCCTTTTCTTTTTCTTCCATTCTTCTCTTATTCTTCCCTTCTTCTCTTCTTCTTCCCCACTCCCCAGCATCCACTTAACACCACCACCAACCACCGCCACCATGCCACCTCTGTCTATCTAGCTCGCCACCACCAGCTCGTAACCACCTTCTCTTTCTTCTTTTCTTCTTGGTTTAGCTTAGTACCGGATTACTCTTAGGCTTGCTGGCGATGTTTCCAGCCACCTTTGGACATGTCCCCGGTATTGATTAGAAGCTTATTCCCCTCACTCAATTTGTCTAAGTAACTCCGATAATAACCTCAAATTTGTGAAATTATTTTTGGGATATTTTGTTAAATTGAGCTTGCATTCAATTTTATTAGCTTTTATAGTTAGTATATTATTGAAATTGAGGTTGAGATCTTGCTTACTATGATTTTTATTAATTTTTTGAATTTTCTGGACGTCAAGTACTATTCAAGTCAATGTTCCGGACAATCCCGAGTCTAAAATTTTTTCTATTTTTAATAAATTTAATATATTATGTAGATTAAAATTTGTGAAGGAAGTTTATTGAAATTATGTGTAGAATTTTTATTATGAATTTTTGAATGTTTATGTGAAAATGAATTCTTGGAAAAATTAGTATAAATTAGTAATTTTTATATTTTAGTTGAAATTATTATTAATTATTATTTTTTGACAGAATTTGAGTAATAAATAGCATTAAAATAATTTTTATAATTTATTTTCTATTTTTAGCTAATTATTAGTAATTTCTAGAAAAAATATATGAATAATAATTTTATTTACTATTTTTAAGCTTAAATAAGTTTTTGGTTATTTTTATTATATATTTTGGCAATTTAAATAATTAATTGTAATTAATGCTATTTAATTGCAAAATTAGAAGAATGGATTTTATTAATATAATTTAATTATAAATTAGAATTTAATTATTTATTTTGGAAATAAATATCTTTTATACTTTTATTATGTAAATAAATAGATTTGTGATATTTAAATAAATTTTTAAGATTTTTGGTGGATAATTGGGATTTATATTATTTTATTAATAGTGGATTGTGTTGGTTCTCGGTTGGGCAATAATTGTAGTTCGGGGGCCCAACCCAAGAAGTTGAACTTTGTGGATATTTTGAAGTGTGTTTGCGTGCAAGATCGAATCTACTTTTTGTAGAGAGATATCCGGTTTACAAAGGAGATGCGCTACCGAATTTTCGATGGATTTCTCGTAAAATGTGACATCGGGTCGATTCTAAGTTTTGAGTTTTATATCAAGTCGTTATTTAGAAACCTAGAAAGTATAAATTAGGAAATTATTTCTAATTATTATTTATTATTATTATTCATTTTAGTTGCACTATGAGCTAACCTTACTGGAGCAGGCTAGCCGAACCAAAGTAGAAGAGCATAGTAGAATTGTGAGTTATTATTATATGTATGCATGACATAGAGAAATCATTATTAACATCCATACTTTGATAATATGAATTTAATATATTAGTTTGCATCAAATTTTATTTATTTATTAATTATTATTATCACTATCGTATATGCACATATATGTGATTTCATATATATAAACATGAATATGAATTTTTATCAATGAATGCTACCATATTTTAATAGGAATTTCATTATTTTATTTATGAAATGATGTTTTAGAGGATGACCATAGAATGTGCAACCTAGTAAGCCATACTAGTACTATTGCGCAATAGTATGCTAGATGCTAGGTTATGATACATTGATTAATTTGAGTTATGATAAAGATTTGATTATTAAGATTATGAATAGAGGGTGGTGTGGCTGCAGGAACTCGGTTGACTTAGTGTTTCGAGACTAGTCATGCCGGCAGTGAGATTGCAGGAGCTCGATTGACTCAATGTGTTAGGCCAATCCACTGTCAAATTTGAGAAGGGAAATATTTTTGGATTTAAGTGAGTCTATTGGCTAGTGAGGTTTAGTGATTGAGGTTATGAAAAATTTTAGGGTTATGCTTTGATCCTCTAATAAAACAAAATGAGAATAAGGCTTTCAAGCATTTGTATAAATTGCGTGTATGCATTATGTAAATATAAATATACTGTCACGACCCAAATCGGGAGTCATGACCAACACTAAGGAATGGGAATTCTTTCAAATCCGAAACCCGTAGCAAGCCTTAAAATAAAAACACATGCAATAAATAAATGATACACTAGAATTAAAATTTTAAATCGATATAAAAATAAATACTTAAATGTCATATCATAATAAAAATATTCATACAGTATTTTGATACAAAAATCTCAAAATCTAAAACAACACACTACTGATTCAATAACACAACAAAAGTTCAGATAATAAAATTACATAATCTAGCCGGGGTTAAAGAAGACCGACGTAAAACACTACTGGTGAGGTCTGAAGAAGAATCTCCTAAAAAAAATATTGAGGGGAGTCAGACTTCACTGAGTGAATTATTATAATATCTATACATGCAATCTAAATCATATACAGTTAAACATCAGTATAATAATATATATATACACACGCATCTCACACATATGCTAAAATCTGCTTTTATATATACATTAAATGCAAAAAACATTTTATTTAAATGAAGGATCAAATAGAATTCTACATATCTACAACCTCAATCAAAATATCTCAATAGCCATCAGGCTCACTTAATTCTAAGGTAATTCTCTTATTTCATTTTGGACAGTAGACTGACCCCGAGACACTAAGTCAACCAAGCTCTCATAGTCTCACTGTCAGTGTGATTGGCCCCGAGACACTAGGTCAATCGAACTCCCGCAATCACATTACTCAATCATTGAAATTCTCAATAATCGATTAATCAAATTTCACCTAAAATGATTTTATAAACTCAACCCTAAAATATATCGCACTAGTACTTACACAGTCCTAGTGCAGCCCACTAGGTAGCACGTTTTATCAATATCCTTCAAATAAATCGTATATTTAATGAAAAATAATAAAATGCACAATTAACATATAATGACATTAATTATAGGAGAATGTACCATTTATATACCAGAAATATACCAAATGTATACTAAAAATATACCCGATATATATGCCTCACATATACGAAAAATAAACCATGAATATACCCAAAAATATACTAATTGTATATTGAAAATATAACAAGCATATATGTTGCATAAATATCAAAATATACAAAAAAATATACTTGAAAGTATACCTAACTTATACTAAATCATTTAATAAAATAATTCATGTATAAATACATTTTAAAAACCTAAATACTCAATATCATGCATCCTATATGCAATGCATATATAAAATAATAACTCATAAGTTTGCATTCCTTGAGATTAACTCGACGGGTCTGGTCCAATAGGCCTCGATCTCGGCGTAATTAGAAAAATAAATAATAATAAAATCAGAATAAATACATAACTTATACTTCTAAGAATTCTAAAGGAAGACTTGATCTAAGAATCAAAACTCAGCTAAAAACCAGAAATTTAGGATCGACCCAGCGTCGTCACGTTTTACAAAAATTCTACAAAAAAATCGACAGAGTTTTCTCTATAAAACGGACATCTCTCTACTGAAAAGTAGAGTCGATCCTGCAAGAAAACACACTTCTATATATACAAATGCTCACCAGCTCGGGTTGGGACCCTGAACTACATAAATTCCCAACCAAGGTTCACAATTCACCAAAAATTAATATTAAATAATAATATAATAAAAATCATCAAAATCTATAAATATCCATAAAATACTAAAATATAATTTATTTAAACATCAAAAGCATTTAATATAATTATTTCCACTAAATAAAATCTCAAATAAATTATATAATATTAATAAAAATCCAATTATTCAATTATTCAACATAAAATAGTAAAATTTACAATAAATTACTCAAATTGGTTATATATATAATAAAAATGGTTAAAAAAAACTTATTTAATCACAAAAATAGTATAAAATTATTATTTGAATATATTTTCAAAAATTAGTATTAATTAGTTAAAAATAGTAATTAATGCGTAAATATTATTTTAATACCAATTATTATTCTAAAATTACTTAAAACATACTAATTAACAATAATATCAACTAAAACACAAAATTCACCAATTTATATTAATTTTTTCAAAAATTAATATTTTACATAAACCTTCGAAAATTCGTAGTAAATAATCGGGACATAATTTTCATAAAATTCCTTCACAAATTATATTTCAAATAATCCATACTTTTTATTAAAAATACAAAAGTTTTCCAGCAAGGGTCATCGAAAAAGTGACTCGCTGGAAAACCAAAACTCAATTTATTCAAAAAAATCTAAAAATCAAACAAAAAATATATTTAAGCAGCTCAAGCTTCCCACATCAATATTTACAAACAAACTAAGCATGGTTCATACAAATTCAAGCTCAATAATTCAAAAACCAATACAAATTCAAGCTCAATAATTCAAAAACCAAAACAGACATAAACTTAAATCTAGATAAAGCTCACAATTGATGAAGTTTAAACTTGAACCAAGCCTAGAAATGAGTTCCTGGTAGCTTAAAGAGTCCGGAGAGTCCAAGAACATGAGCAAAGGTGACCAGAATCAACGTCGGTAATCATGGAAGCTTTATAGTTGTTGCTTCAGTTTAGGTGGATTCTGACAGCTTCTAGTGGTCTGCAAGTGGTTGAAAGGAAGGGGAGAAAAAGGGGAGGTGATGGCGGTAGGTGGTGGTTACAGCTGGCGGTTCGGTGAGGTGGGTGGTAGTTTACAGAAATCATGCAGAGAGAGGGAAGAAAAACGGGAAAAGAAAGAAAGAAAAAAAGAAGGAGAAGGAAGAATGGCCAAAACCCGATTTTGTCCTCACTTATTATTATTTTCTATTTTATGTATATATACACATTAGCTTAATCAAAACACACATATCTATATATATATACACACACACATTAACTTAACACTTATATATATACATATATATACACAACTTAATACACATGCACCCATGCATAACAACAACACCAACAGTAACACTAATAGCAACACCAACAACACCACCACCACCACCACCACTACCAACAACAACAACAACAACAACAACAACAACAATAATAATAATAATAATAATAATAATAATAATAATAATAACAATAATAATTATTATTATTATTGTTATTATTATTGTTATAATGATAATAATAATAATAATAAGAAGAAGAAGAAGAAGAAGAAGAATAAAAATAAGAATAATAATAACAATAATAATAATAATAATACTAAGACATGCATAAAATAATACTATTAATAATAATAACAATAATAATAACAAAAGAAATAATAATAATAATAATAATAATAATAATAATAATAATAATAAAAACAACAACAACTTTAATGTTTTTAAATAATAAAACCTCAAAATAAATTATTTTACGTAAGAAAATATATTTAACGTAAAATAACGAATATTAATCACAAACAATGATAATATGTAAATAATATTTAAAATATTATTAACACTACAAATCTCAAAATATACTTTAATAATTTAAAATAAAGGGTCATTACATATACGAATGTTATTATTGATGTTTGTGTGTACGTGCATTAGGTTACATACATATATATAATAATGATTCACTCAATGAGGTCTAATCCCTCTCAACTATTTTTTTCAGAATTCTTCTTCTTAGACCTCTCTTAGATTCCATCTTCGTTGGATTCTTTCTTTCCCAGCTGATTTATGTAAACTTTGAACTTTTATCTCTTTGTATTATTAGACACTACAATAGTAGCATACTTTGATTGTAGTATGTCTGAATGTTATGAGTTGTACTGTTGATCTGGAGTATTGTAAAAAACCTTAATTTGATATTATTTATGAAGTTTCGATATAATGTTTTTATTTATAAAAGACATCGATTATGCATTAAAAAGTTTTATTCCTTTATATTATTTAAATTTTTAATTCTGAGGTATTTTTGTGGTATGTTTGATATGAGTTTTTATTTTAAGGTTTGCTACGGGTGCTAGATTCGTGTGAATTCCAATTCCTTAGCTCTACTCATGACTTTCGGGTTTGGGTTGTGACAAAACTGTAGACACCTAGTTCGATTAGCCCGTAATAAGGGGTGAATTGTTGATGCTCGATTTGATCGACCCGCAATAGATCCCAATAATGAGAAATGCAAAACTTAAATGCAAGAGAGAAGCCTTAAATCTTCTTGAAAATGAACCCAAGAGCTTAAAACCCAAAAATCCAAGCTTAAACTCATGAAAATAAGGCCTAGACCTATAAGGTGAGCCCAATTTGCCCTGGCCCATTACACCCAATGTAGGGCTAGCCAAAGAGGCGATGCCTCTTTGAAGAGGTGATCGCCTTTATGATAGTAAATCGATGAGGTGATAAGCTTATTATAGAGGCATCGCCTCTGCGATAGCCACTTGCCTTTGTATTAAATGTAGAAACAGTAATGGTGGCCAACTTGGTGGGCCCACCTTCAACTGAAACTCAGTCCTTTACGTGAAGAGAGAGTTTTTAGGAGAATGGGAGAGCTAAAAGTACAATAATAAGGGTAGGAAGTAGGGGGATAGGCTAGGCATGGGACTAAAAAGGAGAGAGAAATTGGGGGAACCTTTTATCAAGAAAAAAAACTAAAAAAATGTGAAGGAGAAGGAAAAAGGTTCTTGAGTAAAGGAAGAAAGGGAATCAAGTTCAAAAAGATCATTTTCTTGAAGGAAGAAAGGGAAAAATCTTGCATTCAAGTGAAGTTTAACACCCATATCCAACTCTGAGATTCAACTTATTGGAAAAGCTCATATTTCAGTAATGATCTCTATTTTTTTCAATGTTAAAGTTATACATTTACATAACCTCTTGCTTGTTTACTTATTTACTCATTTTTTTGTGTTCATTTCTTATGTGATGCCATGTCCTTAACATGATCCATTAAGGTTTTAAATGCAGTTGTGAGTTTGGTTCATTTACATTAGTTGATCCTTACTTAAAATAGAAGTTTATTACTTTTAAGAGCCATCTGTTTTTGTTGATCAGGCGACGCCACTACCGTGAGGTGATCTCCTCATCTAACAGGGTCTCGCATGACCTTGTCTTAATATTTCTTGTAAATCTTGTATGATTCAAATTTTATGAATTCCCTTACTTCTATATGTTTAGTTTTATATACATGATCATTTTTACTATATTGCTTAAAGTCAATATTCAAGTGTTTGTAATCTTTGCTTATATTGACTTGATCCATAAATTGACTTGATGGTCCCTTTTGCAGGGTTTTATATGTTTTGGGAGCTAATATTTTATTCATCACAAGGAATTAGAGTGATCTCGATCATTCACCTTTAGCTCATGACTCTCTTGGTCTTTTATTTACATTTATACGCAGTTTAATGCTTGCTTACTTTTGGTTTATTTTCAATTTATTATACTTTATTTGCACGAAATGTTGTAATCCTTATGTCACGACTCAAACTGGGAGTCATGACCGGCGCTAGGGAAAGGGTATTTTTTTGAATCCAGAACCTGTAACAAGCCTTAAAAATAAAAAAATATGCAATAAATAAATAAAATACACCAAAATTAAAACTTAAATCGATATAAAAATAAATATTTAATGTCATATCATAAAATAAAAATATATTATAAAATATTCAGAGAAAGGTCTCTGATATTAAAAAAACATTCTATAGATACAAACTACTACTACTGTAATTTTCTAGAGTACAATAAAAGTCAGATAAGTAATTTACATAAAATAGTCGGGGCTGAAGAAGTCCTGCGCAGAGGTTTACTACTGAGGTCTGAAGATGAAGAATCTCCTAACAAATAAACTACTGAGGGGAGTCAGACCTCACTGAGTGAATTATTATATTATATACACATGTACCTCCTAATGTCATATGCAATCAAGCATCAATATATATATAAATATATGCAGACATTTCATACAGATGCTAAAATCACTTTATATATATAAAAATGCTAAAAAATGTATATTTTAATAAAGGATCAAATAGAACCCTAATTATTCGCAACCTCAACAAAAAAATATCTCTCCAACCATATAGGCTCACTTAATTCCAAATTAATTCTCTTATTCCACTTTGGACAGTAGACTGGCTTCAAGACACTAAATCAACCGAGCTCCAGCAGTCTCACTGTTAGTGTGATTAGCCTCGAGACACTAGGTCAACCAAGATCCCGTAATCATACTACTCAATCACATCAATCTCAAATAATCAATCAAACAAAAGTCACCTCAAGGGATTTAACTCAACCCTAAAATTTATATCACCGGTACGTATACGGTTCTAGTGCTGCCCACTAGGTAGTATGTTCTATTGATATCCTTCAAATAAAATTGAATATACATATGGGAAATAAATAATGCATAATTAAACATAAATAACATTCATAATAACGAAATAAACCATATATATACCAAAATATACTGAAAATATACTAAATATATTTCAAGTATATATATACCACATATAACCAAAATCAATCATAAATGTACCGAATATAAACCATGAATAAACCAAAAATATTCTAAATGTATAATGAAAATATAACAAGCATATATGTTGCAACATACCAAAAATATACTGAAAATACACCTAACATGTACTAAAACATTTAATAAAACATCTCATGTATAAATACATATTAAAAACATAAATACTCAATATCATGCATCCTATATACAATGTATATATAAAATAATAACTCACAATTTTGCGCTCCTCGATACTGGCCTAACAGGCCCGGTCCAATAGACCTCAGTTTCGGAGCAACTAAAAAATAAATAATAATTAATCAGAAAAAAAATCCTAACTTATACTTCTAAAAGATACTCAATCTAGGAATACAAAACTCAGACAAACACGAAAATTCAGAATCAACCTAATGTCACGTTTTACGAGAATTTTACCAAAAATTCGGCAGAACCTCCTCGATAAAATGGACATCTCTCTACTAAAACAGAGAGCCGATCCTGCAAGAAAAATACACTTCTAACATAGATTGCACGACACCTTAGGTTGGGACCCTGAACTGCACAATTTCCCAACTGAGGTTCACAATTCACCAAAAATACAAATAATATAATAAATATATTAAAAATCAATAAATTCCATAAATATTCTCAAAATACTAAAATATAATATATTTAAACATTAAAACACTAAATACAATTATTTTCACAATAATTAAATAAAAATCTCAAATAATAATATAATATTAATAAAAATCCAAATTTTTCAATAATTCAATATAAAATATTAAAAATTCACTTTAATATTTTCAAATATCTTAAATTGTTTAAATATGTATTAAAAATAATTAAAAATCCATTTAATCATTAAAATAGTAAATAATATATTATTTGAATATAATTTTTGAAAATTAGTATTAATTAGTTAAAATTAGTAAATAATTTATAAAAATCATTTTAATACCCTATATAATTCTAAAATCATTTAAAACATATTATTTAACTATAATTTTCACAAAATTACACAATTACCTCAATAATACAAAATATACATAATATAATTAATATTCTCAAAAATTATATAAATTCACCAAAAATTATTTTAAATATTCTAAAATTATTAACTCACATTAAAAACACAAATTTAACTAAATTTACATTAAAACTAATTAATTAACATAATTATCAAAAATTCAATATTTAATATTAAAATAATAAAAAATTAACCAAAATTCAAATTAATTGAAAAAAATACACAAAAAATATATTTGAGAATCTAAAGCTACCACAATCAACATTTTGTGAAGCAAGTTTGCAAGAATCAAACAATATCAAGTTCAAAAAAAATAAAAATCCTAAAACACATAAACTAAAAATTGAAGATATATAAAAATCTAAAGGATTTGATCTGAAACGGAGCTCAAAAATGGACTCACCAGAGGAAAAGCTTTCGAAAGAGTCCGGTTCGAGGCCTTGAGGTGGTCGGAAGCTCATCAACGGCCAGAAGCTCACCGACGGTGTAAAGCTTCAACTCTTGGCCACTTCGTTTTTCGGCGCTTCGACGATGATCTGACGGCTACTAGTGATGCCTGGGAGAAGCCAGAGATGGTGGTGGTTGATGGTAGCAGCTGGGCAGCTCCAGTGGTGGCTAGAAGGTGTTGGACCGAGAGAGAGAAGAAGAAGAAGAAAAAAAAAAAAAAAAAGAAAAGAAAGAGAGAGAGAGGAGTTTGACCCGACTGATTTTTGACTTTTTGATTTTTTTAATTATGAAATTACTAAAATGTCCTTCACTCAAATTTAATAAATAACAATAATAATAATAATAATAATAATAATAATAATAATAACAATTATAATAACAATGTTAACAATAATAACACTAATAATAATATTAATAACACTAATAATAATAATAATAATAACTTTAATATTGTCAATTAATCTCACGTAAAATAAATTATTTTATGTAAACAAATCTCTTAAAATAAAATACGTAAATAATATTAGCAATTAACGATAATAGTATACAAATAAATTTAAAATTATTAACACTACATATCTCAAAATAATATTATTTTATTTAAAATACTAGGTCATTACACCTTAATCCCTTCCCTATTCGATTTACATATATTTTGTAAGTTACTACTTGGATGAATGCTAAGACCAAATGTATGAAATTAAATTAATGTAGGAACTTGGGCTTAAAACATAAAATGCGACAATTGTTTGAAAGAAATCATAATTTGCATGTTAATTAAAAAATAATTAAATAATTAAAAATAATAAATTATAAAACACAAACAGAAGTCAACCGTAAAGTTGGGTGGGCGTTCCAAAAGCACATACCTAATTTCCAAACCCGTTCTCATATGACGGCTTCTAAAAAGTTTTGTGAAATCTAGTTGTCATATAAATATGTCCCGGGTCTCATTTAGATGATAACATTATCTCTACGTAAATTTTAAGACCTATTTTGTAATTTTTAGTAGACTTCGAACTTGCACAGTACCGTAGTCACAAAACACTTGAGCGCACGCTAAATCCTACTGCTTATAATTAATTCTTTTTATTTGAATTATTTTTCAATAATGATAAAGTATTTATGATATTTTTGCTGTTGATATTATTCAAAAATTAATTTCTATATTAGGACCTTTGAAAAACCTAGTTCACAGTACTTTTGAAAATCAGACACACATATTACATTAGGAATAATTTTTTTTGTTTGGGAATAAAACTTCCTCATTTATATTTTAAGAATACAATTTTTTTTGCCAAATAATGCATGCATATATACATACGAAAAAAATCTTCATGCAAAGTATATTGTTGAACATAAAATTCAACATATTTGAATATTATTTTATTTATATCTGGTATTATTTTATATTTTATTTATGATAATACATGTTAACAAAAAAAATTGTAGACCAAATTTAGGAAATAAGAATATTTTACTAAAATTTTCAAAGATATTTTTCAATTTTTTTTATCTAAAAAATTGAAGGATATATGAGTAATTAAATTTAGCATTAATTAATTTGTATCAAATTTTTTTAACATAATTTGTGACAAAAAGATTTTCTCAATATTATATTTAGTTTTCCAAAATTTTCATTAAAAAATGTTAAATTATTAATATTTTTTTCTCTGTTTTCTTTTTACATGTAAAATATTTCTCTTTCCAGTATAAAGGGTGCGTGACTCTTTTTATTATGATTGACTTTTTTCTATTAAAAAAATTTGGATAGAATTCTATCGGGCGTTATTCAAAACTTAATTATGTAATTTATAATAAATAAATTATTGCCTTTCGTCCTCCAACCGAACACTCACAAGTCACAGCTAAGACCTGTTTTACCTTCTCCGCTATGGGCCTCGCCGGAACATCCACCGACAACGGCCCCGACTATGAACCGTCTCTGCTACTACCCATAACCTTATCACCAAGTCACACCACCTCTAAAAATATCCCAAAAGACACATTCCACGTAGGCTCTACTTCATTCTAGGCCTTGGCGTTCTACTTCCATGCAACTCTTTCATAACTGCCATCGATTACTTCTCCGCCATATACCCAGGCGTCTCCATCGACCGTATTGTTGCTGTCTTATAACTATTGCCTTTTACGCCAACGTTTTCTGATGCTTATGCTAGAACCAATATCGGTTTGGGAATATATGTTGTGGCTCTTCTGGTTGTTCCCGTTACGGATGCGATTTACATAAAGGGTCGGGTGAAGTTGTATGATGGGTTTGGTGTTTCGGTTGGGGCGATGTCGCTGGCTGGTTTAGTTGATGCCTTGGTGGATGGTGGGCTAATTGGGACTGCTGGGGAGTTGCCTGAACGGTATATGCAGGCTGTTGTTGCTGGCAGTACTGCTGCTTCAGGTAATTTTTGGTTATTGTCAATGATTCACAGACAAGCAATTTCAGTAGTTAAACAATTAGCAAACTCTAAAGTCTAAACTGAGCCAAGTCCAAAGTAGTTGCGATAAGATGATTGGAACTGATTCGATGTGGGAATGCTGTATATGATGTTAGTTATGTTCTTTTACAGCTTGACTGGTATTTTCTGAACTTTAAAGTTGTGGAATGCAGGTGTCGTTATTTCATTTCAAGCTTGGTTTAGCCATGTAAGGAGGTTTTCATATTAGTTCAATGTCAGATACTTATTGGGTTCCTGGAATCAAGAATTTCAATATAGAATCTTGAAGAAGAATATAGACAGAGATGACAATTCAATAATTGAAATGGGCATATGTCAAAATGGCTAGCTATAATTTGGTTGTTAGAATTTGACCTTTTTGCTGAAATATTTGTAACATGTGGTGGAGCTGAAATTCAGCTGATAATGAGGAAAAAAATCTGAAGTAGTTGTAGTGGTTGTAATAGTTATTAGTCTCATGCTTTGTAACTCAAAACAGGTCAATTAGACCTCCATTTTACACAAAAACTCTTTCATTTTTAGGTGTTTTTTTAGCAGTAGCAGTAGCAGCAGCAGCAGAGATTCTGCTGTGCTTCAAGAGTTCTTGAAGCTTCTTTATCTCATTTTCAACAGTGCTGTGAAACATTTCCTTCTCTTTTTATATTAAGGAAGAGAAGCTCCGATGCCACATGGTATGTGATTACTCTGACTTCTCCTAGTACAAGAACAATATTCTTTATTTTTGATGTAGCAAATGCTTCGCTGTAGTTCTGAAATGTAAATTGATAGTGTATACATTTCTGCATTGAAATCTGAACATGTGCAAAAAAAATCATTGATTATTTGTTAAGTATCAGAATAAAAAAGACTAAATATAATTGTTCAAGCATCAGAATCAAAACGTGAATCTGTTTGTAACATGGGCAGCAAAGGAATTATGGGCCGTTTCCATAAATAAATCGAAAGTTGCTTTCTTCTCCGACCAAACACGCACAACCAAGACCTCTTACCAACTCCGCCATGGGCCTCGCCGGAGCAGCCACCGACTGTGAATCGACGTCTTTGCTAATACCACCTAATCACACTATCCAGCCTGAAAACATTCCGGAAGACACATTCCACTTAGCCTACATAATCTACTTCATTCTTGGCATCGGCGTTCTCCTTCCATGGAACTCCTTCGTAACCGCGGTCGATTACTTCTCCGCCATATACCCAGGCGTCTCCGTCGACGGCATCTTCGCCGTTGCTTTTATGGTAACGGCCTGTTGCTGTCTTACAATTATGGTCTTTTATGCCAATGTTTCTGATTCTTATGTTAGAATCAATGTGGGTTTGGGAATCTACGTCGTCGCTCTTCTGGTTGTTACCCTAATGGATGGGGTTTATATAAAGAGTCGTGTCGGATTGTATGGTGGATTTGGTGTTTCGGTTGGAGCAGTTTCACTGGCGGGTTTAGGTCGTGCGTTGGTGCAAGGTGGGCTAATTGGGGTCGCCGGGGAGTTGCCTGTCAGATATATGCAGGCTATTGTTGTCGGCACTGCCGGTTCAGGTAAATGTTGGTTCAGTTTTTACTTTATTATTATTAGTTTTTTATTGCTTGAATTGGATTTGTTTTTGGGTTTTGATAGTTTTCATGGTCAAGAAATTTTTTTGGCATGTTGGACCTGAAAAAAAGCCTTTTTTTTTTTTCTTTAATCAACTTCAAATTTTTTTTTGTTTTTTGGAAAAGTCTTTTATTTGAATAATTTGGATGGACGACCATATGCGTGACTGCCCGCGACGTTGGCGTTGTGTAAATTTCAAGTTTGCCCTTTTCAATTTTTTTATTTTATTTTTTGAAAATTAAATTTTTTAATTTTTTAAATTTAATATTTAAATATTTGTAACTTATAAATTTTTTTTATAATAATTAAATGGAAAAAAATCTTTTTTTTAAATATCTTATTTAAAAAAATTTCAAATGTTTGGTGAATTTTTTTTTAAATCTAAAAATTAAATTGCATATGAATAAACCCGTTGTATAAAAATTTAAATATCCGTTTGATAATCAAATAGAAAAAAATCTTCTTCTTTTTACAATTTTTTTAATTTCAATTTTTATTTTAATTTATTTTTTCCCAATGCATGTCTTGCACATTATAAAATTGGACAAATTACATTTAATTAGTTAATGTACAAAAGTTTTTGAGGTGAACTAATAAAAAAAATTAAACCTTAATTTATGAATTGATTGCCCATCTGCAAGTCACCTATGGGAATGCTGTATAATGTATACGATGTTAGTTATGTTCTTTTACAGCTTAACTGTTGTATTTTCTTGAACTTCGAAGTTATGGAATGCAGGTGTCCTTGTTTCATTTCTGAGGATCATAACCAAAGCTGTATACCCACAAGATACAAATGGCCTCAGAAAAAGCGCAAATCTCTATTTTGCAGTTGCGAATGTGGTTATGGCCATATGTTTTGGCCTTTACAATGTGGCACATCGCCTTCCAATTATTACGTACTACAGAAATCTGAAAGTTCAGGCTGCAAATGAGGAAAAGGAAGAGAAAGGGTATCTAACTGGGGCTCAGTGGAGATCAACTTTATGGCATATTGCTGGGAGTGTCAAATGGCATGGGATTGGGATATTCGTCAGCTTTATTGTGACATTGTCAATATATCCAGGCTATATCACAGAGGATGTGCACTCTGAGTTTTTCAAAGATTGGTATCCAATCCTTCTAATTACTGTGTACCACGTCTTTGATCTGGTTGGCAAGTCTTTGACAGGAGTCTATCTTCTGAAGAATATGAAGATTGCTGTTGGTAGTTGTTTTGCGAGGTTGCTCTTTTATCCTCTCTTCTGGGGTTGCCTGCATGGTCCTCAATTCTTCCGAACGGAGATTCCAGTAACAATCCTGACGGGTCTTTTGAGCCTAACTAATGGCTACTTGACAAGTGTTCTATTGATTTTGGCTCCCAAGGCAGTACCAATACAGCACGCTGAGACTGCTGGGATTGTGATGGTATTGTTCTTAGTTCTTGGTCATGCTTCAGGATCAATTGTAGCCTGGTTTTGGGTCATCTGACATCAACATATACATGTATAATAGAATGCAAGTATATCTGGCTAGTTCTATTGGCCATTTCTCCAAATGCATACAAATATTCATGCATACAAATATTCATTAAAACCACGTACACCACGACTGTTATTAACGAACCCACCCCAATAGCCAGGAGCTAATAATGCAACATCTATCAGAAGTTTGTGAAGAGATGAAAACAAAACCAAGGATAATGATAATTGTATGGAGTAGTTCTTGGTATTTCAAGCTTGGTTTAGCCATGTTAGGAGATTTCAAATTAGTTCAATGTCAGATGCTTCTTGGCTACTAAAAATGAAACTTGCGTTCATGGAATCTAGAGTATTAGTATAGAATCTTGAAGAAGAATATTGACAAAACTGACAATTCGAGAATTGAAATGGGCATAAGCCAAATGGCTAGCTATATTGCGGTGTAAAACATTTTCTTCTCATTTGTATTAAGGAAGGGAAGCTCTTGATGCCTCATGGTATATATTTCTTCCTTTTTTTTCCAAAGTGAATTATATTAAAATCAAACATGAAGTACATGAGTTTTTAGTCTAATGGACTAATCCAATACAAGACCAAAAAAATTAAAAAACCTTAACAAAAAAAAAAAACTTCTGGCAGAATCATCTTTGACTCCTTCTGTTACCACCTTGCCTCCATCTTTTCCTTTCCATTCTTGTTGCATGTATTTTTGAAGATTTTCAGACTAAATTTGGAATTAAAGAAGTACGTTGTTGGCAAAAAATCCAAGAGAGGGAGACATCAATATCAATAGAAGGCTGTTTAAAGGAAGAAAAATTCTCTTAAACGGCTAAATAAAGCTATTTCAGAACTCAAAATTTTATTTAAAATAACCAAACATTTTTTACACTTAGAAATTATGCAATTGTTGACTATTTTTGTGAAATGTAAATTGATAGTGCAGGAGTGATGCCGTTGAGCAAGAACATGAAAGCATCATTTCTCCTGGGTGCTGCTGCTGCTAGCTGTAGAATTTTGCACTGAAATCATCAACCATATTCATAATATTCTACTTCCTTGGAGGTTATGGTAGGTTTAATAACCCTCTTGCCAATTAATTTAAAGCCAAATAGAAACACATGTGGACTCAGCACAAAGTTGCTTAATTTGTCATTAATTATTTGTTTCCTGCGACTAGTCCTTTTCTGGTCAGTGCTCTCCCACTTGCAAAGGCACCCACATGGCCACATCAACCCTTTATGTCTCCATCTTGGGCCTTATCATAAAGGATGTCATTGTCCTATCATAAAAATCCAAGGAGCCAATTCTCCAAAAATACAAAAACATTTTATAACAAATAATCAATTATAAATACTAAAAACATGTAAAATTAAATTAAAAATAATAAAAATAGTTATAATAAATAGAAAAATACTTTGGGTAAAAAAAAATAGAAAAATACTTTTTATAAATAAATTCTTTTGAAAAAATTCATTAATAATCTTCTAACTATTAGAATAAAAAATAAGTTAAAAGATAGAATATAATTTGTAAAAGTATGAGGATCAAAATGTAATTTCTAAGTTGATCCTGGGGCAGCATATCTGTAGCTTGCGGCAGGATCGAGCCGCTGTTGCGTATGCAGCACAGAAAAAGGCGCCGATTATAAATAAATAAATAAGTTGCTTTATTTCTCCGACCAAACTCGCAGAGCCGAGACCTACTACCAACTCCGCCATGGGCCTCGCCGGAGCAGCCACCAACAACGAACCCGACTGTGAATCGTCTCTCCTAATGCCCACCACCACATCACCAAATCATGCCATCTCCAAAAATGCACCAAAAGACACATACAACTTGAGCTACATAATCTACTTCACTCTAGGCCTTGGCCTCCTCCTTCCGTGGAACGCCTTCATAACCGCCGTCGATTACTTCTCCGCCATTTACCCAGGCGTCTCCGTTGACCGCATCTTCGCTGTTGCTTATATGGTAACGGGTCTCTGTTGTCTTATAGTTATTGTCTATTATGCCCACGTTTCTTATGTTCATGTTAGAATCAATGCTGGTTTGGCAATCTTTGTTGTCTCTCTTCTGGTTGTTCCGGTTATGGATGCAGTTTATATAAAGGGTCGGGTCGGTTTGTATGATGGGTTTGGCGTTTCGGTTGGGGCAATTGCATTGGCGGGTTTAGCTGATGCATTGGTGCAAGGTGGCTTAGTTGGGCTTGCTGGGGAGTTGCCTGACAGGTATATGCAGGCTATTGTTGCTGGCACTGCTGGTTCAGGTAAATTTTGGTTGAATTTTATCTATGATGCTGTTTTTTTATTGCTTGAATTGGATTTGGATTTTATCAATCATGACCTTGAAATAGATTTCGTGATAAATTCGAACTTTTTGCATTTTGGGTTGGACCATAGTTATGAAATAGACTTGAAAGAATAGTTGTCCATGACAAAGTCAAACAGATTGAGAAAAGGCTTTGGGACAAACAGATTGAGAAAAAGGCTATGGGAGAGGTAGAAAGATTACTGGGTGAATCAATGGCTGACTGGATAAACTGTAAATAGTTGTAGCTGGTAGAGACTGGAGAATGATGGGTGTAAGAGAATAGGTATCATCAAGTTTGCATATATCAATGGCATGGTGGTGTCATATTTAGCCATGCTAATGAGAACAGTGATTGCAACAGATAATAGTCTTAACATTTGTCATTTTATTTGTCAAGGGCGTCAAGCTCATCTCTATGAGTGTTTTCCTCAAATCATTTCCTTTGTCTTCGTGTTGTTGTGAGTAGCTTAGCTGCTGTCAAATTGCAGAATGTAGTTATTTTTTAAAGTTATTTTAGTACACACTGATGTTTATGTTTTATGTAAAAGAAAAAAGTTGTTTTTAGTTATTGTTCTTTCATCGGAGTAGTGCAATTTTTATTCCCTTTTCCTAGTTTGCAACTTTGCATCAATGGTGAAAATGGTCAAACCTCTTGGTGTAGACATGGTCTTTCTTACCTTAGATCAACTAGCAACGTTGCTTACAATAGAGTTAATTTTGGGTTATTGTCAATGAATTGTGGACAAGCAATCTTAGTAGTTGGACAGTTTGTTGTTGACCAACTTAAAAGGAAATTTATCTACCGTAGCTTTGAGCAATCTCTAAACTGAGCTAACCCCAAAGTATCCGCCTAGATAGTTAGAGGGTTTATACAATACAATTTGAGGCGAACCTTTTTTTTATCCTTTTCTTCTGTTGCTTCTTTGGATGATACTTTAAATTGATTTGTGGTAACATCTAGCTGCAATACCAAAAGAAACAAAGGCCTAAACTCAATTGTTGATCTAGTCAGTTTCAAGGGGATTATGCAATTTAAAGAGCCCAAAAGTTTGATGCCTGCCTAGGCCAGCAATGCAAGGACCAAAAAAAATGCTTGTGTATGATAGCTTGGAAGTGAACTCTAAAATTGTGGTAATGTTCATGTAGCTGTACTCATCATATCATTTTATTGCTTTTAGTTAAGATAATTGCATGCAGAGTGTCAAGTCCAAAATCTGCTAATTATATGTGGAATGCTTTATATGATGTTAGTTATGTTATTTTACAGCTGAACTGTCGTATTTTCTTGAACTCCAAAGATATTGAATGCAGGTGTCCTTGTTTCATTTCTGAGGATCCTAACCAAAGCTGTATATACACAAGATGAAAGTGGCCTTAGAAAAAGCGCAAATATCTATTTTGCAGTTGGGAATGTGGTTATGGGCCTATGTTTTGTCCTTTACAATGTGGCGCATCGCCTTCCAATTATTAAGTACTATAGAGATTTGACAATGCAGGCTGCAGATGAGGAAAAGAAGGAAAAAGGGTCTTTAACTGGGGCTCAATGGAGATCAACCTTATGGGAGATTGTTGGGAGTGTCAAATGGCATGGGGTTGGGCTAGTGGTCGTCTATATTGTAACTTTATCAATATTTCCAGGCTATATAACAGAGGATGTGCACTCTGCGATTCTCAAGGATTGGTATTCAATCCTTCTAATTACTGCGTACAACGTTTTTGATTTGGTTGGCAAGTCTTTGACTGCAGTCTATCTTCTGGAGAATGCAAAGGTTGCTATTGGTGGCTGCTTTGCAAGATTGCTCTTCTATCCTCTCTTCTTGGGTTGCTTGCATGGTCCTGAATTCTTCCGAACGGAGATTCCAGTAACAATCCTGACTTGTCTTTTGGGCCTTACTAATGGCTACTTAACAAGTGTGCTGATGATTTTAGCTCCCAAGGTAGTACCAATACAGCACGCGGAGACTGCTGGGACTGTGATGGTATTGTTCTTAGTTCTTGGTCTGGCTTCTGGATCAATTGTAGCCTGGTTTTGGGTCATTTGATATCAAGCCGGCTTGGAACCGTTCCAGGATTTGTGTTGGGGTAGGTTGTTGAAAGGAAGTCTTTTATTCTGTATAGCTTTGTAACCTTAATCATGCATGATATTGTTTTAATGCATTTTATGTTAAATAGTAATTGAAATTAGTATTGTTCTAATGCATTTTATGTTAAGCTGTAATTCAAAGGGCTCCTCTTTCGAACATTAAGGACCAAGAATATTTTATGTTACCATGTTTTAAGCTTATAATTTTATTATTATTGTTATTATCATTTAATTTTTTAAGAATAATAAAAGTATTATTTGTTAACATAACAATTTAATATTTACACACTTAAGAGTTATAATTTATTATAATTTTCATAATTTTTTTATTTAAATAATTATAGAACGATTTTTTATGATTAAGAATAGAAAAATATTTAGATTCATAATATAATATAAAATATAAAAGATATGCTTAGATATTATTATTATTATTATTATTATTATTATGTTTTTACAAATGATTAAAATGTTATGTCACACTCGTACTCTAACTTTAAAAATATTCACATTCATTATGCATTGCATTTACATATTATATTTTGGTTAGCTTAAGAATAAGTTAATATAAATAGTTAGGTTAGTGTATTGGATCTAGCCATGACTTATACTCAATTAAAAAGCAAAAGTTTTTAACTTTTAATGACACTTAAAATGAATAAAATATACAAAAATAAAATGGATATGAAGTTTAATTGAAGTAAATAATAAGAATTTAGATTTTAGTAAGAGATAAAGACTCAATTAAGACAAATGATTGGTTTAGATTGAAGCAATTAAAAGTTTAAGGTTTCATAAGTAACAAAACCATTTCATTAAGTATTTAAGTGGATATTTTGCAATTTGGGTTATCCAAATTAGTGCTATCTTCTTCTCCAAATCGAGGTCTTTGGATGGTAACTATTTTTGTTAAAGAAAAAAAAAGAAACTATAAAGGTTGATTACTTCTCCAAGTTTAGGCTTGATTTAGAAGTGAAATTTGGTGATCAAAAACACTTTTCAAGCTGTAAATTTCATCCTAAAAGTCCTTGGTGATTGATTTGTTAAGTAATTTTATAGTTTTGGTTGATTGGGATTAGAGTTTTCATGCAACAATTCTCGGGTTCTAGAATTCTAGTTCTTCAGTTTTTTTTTTCTTTTTATCATATCTTAAGTTAGGAAGCTTCAAATTGAGTGTTGTTTGATGCTATGAAAACTTTGAAGAGTTCTCTTATTTCTCTTTAGCTCGATCTGCTTCAATTCTTATGTTAGAGTAATAAGAGGAAATATTTTATTGTTTAATCAGTTTGAGTAAAATGACTTGGTTGTGTTCAGCTGCCTATATCTTCCTCTATACATTTCAAAATGAAGTAAAATTTTTATGGTATGTAGTTGACATATAGATATAAGTATGATAAAAAAAATTAAGACCGAAGTTCCTTTCCTACAAGTTGCACCAATTTTTCGAAGTTTGTCCTGAAAATAGCATTTTTAGAGTTAATGGGTCAGATTTATGAAATTGAGTTGATTTACATTTTATGCATATCATTTAAGGGCTGCATGGTTAAATAAGTATGTGAGATCATTATATTGATGATTTGTAAATAAAATTTCATTCTTTAGGTGTTGGAAAAGGCAAGGAAAGGGGTGATGCAAACTAAGCAAGTCAGTGATCAAATTGTGTTTGTTTTGGAAGCTATTTTTGTGAGCAGATGTTCAAGCCTTTAAAATCTATTTAATTCAGCAATAAAATGATATTTCTTAATGTTGTTTTATGGACACGAAATGAGGTATTTAAATAATTTCAATTCAACCTTGTTGATACTTGAATTATATGTTTTAATTTCAAGTTTTAAAAGTTTCAATTTACAAGTTAAATATGTTATTACTATATGTTTGTTTTGGTAACATGATTTGAGGTTATTTTAATTGCTTAATGGTTTGAGGTCAACTTGGTTATTCTTACTTTAGATTTTAATGAGTGGGGTTTTGAATTTGAATATTTTGTTAAACAATGGTTATGATAAAAATGCTTTGGCTAGTAAATTGTTGAAAATGGTATTTGTTTTATGTGTTACCACCCTATATGAGTTGTGTGAATGTGCTGAGGTGAAATATGCACATTTGAGATTGTGTTGGTTGTTATTGCGTAATAAATAATAGGGCACTTAATCGAAGGACAGTGAAGGGAGAAGGGTCGTCTCGTGATAATGTAGTTAAAAGGTTAGCTTTCAAGTGTGCCTAGAGAATGAGTTTATAAAGGCCTATATGTTAGGTCCAGACTGTGATGTTTGTTATAGGGATGATTAATACATATGAAAGCTTGTATTTATATTTGCAAAAGCTTATGTTTTACTTAGCTTAATTTGTATAAGTTTGAGAGCAGTGATAGTTTTGATATCTCAAGTGGATTATAAATTGATTTTAAATATTTTAGTATGATGATTTAAGACATTTATTGTGTTTGGTTTAACCAAATTGTTTTCTGCTTGAAATATCTATTCATCAAGTATTTTATACTTATTTTACTCTATTTTATAAACTTTTTCGGATAACAGGGCTTGGTAGTAAGTGGCATAAGTTAAGTGAGTGTAAATATAAGTTTGGAAGTTAGGTTGGCCAACATACTTGTTCGAGAAGCCTTGTATTTTCTTTTCTTACCTTGTTTTCATATGTATTGTATATGTAAATATCTTGAAATTAAATAATGGTGACTAAGCTAAATGTAAAACAACTATTAGTAACATATTTTGTAAAGCTTAAATGATTATCAATTTTAAGTATTTTATGTACAAATATGAATTTCAACATAGTTTTAAAAAAATGTTATTTCCAATGTTACTTAATTAACTTATACTATATGTAATATCCCGTATTTTTAAATATTTTAATACTGCATCAGGATATACAGTGTTAATAATTTTTGTATATATATTATGATATTTTTACGAGTTGATATGTATTTAAAACCTATTTTAATTATTGTGTATTATTTAAAGTGTTTTACGTAAAATTTTCCCGGGATTTGCATTTTCGGGGAAATTTTCACGTAAATAATTTACTATTAATTATTTTAAATAGATTTACGGACTTGCATGAACTCATATATATTTTTAAAATATTAAATAAAATATATATGTGTATTTATTTAATTAACTAGGGTTTAATTAATTACCCTAATATTTTATTATTTATTTATTAGTTTTATTGTTATTTAATTATTTTTATTTATTATTAAATTTTAAAATATTAAATTATATGTGTGTGGTGTATATTTAACGTGTGTAATTTAATATTATTTTAATATATAGTATAAAGTATATATATATATATATATATATATATATATACATTTAATATTAACAAAATTATAAAGTTTAGTATATTTACAACTTTGCCATTCGTTCTTCTTCTTCCTCCCGACCGTTCCCCATCACCGTCCGCCTCTGCTACCTCTGTTTTCTTGCCGTTGGTGTGCTTTCCGGCGTGCCACCTCCTTCCTCAGCTTTCCCCGTCGCCTGCTGCAGCTGTTTCCGGCGTCTGAAAGTCATTTTTGGCTGGAGAAGCCGAAAGTGGAAGCAATGTCATTCACGATGTTTCCGGCCACCGTTTTTTACACTGCCTTCTCTTTCTTCTCCTTGAGCTCCGGTGAGTGTGATTCCAAGCTTTGTTTCACTTAAAATGGTCTTGATTTGCTTAGGTTTCGATTTTTCGATTTCAGCCTATTAGGGTTCTTGATTTTTTTGAACTTCAATTTGATTGATTCATGAAAAATTCCTTCACAAATGTTGTTCCCCTTAGCTTAATCTATATGTGTGAATTTTTTTGGAATTTTTGGGAATTATTTTGATTTTTGGGTATTTTTGAATATTTTAATATTATTTTATAATTTTCGGAAATTAATTAAATAAATTATGAAATTGTGTTTTATGATAATTATAGGTGTTGAAATGAATTATAGAAATTTATTTGGAATTTTTATGAAATTCTATGTATTTATTTTGAATTTAATTAGTTTATGTAATTTTGGAAAATTAGGTTAATTGTGTTTTTAATTGAAATTAATTGATTAATAGTGTTTAATTATTGATATTATTGATAAATATGTTGAGAAAATTAATTTTGGATAATTATATTATTTTTGGTGAATTTTTGAATGAATTTTAGTATATTTATATATATAGGGGTATTTTGGTAATTTTACCCTAAATTGACTAAAAATGTAATTTAATTGGTTTTAATAGTTATTTAAGGTATAAAAATGATTTCTACAAATTATCTAGTATTTTTAACTAATTAAAACTATTTTTCGTGAATTATTTTTAATTTTATATATAATATACAATTTTTCTAATAAAATGAGTTTTTATCAATTTTTACTGTGTTTTAAGGTTAATTACGTAATTTCTACTTATAAAATGTATTTCTATGATATAAGGGTATTTTTGGTATTTTTATAATTTTTATTTTGTGAATTGTGGACCCCGGTCGGTAGACTGTAGTTTGGAGTCCGACCAAGGGATTTTGGTTGTGTTTTGAGCCTGTTTTTCAAAGCGTGTTTCTTTGCAGGATCGGCTCTACTCTTTGAGTAGAGAGATGTCCGTTTTACAGGGGAGGTTCTGCCAAATTTTCGATAGAATTCTCGTAAAACATGATGTCCGGTCGAACCCTAATTCTGATTCTGTGTCTAATATTCTAGATCGAGTTTCTAGGATTTTTTGTTAGGTATTCTGATGTCTGTTATTTATTGTTTGTTTAGTTGCATCGAGACCGAGGCCTAGTGGATCAGGCCCGTCGGACCCATCTCGAGGAGCACACTAAGTGTGAGTTACTATTTTATATATATATGCTTTAGGGTGCATGATTTAGAAATGTATGTTTTATTTTGATTAAATATGCATAAATAATTTGATTAGTATTTAAGTTTATTTTTAGTTTATTTTTGGTTTATTTTCGGTATATTTTCAATTATATGCATGTTTTGCTAATAAATTAAGTTTAAAATGTTTTTCAATATATGACTAGTTTATTTTGTAATCTATATGGATTTCTTTGACATATATATACTCAAAATATACATGGTTTACTTCTGGTATATTTTTAGTATATATATGATTTATGTTGCTATTTATTTTAAATTCATGCATCATTTACTTGCGAATGAATGTTTTATATTTATTAATGAAGGATATCAATAGAACGTGCTGCCTAGTGGGCAGCACTAGGACCGAGTACGTACCGGTATGCTTATAGCATTTAGGCTATATTACTAACCATTTGTGGATATTGATTGGATATGATTATTTGATGTGTGTGATATGATTTGGGAGTGTGATTGCTGGAGCTCGGTTGACCAAATGTCTCGGGGCCAATCACACTGACAGTTAGACTACTGGAGCTCAGTTGACTTAGTGTCTCGGGACCAGTCTACTGTCCAAATGGAATAAGTGAATATTTTGTAATAAGTGAGCCGGTGTGGCTAGAGTGTTGTCTAACACTGTTTGAGGTCGTGATATTCTAGGGTTCTATTTGATCCTTCATAAACGATGATTTTCAATAAAATATATAAAATGATTTTACTGCATTTGTGTGTATTTGCTTGTATATATACATATTAGATATATACTGTTGACTGTATGCATTGTCATTTAGTATGCATGTATATATATTATAGTAATTCACTCAGTGAGGTCTGACTCCACTCAGTGAGGTCTGACTCCCCTCCGTTGACTATTTTTCAGGAGAGTCATCATCTTCAGACCTCAGCAGTAGGCCTATACGCCGGATTTCTTCCGCCCCGGCTTCTCTATGTAAACTGCTTATCTGAGTATTGAGTTTTATTTTATGATCTAGACACTGCAGTAGTTATGGTTGTTTCGGAGATGTAGTGTATTGTATTTATATGAGATATGTATTTTAAGAGTTTGAACCGAAACATGTATTAAAGGATTTATCTATATATGAGATATGAATTTCTATTTTGATAATTATGATTTTATTTCCGCTGCATTAAATACTGTTATTATTACTATTGCATGTTTTATTTTATTTTTAGGCTTACTACGAGTTCCGGATTCAAAAAAATTCTCGTTCCCTAGCGCCGGTCATGGTCCCTGTTTTGGGTCGTGACACTATAGTTGTTGTTCATGAACATATCAATCGCAAAAGTTTTTATTTCCTAGATGACAATAAACCTTTCCAAAATATTATTTTCAATTCTATTAGTAATGTAATTATGGTTACAACATAATTTGACTAAATTAAGTGGTTTGTCAAATGGTGGTTTTAAATGTTCATATCGGCCTACGTGAGACGAGGTGTGACATATTATTTATGTGGGGAGATTCTACATTTACTTTATTTTTTATTTACTTTGGGTACACTTTATTTTTATCACTATATGATAAAAGTATATATTAAATTATTTAATAGTGATTATTAACAAAGTAAAATTTACTTTACTAAAAATAAAGCAATCATAGATTACATCATTTGTTTGTATACTAATTCAATAATAAAAAATTAATTTATTGCAAATTTAATAAATTCTTTATTTAAAAATAATTATGCATTATTCCTTCAATTTTTTATAATTAATATTTTCTTTATTCTAAAAATAATTTCATATAAAAAATATTTTACCATAATTATCCTTAAGCCTCATGTTCTCTAAAAAAAATATTATGACTACAATTTTATAAACATTTTTGTAGTATTTCTAGTATTAATATTCTCTCTTTTGAGTAATTATATAATAGTTTTTTTAATAATTTTTAATTTTAGTATTTATATCTATTAAAAAAAATTCTTTGCCCTATTTTAAATTATGAATATAATTTATTATTTACATAATAAAAATTAATTGGAATAATAAAAATTAATTATGAATATAATTTATTATTTACATAATAAAAATTAATTAAGTGACTTATAAGTGTTTTTTAATTAGATTTTGACATGCTACTTATTTAGATTATATTAATTAAAATAAAACTTCATTTAATTGGAATAAAAAATATAATTTAATTAAAATTAGAAGTGAATGTACTATTTAGTTAATTTGTATTATATAAAATAAAAGGTTAATCTAATTAAAATAAAAATTACAATTTTAATTAATTTTATATTTTAATCAATTTATATTATGTAAAATAAAAGTTAATTTAAGAAAAATAAAAAAATACATTTTAAATTAAATTAGGAAATATTTAATGATGTATGATATAAGAAGTTGAGGTTGATTAATTTTTTTCCAAAGACTCTTTTGTACTGCCGTGTCAGTTGGGCGGGTGTCGGGTGATAAGCTTTGTTTCCGGTCTAAATCAAAAGGCTGGATTTGCACGGACCGCAATTAGTAAGCTTGACTTGCGGGTGCATCCCAAAGCCACGCTCCTCCACTTTGACTGTTGACTTTGTCAAGAATTTTGTGGATAACCCTACCCAAATCTTTTATCTAAAGACAAAAATTCTTCTATCAAAAAATCAAGACAAAAGTTTAAATATCCTTAATTTTATTAAAAATAATTTTTTTTACTTTTTTAAATGGTAATTGCAGTTGATAAAAAATTATTTCCTTATTAGTTATAATTTAATTTTAAAAATATATTTTAAAATATTGTGTTTTTTTGAACTATTATTAAATAATTATGTTTAAATGTAGCGTATGAATATAAAAATATAATTTCTTTTTAACTTATGATTTTGGATATTAAATTTTACATTTTTCATTTTTAGATAAAGTGAAATTTCAGAAGAAAATAATCTTTGTTTGAACTATATTTTTAGAAGTTAATTGAATTTAATAATGTACAATTTCACTTAATTTTTAGTAAAATTTTGGTTTCTTTTGAAAGAATTATACTTAATAATTTTTTTAAGTTAATACAAATGATTAATTATCAACATCACAAGAGTAAGAGAGAGAGAAAGTGAGAAGTTCGAATCTTATTCTCTTCAAACTAAATGTCCACACCACCACACCTTTTATCATTTGTATTATTCATAGGAAACAAATTATACTTAATAATTAAATCTCGACATATATACATATTACATTTTTATTTATAATGTACGAAAATTTTTTAGTGCGTATGTTATTGACTGCCGGATGCCAAAATTGATAAAAAAAAATTTTAAATATTTTATATAAATTTTTTTTATGGCAGAAATTTTGCTGAAATTTCTTTAAAGTAGCACCATTATATTGCTGCAAGTGGTAATTATTGAATGGAAAAAAAAAAATCTCTGAATAAATAAATGATAAAAATGAAGGATCATTAATTTATTACTTTTAAATATAAAATTATAACATGTTTTGTTTTTTCTGAATTTTAAGTATACTTTGAACCAATTTGAATTATCAAACTTTCTTACTCAAATTGCTTCAAATTTTTGAAATAATTCGAAACAGAAAATTTTAATGTTGGATTCAGTTTCTAAATATATATATTCTTAAATTCTTCCACTTTCAAAATAAATTTAAAAAAATTATATTTTTTAATTTGCTCCAATACATGCATATAGCCTGAAAATAAGTACTCTTTCTTTGAATTTGGTCGGATTAGGACATCGAAGTCAACCGTTGAAGATGAAGCTAGGGATTAGATTACAAGTCAGTGAATTCTGCACAGTAAATAATAATAATAATTATAATAAAAAAGGGGAACATTGACTGGCTGGAGCCTTAGCATATAGTAATAACAATAATGTAATAAAATATTATGACG
The DNA here is from genome assembly GCA_947683625.1 of Mallotus nudiflorus. NCBI lineage: Eukaryota > Viridiplantae > Streptophyta > Magnoliopsida > Malpighiales > Euphorbiaceae > Mallotus > Mallotus nudiflorus. The sequence continues at coordinate 6,569,395 of CANTUR010000075.1, read as the reverse complement.
TAACAAAGCAGACATTGCAGCGAAGGCGTGGGCATCTACTTCTCCACATATTCCACTCCCACGAACACGTTCAAAACAAATATCCATATATATATATATAAATCGATTTGCTTTTCTTATATTATATTAAAAATATATATTCATGTTAAAGAGAGTTTTGATTCTTTATAAATTCATTCGTTGGACAAAATAATCGATATTTTTTTAATTATAAAATATCAAGATATTAAATGCAAAAATATATATTGAATGTTGAGTAGTTTTAACAATACAATTTTTTTCAAAATATGTATACATATAGTGTAAAACATATAATTTTACTTAATTTATACTTTTTTTTCATTCTATTTCTATTGTTTTTTAAAAAATAAAATTTATTTCACTTCAAATGACTTTTTAGATTACTAAAAGATAAATTATTCTTTCTAATCTTATTCATATTTTGGTTTTAGAATAAATTTTCTATTAGAGTAAGTAATTCATATTAACTTTTAGTCTTTTTAAAATAGAATTATATAATTATAATTATATCTATTAAATAGAATTTTTAATTTTTGTGACATTATCTTAAACAACAATTAAAATGAAACGAGAAAAGTATATGCAAATTATTGAATTTAATGCACTGAAAGCAATTTGTGTTATGTTTTTTAATGTAATTTATTAGTATTCAAAATTTATTAGATTTTGATTAATATGATTTGATTCGGTTAGAATTATGAGAATTATAAAATTTTTTTAATAATTAATTTAATACATCATAATTTGAATTTAAAACATTATTTAAGTAAAAAAAATTGTTTCTTATGATTATTGGTGTTAATTTTTTTCAGTGTTTTTTATTTTTATTTTGACATTATTATTTTATTTTATTATTGTTTTTTAAAATTTTTTATGGACAATTTTTGAAATTTATATCCTTGTATAGCTTGATGTATTTGGGACTAAATTTTAAAATAATTAATAATTTTTAATCCGACAGCGTTTTTGTTAACATCGGACTTTGTTTTTTTTGAAACAAGAACTTTGTTAGAATCTTATAATATATCAAATTTAAATTATAGTATATTTACTGTTTTTATAATTTTTTTAATAAATTACTATATAAAAGCTTCAAAAATATTATAAATTAATTTAATGCTGAGCTAGTTGGGCATTTAAAATTTTATATGTTACATTTAAATTTGTAACGTTTATTATTTTTTAAATGCTTTCCAACTATTGCTTAAAAAAAAAAAAAAACTTTCCAACTATGAAAAAAAATACATATATATATATTAAAAAAGCATTTAGATGTAAAATTCGCAGCATTAAACGTGCGTCCACCACGGGTTCCGTGCCCTGAGGAGGAGTTGAATAGGTGGACGTTACAAAGGTTTTAAACAAAAGAAAAAAACGACAACGTTTTTGTCTAAAATGCACAAAAATCCAAACTTGTCCATTTCTGTAATTTCAAATCCCAAAAAAAAAAAAAAAAAAAAACCTCTCTCTCACGCCTGCCAAGCCAAGATACAGAGCAACAAACAAACAACAGCAACAGCAACAGCAGCAGCAGCAACAGCCCCTCTCTCTCTCTCTCCATTGTCTCTTTTAGTTTCAGCTTCTTCGATTCTCAACCTCACTGCTCTCGCTCTCGCTCTCGCATTCTCTCTTCGATCTCCAGCTTATAATGCTCCTCGCCGCATTTAACCGTTTTCGCCCCCAGATTCGAGCTTTATTTGACGGAATCTGTTGTTAAATAACCACGGCTTTGGCGGCGGAAAAAGGAAGGATGGCGGAGCTTAACGAATCTTCTAACGCCGCCAAGTCTTTGCTATTTGACATCGATCTTAACGAGACTCCTCTCTCTTCTCCTCCTGATACTCTTCCTGGAGATTTTGCATCTCTTTCTCCGTATCGTCCGCCGTCGGCGGATGTCGGAGATGGGAGTGCTGGTGGAAGTCGAAGAGGCAAAGGTTTGTTCTTGGACATCAATGCGTTGCCCAGTGAAGCTGAAGGAGGAGAACCTGAAGAAGAAGAAGAAGAAGAAGAGGAAAGAAGAAATTTTGTTAATTCCAGGTATGGTTTTTCATTTTTAATTTGTTTAACTTTTTCATTTTGTTTAAGTTTGTCAAAGAACTGTTTCAGTAGTGGTAAAGAGTGAAAAATGGCGAGCTTTTTTATGAAAGGGATGGTCTTTTACTTTTTAATTGGGGTGTTTAAAGATTTAAAATTTACCTTTTTTTTTTTCCTACATGGTTAATCGATGCTTTTGAGTCTGGTGGATTGGTGGGTTGCATTTGTACAATTATTAACAGTTGAGGATATTTTCATTGTTGCATAATATTTTTTTTTCTTTTCTTTTCTGGAGACTTGATTAATACTTTAATAGAGTGCTAGCAAGTGGTCATGGAATCAGTGCATTAGAAATGTAGTTGGGAAGCTGTGCTTGATGAAATATTTTGACGGTTGAAGCACAATCCCAGTTCCCAATTCAGCTATTTACTATTGGATTTTGTATTTTTTTGAATAAAAGGAAAAAGATTGTAACTTTTTTGTCTCTTTTGTAAAAATTGTCTTGCCTTTTGTTCAAAAGTCGAGAGTTAATAACTGGATTGAACCATCTTTAACTGTTGTTGCATTTCTTCATTTTTGGCTCTCATTCTTTTGGTTTGTTTCTTTGGGGTGATGTGGGAATTAGGGTTTAGTCTTACGTTTGAAGTGTTAAAACATGTGAATAAATCCTAAGACAATTATTGTTGGTTACTTGTTTTTTCTTTTTCTGGTTTGTAGAATGCACTCTGTGCGTGATAGTACTTCTTCTATTGGCAACTCAAATAATACTCAAGTGACATGTTCTAATTTGTTATTTATGGGGAATCAGTTTGAGCTTATGAAGCCACCTTGTAATGTGACAACAAGCATTGTCAAATCAGGCCTTGTCGATATTGTACAACAGAGACTGAGCTTTGCTAGAACTATAAAGGAAGTAGATCTGCCAAGCTCTGTTTTTATAGGAAGGCATCGGCCAAGTGATTATTCTGTGAATTCAGTTCTATTCCAGAATCAGAGTGAAACATTTCTGCGGAATTTAAGAGAATTTATTTTTAATAACCATGGCACATTGGAAGATGGCTGGCGTGTTGAATTTTTTTATTGTCAGAAAAGATGCAAAACATTTGCAGTTTACTGTTCACCTGATGGAAATAAGTTTGAGTCCATGTTTGATGTTGCATGTCATCTTGGTTTGCTGTCAAATTCCCGTTCTTTGGTACCTCAGGACAGAAATGATGGATTTGCTTTAGCACAGAACAGGTTGTATTTACACAGAAGAAGAAAGGAATCCTTGTTATTTTCAAGAGCCAAGGACTTGAAAGAATGTCAAGAAAATTTGAATAGCAGTTTTTCTGGTGAGTTCTCATTGGGTGTAGGAACTGTGGATGCTGAGGCATGCAAATTGAGAAGTGAAATAACAGTTGAACAAACCAAGTCAGAGCCAATTGGTATTTACGGGTCTTCTCAGTATAAGGTTAGCATACTGCCTTGTATATTTTGACTAAGTGCATCTCTCCTCTCTCTCTCTTGTGTGCATGTGCACTCATATACACTGATTGATTATCCCTTTGTTAGAAGTATCTGGGTTTTATTAGCATGTTAATGTAAATTTATCAAAATGCTTAAAGTTCTCATCTTTCATATGTCTGAGACTGCAGGATGGATTTCCTGTCCAATTTGAAGACTTCTCTATTCTCTCTGTTGGAGAAATTGATCCACGGCCTTCCTATCATTGTACTAGCCAGATCTGGCCTGTAGGTTACAAATCCAGTTGGCATGACAAGTTTACTGGATCGCTTTTTGTATGCGATGTCTCAGATGGTGGTGATTGTGGTCCAGTTTTCCAAGTGCGACGATATCCATGTTCTACTCAGCCCTTTCCAACTGGATCAACAGTTCTGTTCAGGCCAAGCTTTGGCATAAATGATTGTAAAACTGATAGTGCTTTTGACATAGAAGATAGTGAGGACATAGATGTTCAGATGATATTGTCAGATCACAATCATCCGCACCTGGATTTTAATATATCTACAGGTGTTGTTACTTCTTTAGATGAAGGTTGTAAATTTCAAACTACAGGTGGTTTAGAAAAAAATTCAAATTGTGTTTCACACAATCCTGGGAGATCTGTTTTCAATAATAGAAAAATAGGTGATGATATTGGTGAGTTCCTAGTGGAAGGTAGATCATCATCTTCGGTATGGAGAATGGTGTCTGAGAAGTTTGTGAATTCTTGTTGTGACGTGTACAAACAAAGTGGCACATGCAAATTTTGTTGTAGGCATTCATACGAATGGTGGTCATCTTGTCTAGTCCATGAGAATGTGGGAGATATTGAATCATCTGATTCATTAGCGAAGTTTTGTCATATGTCTGGCTATTCCTATTTCCCGTGTCATGTTGAAAGCAATATTGATATTGCTACTGGTTGTGAAGCACTAGTAAAGTGGTTAGGCCAGGACAGATTTGGACTGGATATTGATTTTGTGCAAGAATTAATAGAGCAACTTCCTGGTGCTCATTCCTGTTCAGATTATACATTCCTGAATAACAGAAAGGATGAGTCAAAATTGCAAACGGTACAAAATGGGTTTCTTCTAGCTAAGAGGAAAAATGATTTACAAAGTGAGAAAGAAACATCTACTCTGTTGCAAGGGTGTAAAAACCATGAAAAGCAACATTTGAACGAATCCTGTATCCCTGGAAAGCTGTTGAGCTCCAAGCTTCCCACAGCTTTAGTTGGTGATGTTCTTCAGGTATGGAAATTGTTTTTTTTAAGAATCATAAAAATTTAGAACAATTTGTAGGGTTTTCTTAAAGTTAGGTTTTATGTACTTATTGTTTTTGTTTTACATGTTAGTCATGGGAGTTACTATGGCGCTTCTCTAATGTGTTGGGATTGGATCAACCTTTATCATTTAAGGAACTTGAAGAAGAACTCATAGATTGTTGTTCGTTTACTCTCTGGAGTAGTTGTGTGTCGAGAACTAGTGGTAAAAGCCAACATGCATTAACCTCAAATGAAATGGAAACTTCAGAGGAAGTTGCCAAAGTGAGACAGGCATCTGATACCCGTTGCAGTCGCACTGGTGAAAGTTTTTATAGTGCTCATTGTTCACTGGTGAAAATACTATTTGAAGAGTTACAGTCCAAATTGGCTGTTTTTGTAGATCCTTCTCTTGAAAGTGGAGAGTCCAGGTTAAGAAAGAGAAGGAAGAAAGAAGCAGATAGCTTGATCTTTGCTAGGAAATCAATGCTTGATTTACTTCCAATTAATGAACTTACTTGGCCTGAATTGGCTCGAAGATATTTATTAGCCGTTTCATCCATGGAGGGCAACCTTGATTCTCCGGAGGCTGTGAGCCGTGAAAGTTGCAAAGTATTTCATTGTTTGCAAGGAGATAGTGGGGCACTTCATGGTTCTCTTCCAGGCGTGGCTTTAATGGAAGCAGATGCACTGGTAGATTGGTTTTCATTTTCTAGTCTATGATCTACTGATGTTCACTCACTTCATAGAATATCTCTAAACAATCTAAAGTTACACTTTATCTCACAGTTCTGGTTGCCTCAAATTGTTTATCTAAATCTCATCAATAGTATGCATGATGTTCACTGTTCTTTGACTGCAATAATCCATTGCATAAGATTGTTGTTTTAACAGATAAGTTGTTCAACTTCAAATGCGCAGAGTACTTAGCTTGTCCTTCAGTAAGGTCAATCCTGATTGCATGAATATTTGATGGTAGGGAATTGGCAAGTGAATCATGTTTTTGATGAGTAAGCGTTTGCATGCCTCCATGCCAACACCCAGTGAACTCTGATCTATTCAGTTTTCTTTAATATCCTTGGTCTTTTTCCAAAAGAAGATAAGATCTTTGTTTTCTTCTTTTGGCGATTTAGCATAATAAGACACAAGATAATAAGAAATATTATATATTAAAAAAAAATGAATAGAAAAAATGTTGGACTAATCATAGAGCTGTATGTTTCTATGTTGTTTTTCATAATTTATCGTTTCCCTGAAAGTATCATCTAATAGTACAGTTTTTGTTTGCATGTTCCTGTCTAAAAATATTAAATCCTCTTGCATACTTGCAGAAATGGTAGTAACCAATACTGACTATTCCAATTCCACTATTCTGCCAACTCAAATTTTTTGGGAACGTACAGCCAAAAACTTGAATCTTTTTGTTTGATTTCCTAGGCTGCTGATCAAGCACAATGAACTTATAAGCAAAGATCAAGCTGTTTTTGTGTGCCTTGTTTAATTTTTTGCTCAATCTGCGACTACAACATCAGTTTACTGTCTGTTTTTTAGAAGCTTAAGTTACAGTTCCTATCTTTCCTAACTTATACGTTAATTAATTTTTATGGTACTTGGAGCTAACACATTCAAAGCTTGAATTCCCACCTAAGATGCTTGGAATGCGGAATGTTTCCTTTTCATCTTATGGGCAAAGGAACATGGTCCACTGCTCACTCTTATGCTAGGAGCTAGGCTGGCGCTGTTTGCAGATATGCACATATAAATAGGTGTGCTCGTACAAATATGCAAAGTTAAGAGATGGCTATTGATTTGAAAATTATGAGAGACTTTGATGGTAGATATGGAAAATGTAGTTTAAAGTTTGGATTTCAATAACTAGATGTTAATGTTATTATTTCTGTTTGCATGGATAAACAATTAAGTAGTGTGCCGCTTTCTTGTCCTTTAACAACATATGGATCAATATTTACGAAAGATGACTATGTTTCCAACCTACCAGGACTCAAATTTTTGTTTTCAGTATATGAGGAAATTCTTAAAAGAAAATTCACTTCATCTGAGTATTCATAATACTCAATTTTTTTATCATTTCGTAACTTTGATTTACTATATTTGTTTATGAACTATAATATGCGGACAGTGCTTTAGAAGGAAAATGGCCATTAGAGACTTGAAGATGCACACTTGTATCTGTGCATGTCCACTTGCATGGAAAGTTAATAAAACACTTGTCTTTGTATACCTAAAAATATTTCTAGAAATAAAGAAAGTTTGTGCATTTTTTGATGAAAGAACTCACCAATGAAACATGGCTATTATCTTTATTACCAATATACTATATATAATATATACAAGATGCATAATAACAGTTATATATAAACACCGACACAACGTAATTTTATCCTGTGTCTGGATTTTGTGATGCTGTATTGTTTGCGACACGTGTCGATAAGAAAGCGTGATACTTGATTTTTGATGATGTTACCGATATAATTAAATTTCTAGCATGGTTCCTTTAACCTCACTTTTGTGAGTATGTGCTTGATATTGGTCTCCATTAATGCATCTTAGTTAATGGTTCTCAAATAACGGCGCACTAATTTTTCTGATTCTCAGCTGCTTGCAGAGGCTACAAAGCAGATCTTTGGTACGTCAAAAAATATTAGTGATAACTTAAATGTGGATTCCAATGAGGCTGCTGCACCTGGTTTTAGCAAGGAAGTTACATCTAAAGACGGTGAAGTTCCTGAGTGGGCAAAAGTACTTGAACCTGTTAGAAAGCTACCCACAAATGTGGGAGCGAGAATTCGGAGGTGTATCAATGATGCTTTGGCTCTAAACCCACCAGAATGGGCAAGAAAGGTTTTGGAACATTCAATCAGTAAGGAAGTTTACAAGGGTAATGCTTCAGGACCTACAAAGGTACTTACCAGGAAGATGGAAAAATGTCAATGCTTTTTCATCTAAATTCCCTTATCTTTGAAAATGGAAAGGATGTTTACTTCTTGTTTGGCTTTATCTTCTGCAGTTTGTTCTTTTACTGCAGGTGTGATACTGCAAAACACGTTGATCAAATTTATTAATCATTTTGCTGAGCTGTGATTGAATTACTTATAGAATATTAAGCTTATCTTTATAGAAATAAAGATGATAACACAGTTGCAATAGTAGCGTGGGCCCAACTGTGGTTATGCAACACATTATGTCTGTTCTAATGCTAACCTGAAAGTGGCCTCATCTAGACCTGCACATATCTTTGTTTTCCAATTGTTGATTCCTCTGATAATTAATTTACAACAGTTTCACAAAATATATTTTTCTAACCTTTTTTAGGCATAAATGCTGTTAATGCCTGTTTCTCTTATGTTTATTAATAGATTATTATTTCAAATGGCAATATTTGTTGCATACCAAAATGGCAATATTCGTTGAATAGCTCTCTTTTATTTTTTTGATTTCCACTTTCGGCCTACATTTCCTCAAATTAATTTCAGGATTTAATTGTTTAAGGTTGCTTTTTATATACATGATGAAACTATTTGTCGTTATCAAAAAGTCTGTTTCTCTGTGTTTTTCTTATGATAAGGACTCTTAGGGATGATACTAGACTCAAGATTTTTTCTTTCTTATTGATTACAGAAAGCTGTTTTATCAGTATTAGCAGATGTCTGTGGTGAAACTCCGCAGCAGAAGCCCAACAGGAGGAGAAAAGGAAAGCATAATAGTACTTTGTCTGATGTGATAATGAAACAATGTCGAAAAGTGCTTCGTCGTTCAGCTGCTGCTGATGAAGAAAAAGTTTTCTGCAATTTGCTAGGAAGAACTCTTCTTAATGCTTCTGATAATGATGATGAAGGGCTACTTGGTTTCCCAACAATGGTATCTCGTCCATTGGACTTCAGAACTATTGATCTCAGATTGGCTTTTGGGACCTATGGAGGATCGCATGAAGCTTTCCTAGAGGATGTTAGGGAGGTAACCTTTCTGTTATGAATGTTTCTTGTAGTATCCTTTCTGATGCGGTTCTAATGCACATATATCTAAGTAAAACCTTATCTATGTTAGTCATCATGCGAGTTATATTAGGGAACTGAGTAAGTTGGATTGGATTAGGGAGTTTATCACATGGCTGTCTCGAATGAGAATAACTAAAATTCGACCCACCTGGTTTAAATGAATGTTCTTAAAAGTAAATATTCAATATTATTGTTATTTCTTTACCTCACCTGCTCACCTATTGAAAGAGTGAAGCATCAAGTATCCATTAGTGGAAATTTTGTTAGCTTGGCATCTCTTAAAGACTGAAAATGAAATATCAGTTAGTCGATGTTTTATTAGTCTGGCACTGTAAAGTAAAATTCATGTACCTTTTTTTTCCATTTCTGGACAGGTCTGGCATCACATACGGACAGCATATGCAGATCAATCTGACTTAGTTCATTTGGCTGATACATTATCCCAAAATTTTGAGGCACTTTATGAAAAAGAGGTTTGTCAGTACCTCTTCTCTCTTTGATGCTATAAACTAATATTTCACTTATATGCACCCACGGGTTACTGTGGAGAGGGGGAGATAGAGATTCCTCCTAGCCTTTGGCTTTAATTGTTGTCTCTTCATTTAATATTTCTTCACAGTACTTCAGAGAGGACTTGCCATACTAAGTTTGTCTCTTCATTTAATATTTCACTAGTGCTCAAGCCTTCTATATGAAATGGCAAATCCCATTTCCTCTTTCTCTTTCTGCTTGCATCTATGACATGGTCTCAGCTGAATAATGCTCTTGCTCAGTCAGTTGGCCTGGTCTTTGGCTCACTAAATGTCCAATTCCCTGGCAACTTTGCTTTGCTTACCTGTCCAAATATGGACCTTCATTATTCTTCCCTCCTTTGGAGCTTTAACATAGTGAAAACAAATGCAGGTCCTCACACTAGTCCGGAAACTTACAGACTATGCAGCCATGGAATGCCTAAGCTCTGAAGCTAAGAAAGAAATGGAAGATATTCTTGAGCATGCAAATAAAATGCCCAAAGCCCCTTGGGATGATGGTGTATGTAAAGTTTGTGGTGTAGATAAAGATGATGACAATGTTTTATTGTGTGATAAATGTGATTCTGGATATCACACATATTGCTTGAATCCTCCTCTTGCAAGAATACCTGAAGGAAACTGGTATTGTCCTTCATGCATCACTCATGGTGCTTCACATGTTCCTCAGTTCATTAGCCATTGCCAAAAAAAAAGACATCAAGGAGAGTTGACTCAAGGTTTTTTAGAGACCCTTGCTCATTTAGGTACGACCATGGAAATAACGGATTATTGGGACTACAGTGTGGAGGAGGTTCGTTTCTGGACCTTTTACCTAATTTTTTCTTGAGTCCTTGGGAAATATGAAATTTTTATGTCTTGTATTATCTGTAAGTTTGGTCATGCCTAATTCTGTTATTGTATTGTCCATTTATTCCATATTTTCTCTGCCCTACTTTGAAATTTCTTTGCAGCAACCAATTGATTGGCATTCAAAAATCTTTTTTCAATAACAGATATTCTTTTTTAACATTTATACGTGCATTTGATACACATCATGCAATGCTGTTTTGCAACATTCTATAACATGCATCACACTTCATTTTTCGTAATGCAGAGAATTTTCCTCCTTAAGTTTTTGGGTGATGAGGTGCTGAATTCTGCTAATATCCGTGAACACCTAGATCAATGTGCCTCAGTGTTTGCTGATTTGCAGCAGAAATTGCGCTCACTATCCACAGAGTGGAGGAACCTGAAACTCAAAGAAGAAACCATTGCTGAACAAGTTGCAAAAGTAAATGCGGATGTGCCTGATGTTGTTGGAAAATCTGGGAAGGAAGGGACAGCCATTGTGCTTGCAAACTATGATAAATTGATGAGACAGCCTCATAGCAGCACCGGTTTATATTCAACGCCCTCTGTTGATCCGGCACATGTGGAGGATGGTCCACAGTTGCCAGGAACAAATGATTTTATTACACATCCATGTTGGCTGTATCCAAAAGGTGATCAAGAGCAACAATCCATCAGCAATGGGAGCCAATTTTTTAAGACTCTGGATTCTAATTATCAAGTAAATCAGCCAGATGTGAATGAGTTGCAAGCCGGTAACTTTGAGGCAACCTTTATCAAGAACAGGATGTCTATCTTACAGGACCTAATTTCCTGTCTGGAATTACAATTACAGAAGGCATCTCCAAGGAAGGAATTTTTAGGGAGGGACTCTGCTGGAAGACTGTACTGGGCCTTTTCTAGGCAGGGTTCATCTCCATTTGTGGTTGTCGATGGGACTACGGTGGTGCAGCAAATGAGTATTGTCGAAGGGGACAGGGAGTTATTGTCTAACCATCTGACCCCCCCCAAGTCTTCTCAAATTGGAGCAAAGGATCTGTTGAATTACAATGAGTCAAATGTTTTTAATCCATATGCAAGTGATTTGGTTAATGGTGTTTCAGTATCTTTTCAATGGTTTTCACATCAATCTGATTCTGAAATTGAAGAGCTTATTAAGTGGTTGCAGAATAATGATCCGATACAGAGAGAGTTGATAGAATCCCTTCTACAGCGGGTGAAATTAGGCTGTAGTAAGTTAACTAAAGCTGTGAACTGTGTCCTAGAAAAGAATCAACCAATGTCGATGCCTGTAAGCATCGAAAAGACTCTGAAGTCTGATGCTCTGGAGACTAAAGCTTTTACTGCACTGGAGAAGAAGTATGGCCGTTACATTGAACTGGATGTCAACAGCATTTCCATGAAGTTGAGTCGAAATCCGGAGTTAACTTATGATGATAGAATGTGCCGGTGTGAATGCCTAGAACCCATATGGCCTTCTAAGCATCATTGCGAGTCTTGCCATTGGTCATTTTCTTCCAGGTGTGAATTGGAGGAGCATAATGGTGGAAAGTGCAGTTCTGGTGCTTATGCCCCTCACAACAGCAGATTGATTTATGATGTATCAAAAGGGAAGACGATGATGATGACTGAAAATGGAGAGTGTTCTGGCAAAATGAGGCAACATAAGCGTGGCAGTGCAGGACATGGGATTGAGTTTGGATTGGCCAGATTTAGAAATGACTTCGCATCTCCTTACAACCTTGAAGCGATAAGTGCCAAGTTTGTTACTAGGAGCTCTAATAAGGAATTGGTGAAGGAAATAGGACTTCTAGGTTCAAATGGCATTCCATCACTTGTACCATGTGCTTCTCCTTATCTCACTGACCCCACATTAATGTTAGTGCTCCCCTGGAAAAATGAAGCAAGTCAAAGTGATCGGTCCACATATATGGAAAATCGGTTACTGCATGGGGAAATGACAGGCAGTAAGAGACATGCTAAGAAGTCCAACTCAACTAAGAATTGCACTGCAGTTGACATTAATGAGGAGTTACAAGAAATTAGTAGATCATATTCAGTGAGTGGGAAGATTTATCAACCCTCTTTCAGATACAGCTGCACAAAACAGGGGAATTCTTTATCTGAAATTCGGGGTTTCTCATTGAGAACCCTTGTTGGGAAGGGGGCTGAAATTCTCAGACAGCTCAAGACCAACTTGCTTGATATGGATGCTGCCCTCCCCAAAGAAGCACTAAAATTATCCAACACATGTACGGAAAAAAGAGGTGCCTGGCGAGCATTTGTCAAATCTGCCAAGTCAGTATTTGAGGTTGGCATATACCTTTTGAACTAAACAATTCTTTTTATGCATATGATGAGGTTATCAAGGAATTGGCACTAGGGTTCGGGTCTCACCAATAATAATCCCCTTGCCCTGTGCTATATAGAATAATAAGCTGGTATTAAAATTTTCACAATTTTGATACTAATGTATCTTTGTAGTGATGCATGATTGAACACCTAAAACTTTCAAGTTATGGTGATATATAACAGAAGGCATGCTTAGTTTTTTTTGTTTTCTTGTTTCTCTTTGTTGTCTTTTTTTTTTTTTTTTGGTTAAGACACACATGTAGACACAAGTTGCTCTTGCTTATCAGTGTTTTTACTTTGATTTTTTGATACTCTCCATTAGAAGTATTATTTTTTTCATCTAGCATCATGAGTACTAAATTCTAGATCAATTAAATCCTGAAGATGAGAAGACTTCTTCTGTGAGGATTGTGATGATGTTGGCACCAGTGATACCTCAGCACAATCAACTACAAAAGTTGGGAAGTTAATTAATAGTTAAACTATACATTATTGAACAATTGATGTGAAATTATTCCAGACTGGCAATGATGAAGATTGAGATTGTTTCCCACTTTTTTTCTGCCATGCTATATTTATATCCTCTCTAGTCTCTATGTGAAGATAAATTGAACCTTTTTTTTTTTTTTCTTTTCAGATGGTTCAAGCAACACTTGTATTTGAGAACATGATTAAAACTGACTACTTGAGGAATGAATGGTGGTATTGGTCATCGCTTTCTGCTGCAGCAAAGATTGCTACCATATCCTCTCTTGCTCTTCGAATATACACCTTGGATGCTGCCATTGTCTATGAAAAGACTCTGCTCCTCTCTCCTTCAAAAGATAATGCAGAAATTGGCAGCAAGTCAGACGATAATTCTTCACCTCATGCAGATCTTGAAAGTAATCCAAAGCCCAGCAGCAAACCAGTGCTAAGGACTAATAATCCGGACTCAGTTGACAACAGCAAACCACAGAGCAGATCAGGCAAGAAAAGAAAAGATTCAGGAGGATGAGTGCTAAAAGGTTGCATCTCTTTTCAAGGAATCTCAATCTTATTTTTGTAAACTTCAATTTTGGAGCTAAAAGTCTAACCTAGCAGGCACAAGTGGTTTATTATCTAGAAGCCTGCCAATGGTGGTGGGGGAAAAAACGACACCGTCCCACCTTTTTGTATGTACATACGAAGTTATGCGTACGCACTAACTTGGATACAGATCAGGGAGTAGAGGCCATGTAGTTAGGTGTACAGTTGCCCTTACAGACTGGTTTCTCAGAATTTGAGAATTACAATCGTTTTCTGAAGAGGAAATCAACGTCCCAAAAAAAAGGAAAAAAAGAAAAAAAGGCGCTTGATGTGTGGGATGTTTATATAAAGCTGTCAAAATCATGTATCAAGGTTTTCAGATGTATAATAGATTTCATTCATTCACTGCATGTCTCACCTTTTTTGTTTGGTATAATCATGTGTCATTCTTGTGTATTTACTCCATTTTATACCAGAGCCATATAGGAGTGAACATGTGACTTTTAACAGATTTACTGCTAGAACTGAATTGAAACATTGAGAATTTGAAACTTAGTGCTTTACATAAAGAAGATTTCTGAAGTCATGTTCTTTATGGTGTATGTTCATTTCTGTAAATAGAGCAATTCTTTTCTTTTTGTTACATTTTTGTGTGACTATTCTTCCTTCACAACAGGTTTTCTTGTAGCTAGTCATATGGCAATTTAAGATTATATTGTGTTAACTGATTACATTAAAAGAATTAAACTTATGATGCAAAATCACAACATGAATTTAGCGAGGTGTGAAGAGGGGCTAGGATAATAGATAAAAATAGACAAAACACTTGATTGCAGAAATCACTTGCATGTGGAGGAGAGAATTCTTTTCCTGTTTCTGTCATCATTCGTTGGAACTGTTAAGTACCATTTGTTGTTACCATTGGCTGAGTAAATTATATCAGACACTGCCAAATTTTACCATAAATTTCATTTTAGTTTCAAACTTTACAATAAATTTCATTTTGATTCTATAACTTTAATTTATATTTTTTTAGTTACAAAACATTAATTTTTTAATTACATAAAGAATTCACCCAAAATAATCTTGATTAATTTAGATAAAATGACATTGAAATTACCACATTATAGTCTAACTCAATAAAAATTATAATGTTACACTATCACATCACCTACTTAATAAGATTGTTGATTATAATTTTATAAGATTTATATAAAAAAAAAAAAAGTAAATGGTGATCATAATTTTATAATAAATCTTATAAAGAAGGCATGATAATATAATATGATAATTTTTATTGAATTAAACTTTGACGTGATAACTTTGTTGTATTACGTTATTTAAATTAGTATAAATTATTTTGAATGACTTATCTATATAATTAAAATCAATGTTGTATAAAAATACAAACAAAAGTTATAAAACGAAAGTGAGATTTAGCTTAAAGTTTAGTAACTTCATGTGCAATTAATCTAATCCTATCATTGGTTACATGAGCTACAATAACAGCAAGACTTGTAGATTGTAAGCTATACACCTTATGCTCACAGGATGACAAAAATCTCTCTAATAATTTCCATCTGTTGCATTTAATCGGACAAAGTGACATCATTCACAAGACCTACGATATCTTCAAGCAAATAAAAAGCGCCTTCCTAAGGGAAAATAAAGGAAAAATCAAGAAATCACAGGTGAATGGGAAAATAATTTCTTGAGACTTCTGTAAGAAATTTATAATTCCTCCAACTGGTTGCCAGCTCTGTGTCCCATCAATTATGGGAGAGAAAAGAGCATGAACCCAAAGATCGCAATTAATACAAGAACATACTCCCCTTTTTTTTTGAAGATGGCAAGTTCTATTTTGAAGCAATTGAAATTGCAAAATATTGATACAATTTAACTGCAATCTGTGCTTCGCATTCTACAATTCTCTGAAATATAGATCTACGAAGAACTGAGGCACTGTAGTAACTAGAGAATGAGTCTCATAGTGATCCAGGGACAAACATGTCATTCATGATCTTGACCTCAAAGCAAGTCCAGTTTCCACCTTCTTGATTTCAAAGATTAGCATCCTCCACAACTTAAGCACAAACATTTCAGCTTCATCATCCAATATAGATTGAAGCATCTCCAGCATCTGTGATGCCTTCACATGTTGTTGAGTACTTGATACAATGTAATCCACTAATGTGGTTTCTTCCTCTCCTAAAAACTCTGTTATCTTCTTTGAAATCCATGGTCTCATTCTCTCATGAATTTCATGCTGTGAAAAAGTAAATGAAACAAAGCAAACGTTTAGGATACGCTGAATGCAGTTAATACATGTATGATGTAACACTCAACAATACAGACAGAGAGCTAGACAATCACACAAGTAGGATTTAGTTTCTTGTTTGTAGTTGCACATTTGTTTCTTGTTGCAGTTGTGCATTAGTTTCTTGTTTGAGGTTGCACATGACAGTCAGCTAACTTTATCAGTTTAAGATATGAAAGGGGCACGCAAATACTTAAAAAGTTAAAAAATGTATAACACTAAAGAAGACATGCACACTATCACCATTAAAAAACAACTAAGATTCCAAAGCAAGCCTATAACAAGCCCAAAAACACAAGTTGAAAATTTTCTCCTAAATCTAAAAGCTGTTCAACACTTTGTCTGAGAAGAAAAAAAAGTATCATCCATGCCATATCTTAAACATTTGGAATCAGCTTATTGCAATATATACATCAAGGGTTAAGATCAAGCCTAGGGATCAACCAACAATAGCTGAGAAATATGACAGAAACATCGTCACATTTGAGGTTCATCCTCCTAGTTATGCAGTGAGACAAATTCTATTTTGTTAAAGCGGAAATAAAAAACATATTCTAAAAGTAATTAGAACTAAGAAACTGATGAAAAACATTCAAATAAAATTTGAAATTTAACAAGTGAGAAACAGGACCCAAGTAAAATTCTTACTCTGTCATACACTGCCCAATTTATTTCATAAGAGAAAAGCTCATCCTTGGTCTTTGGAATCATATCAATTAACTGCTTTGCATCCAAGAGTTTCTGCTTATCAGGAGTTTTTGCCTTGTCCAGCCCATGTTCCCGGTTCCTATCCCTTTCGACAAGCTTATCTTTTTCATCTCTAATACGATTAGCATCTTCATCATATCTGTCCCTGTCCCGCTGATTCGACCTATCATGAGAACGCCTACTTCTTTCTCTTTCCATATCAGGCTTCTCTTCTTTTGGAGTCGCATTCGAAATACGTTTTGCAAATTCAGCAGCAGCAGCAAGATTTGGTGGTTGTGCTCCTGAGACCGTAGGTTGAACAGCTTGCAACTCCTCAGTTGAATAATCAATAGGAACCAGGGGCCTCATTTTTTTCTCCTTATGCGCATCATCGTCATCCTCTACATGGAAAACTGAAGGAACTGCCGCTCGTTTGCCAGAACCAACCAAACCAAAACCCAACTTTTTTGCAGGTGCATTACCACTCTGTCGTATATCTGATTCAGCCACTGATATCGTGGTTGATTCATCAACAGTGCCATTTTGTAAGACCCCATCCCCTGTCATTTGATATTATAATCCATTCAAAAATGTTTAAAAAGTATCTCCTTTGAAATAATATAAGCATGTGTCCATGCATTCTTATGATCTCGTGTGTGTGTGTGCGTGTGTGTATCTTGTGCACAAGTTGCATGAAGGAAAAACAACAATAAAAAACAAAAGCAAAAAAATTTGATTATTGCATATAGTTCATTACCAGAATCCCCCTCGTGATCCCGTTCAACAGCTGTATCTTTGCTTTCAATGTTGGCTTCTTCAAGCAGAATTTTTGTTTCAACACCATTCATGACCTTATCAGATAATAGCTTTGATGCATCTCTCTGTTCCTGCTGTGTCTTTTCCTCTTCAGCCCTCCTCTTGGCCTCAACAATTTCTTCCGCTTCTTTGAGTCTGTCAGCCATGTCTTCCTCCTTTTCCCGTTGCCTCTTCCTTCTCTTATCATCTACAGCACTCCTACGCCACCTTTTTCTTGAATCATCATCATCTCCTTCCTCATCATAGAGGATTTCCTTCCTCCTTTTACGATCTCTTTCTTTCTCCTTCTCCCGGTCATACTGCCGCTGTTTCTCCTTCTCTCTCTCCCTATATTCCCAGTCTTTGAGTCGCTCTTCATATTCGCGTTCTGCCTCCTCAATCTTCCTTCTCTGTTCCCTCTCTTTCCTAATTCTCTCACGCTCCGCTTCCCTTTCATATCTTTCAATTTCACGTTCCTTTTCCCGTTTTAGATCTCGATCTCGGTCTCTTTCTCTGCTTCTCCGGTCATATTTTCTACTCCTATCAGGTGAGCTTGTCCCAGGTCTATCTTGTTCAGTTGCTGGTATGTTGTCACTAATTGTCTCATCATCATTTTTATCTTCAGTTGCATCTGTACATTTTTTTTTAAAAAAAAGCACCAAAATTAATATCAAAAAAGGGAAAAAAAAAAAAAAAAGATGGAAGATGATGAGGAAACTATTTTAAACCTGTGAAATAAAAATATCTGAGGAAACTATTTTAAACCTAAGAAATAATCAAATATCACTACATAAACAAAGGACGAATACAATATTATTCAGCTATACTAGCATTCTAATTTCTTATATCATGACTAACAATCCTATCAACTATAAGATTTCATACACTGGGTACAGTGGATACAATAAAACTATTTCAATATAACTCCATCATGCATATTTGAGTTTTGATAGACAAAGAGAATAGCTATATTAATATCATTCTTTCCCACTTTGCAGCATATACGTGTCTCTGATGTATAGTTTTAATCTTAAGTGTTCCACTAGTTACTAATCTTTAATTTTTATACATAAAATAAGAATATCATTAAGTTTCATGCACATATGATTTGCACATTCCAATACTTAGAGCAACAGAAGTGTACATTGTCGAAATCAACTAAATAACTCACCATGTCTAGATGTTTCTATGTCAGGGTCCCCATCCCTTGATTTAGCTGGCAATTCTGAGTTTGTACTGGAACCATGTGTGGGTGCCTCGAGAGGGGGTGGAGGTAAGGGGTTGGTCTTCAACCTTTCTTCTATCATGCTAGTTAGCTTTTCCAAGGCTTCTTTGTCACCCTCCTTGTCCTCATCAGTCACAATCCCAAAATTAGCAGGATCATTATTTTCTTTGTTCCGCTTGTCACCATCTTTGTTGGAGTCCTCCTCCCTAGAGGATTTAGGAGGTTCATTCTTCTCAACAACTATGGCTACTCCATCCTCCTTGTCAGCCCCTGCTGCTTGATTTTCTTTGAGATTCTTTGAGTTTTCAGCCTTCTTTTCAACATAACGCTCTAGATATTCTCTAGTTGCTTGATTAACATTCAGCTGTTAATCATTAACATGCAATCACAGAAGCATCAATATCACAAAAATCCCTCTAAAAAGTACAGAAAGTATGCAGATGATTGGAATTCAAGACAGAAAATAAGTAAAGAAATGAATGAGAAATCTATTGCATAAATCCTTTTAAGAAAAAGTAGTTCACAGGCAAGCCCACCTCTTTCTTGCTTTCCCTCCCACCCTGTTACTTGATAGTCAAAATATCCCTTTCTACATTTCTACTTAACAAATTCCATCAAAAAAAAAAATGTAGCCAATTCCTAGTGAAAATGACAGCACTTTAAACCTCCTAATTCTAGAAGGAAGGGAAAAATTTAAAAAAAAACAACAACAAAAAAGAGCAACCAACTGAAGATTTACTAACATTAGACATCCCAATCCCCACCAAATTATAACAAAGTTCAATCAATAAATATGTCCAACTTGAAACTAATCATCTTTACCTTAAAATCAATGAAGCACCCTGAAAGATAACCTTAAAACTAAAAAAGAAGATATCAAGATTTCAATACATACCACCAGTTCTTGCCCGTCAATATTAAATTTGCTCAGTAGACGTAGTGCACGGAGAACCCCTTCAGCAGATTCAAATTCACAAAACCCAAAACCTCTAGGAGTTCCATCAGTGGGGTCTTGTGCACGTTTCCAACTCTTAACAGGTCCACAGAACTTCATACAAATGTAAAAGAATTCAGAATTCACTATTTCCAAGCTTCACATAAACAACACCACAAGCAAAGAGAAAAAAGAAGAAACAGGAAATGAAGTATAAGCAGACAGCAACCACAATCAACAATGTACCCGAAGTAGAGACAGCATAAAATCATTGTCCACAGTAGGCGCTATCTTGCCAACATAAACAGTAGTTTGTGGTTTCTCTGCTGGTGTGGCAGAAGGAACAGCTGGTCTGATAATCGGAGAGATAACTGGGCGTACTCCAGGAACCCCAAGAGGCCCAGGAGGGCGAGGAGCTACGGGAAGAATGCCAAGTCCTCCATGTGGACGAGGAGGAAACATCGGGCGAACCATAGCCGGGAATGGAGAAGGATAACGTTGCATTCCTGCAAAAATATAATAAAAACACCTATGCACACATATCAGAGGAGGCCCACAAAATAAATAGTGTACTTAACTGATATTTGCACAACTATATGCAAAGAGTAGTAAAAAAAGATAACATTAGGTACTTTTACCACACAATAAAAGCAAATTAGAGATGGCACCATACGCATCAAGCACACCAGCTGAACAGATAACCTGAAGGAAACATTAAAATAATCTAGCTCATAAACATGGATATGTGAAGTGGGCTTACCTCATACATCCACTTGCAAAATAGTAGCCTTTTCAAGCTATCCCATGCACCATTGTAGAATTTTACATTGAGCAAGGTAAAATTTCGAACACCTCATTTCAAGGGTTTAACCATACACAACTAAAGTAATTAACTTTTTTTTTTTTTTAATTTAATTTTTCCCAGCCGTTAGTGGTCAAATATGCAGCACGAAAACAGCATAAAGAAATACATGAGAGGTGGGGGATGAAGAGAGATAGACTGTAATTGAAAGAATTATGATACCTTAGAATACAAGGCAAGGAGCACTCAGTTGCAAACATGGTCTGCTGCTGGCAATTCATAAGACCCATGAAAGGGGAAAGAACCCTTATAACTACCAGAAAGTAGCCTACTAAAAATAACATGACATAACCAAGACATAAAATATAGCATGATCGAGAAGCAATATGATGGTTCGAATTATTCTCTTTTCTTTAATTGGTAAACTCTAAATACTAAACACCAAGTTACATTGTTTATTAATATTATTCCAAAATACAATCAAAGGAGACTTGGGCAAAATATGTGCATACCAAAACAAACAGGAGTTGTAGAAGGTGATACCCTCTCTTAAGCAATATTGAAGCCCCTTCCAACCTTTCTCACCGTATTCAATCAATCATAACACTGTACGAGAAAACATCCCTGTCATGGATTCAATCCCCCTTTTCTAAATTTCCTCTAAACCTTCTTTTATCAAATCCCTCCCAGCTTAATCATACAATTAACACTATTTGTGTATCACTAACTAATCACGACATACAATACAAGCAATAAAAGCTCCTGGCAGCAAAATAATTAAAAAAATTGCACATATCTCAGACACTCATTCAACATAGCCAATAATAACAGTATCCAATGCTTCTTAAACAATAAAATTAAAATATATACATATATATAAGCTTTTTTAGGAAACCAATTAGAGAGCACAACAATAAGGAAAGGAATAACCCACCGGGAGGAGCAGCATAACCATTTAGTGGCAAAGGCGCAAAAGGTCTCAAAGCTGCCGGGTTGGGGGGCTGACCCGGTAGAACTTGATAAGGCATCATCGGAGCTGGAACTGGCGCCGCCGATGTCCCTACTCCAGGAGGAGCACCAGAAGCCATAACAGGAGTTGCGGCACTAACACCAGGCGGCTGAACTCCAATAGCAGGGTTCTGATAATTGGGAAGCGGAGAGAACTGCGGAGGAAGTGGACGGAATGAGGGTTGAACAGGAGGAATAGCACCGCCAGAGATAGCCGGAGGTGGTGGCGCATAGGACGGGATCGCATGTGACGGTGGAGGTACTAAAGTCAGGTTAGGGTTCGGTGCTGACTGCTGATGCTGCTGCGGTTGTTGTTGTTGTGGTGGTGGTGGAGGAAGAGATGAGTTGGGTGGAGTTGGATCGGGTTGGGTGGTTGGGTTAACGGGTTCCGGCTTTATAGAATTCGAGTCTGTGTAAGCAGCAGCAGCAGTAGTAGTAGTAGAAGGAGAAGACGGGGGATCCGCCATGGAATTTGTGAGAGAGAGAGGAGAGAGATCCGCAAACTTGAGAGCGAGAGAATAATTTATTTGAGTGTTTTAATCTTGGAATTTCTGTTCCGTTCTGTTCTGTGCCCTAAAATTTTACATATTACAACAATTGACACGTCAACACACGCTTTTAAGGAAAAAATAAGGTTTGTTTACTTTCGAAAAATTATTTTTTATTGTGAAATAAAAATTGAAATACTTATTTTGTTATAGAACTAAATTTGAATTTAGTAGTATTTAATTAGAAGAAAAATATTTTATAGTAGAATGATTTTGAGAGAATTTAGAGAGAGTTTGGAGAGTATTTAGAGAACTATAATATTGAAAGAATTTGGAGAGTAATCTATCTTTTCTTCTTTTTTTTCTTAACATTCTCATTAATGAATTTCAATCCCTTTATATAGAGATTTTCTTTTCACTATTTGAGTACTATTCTCTCACAAGCAATATATTGTTCATTCACAAACAATATATTGTTCATTCACATTCATAATACTCCCCCTTGAATAACAATATTTTGTAACTGCCTCGTTAAAACCTTGCTAATAAAACCCAGTGGGAAAAACTTTAGCTTAAGGAAAAAGAGTACAGTGCATGATTTTCTCCCCCTCAAGTTGATATGTACAATCTTCCTTCACATAGTATACAGATGTCGCATTCCAATATCGTGAACGTGCTTTCTAAAGATTGTAGTTGGAAGTGCTTTTGTGAAAAGATCAGCTGAATTATGGCTAGACTGAATATACTTGATATCTATATGATTGTCTTTTATTAACTCTTGAGTGTATGAAAAGAATCTTGGAGGTATATGTTTGGTTCTATCACTTTTGATATATCCTTCCCTTAACTGTGCAATGCATGCTGCATTATCTTCATATAAAATTATTGGACTTTTGTTGACTGAAAAACCACAAGATTCTTCAATATGATGTGTCATTGATCTAAGCCACACACACTCTCTACTTGCTTCATGTAGTGCAATAATTTCAGAATGATTTGAGGAAGTAATGACAAACGTTTGTTTCTGGGAACGCCAAGAAATTACAGTTCTATTATTTGTGAACACATAGCCTGTTTGAGATTTCGCTTTATGAGGATCAGATAAATGCCCTGCATTTGCATAACCAATCAATTCTTGTTTTGAATTTTTAGAATAAAATAAACCCAAATCAACATTTCCTCGAAGGTATCGAAGTATATGTTTGACCCCTTTCCAATGCCTTTTTTTTGGAGCTGAACTGAACCTTGCCAATAAATTGACTGCAAAAGAAATGTCAGGTCTAGTACAATTAGCAAGATACATTAGAACTCCAATGGCACTGAGATATGGAAATTCAGGACCAAGAATTTCTTCATTTTCTTCACAGGGTCGAAATGGATCAGTCTCAATATTGAGTGATCTAACGACCATTGGAGTACTTAAAGGATTTGCTTTATCCATATTAAAGCGCTTCAAGATCTTTTCTGTGTAATTTGATTGATGCACGAATATCCCATTGTGCATTTGCTCAATTTGTAAACCAAGGCAATACTTGATTTTTCCAAGATCTTTCATTTCAAATTCTTCCTTTAAGTATACTGTTGCTTCATGGATCTCATTTTCTATTCCAATGATATTCAAATCATCAACATATACAGCTATAATCACAAATCTGGATATTGTTTTCTTAATAAAAATACATGGGCAGATAATATTACTCACATATCCTTTATTAATCAAATAATCGCTTAAACGATTATACCACATGCGCCTAGACTGTTTTAACCCATATAAAGATCTCTGGAGCTTGATCAAATACATTTTTTTGGGTTTTGTACTTAATGCTTCAGGCATTTTAAATCCTTTAGGGATTTTCATATAAATGTCACTATCAAGTGATCCATACAAATAAGCAGTCACAACATCCATAAGACGCATTTCTAATTTCTTAGAAACTACTAGGCTAATCAAATACCTGACCGTAATTGCATCCATAATAGGAGAATACGTTTCATCATAATCAATTCCTGGCCTTTGTGAAAAATCTTGAGCTACAAGTCTAGCTTTGTACCTTATTATTTCATTTTTCTTATTTCTCTTTCGTACAAAGACCCACTTGTATCCTACAGGTTTCACAGTTTTAGGCATAGGAATAATTGGCCCAAAAATATTTCGTTTGTTTAGTGAGTCCAATTTAGCCTGCATAGCATCTTTCCATTTTATCCAATCATGCCTATTTTGATATTCCATGACTGATTTTGGTTCAGGATCATCTTTGTCATTTATTATTTCACATGCAACAGTATATGACAATGTTTCATGACTTTCTTTATTTTCTATTTCTTCAGGGATATTTTCCTCGCTATCAATATGATTATCTACTCCCTTTCTCTTTCGAGGATTTTTATCCTTAGAATAAATTGGTCTTCCACGCTTCTGGCGTGTTTTAGACTCATGAGTGTCTTTATTCTCAGGTTTTATTTTTGGAATTTCAATACGAGCAGGAGCATTGGCTGCTGGTATGTATGATTTAGTCACTCTTTTTGTATCAGTAAATGCATCTGGCAATTGATTTGCAATTGCTTGTAAGTGCACAATCTTTTGCACTTCTAATTCACATTATTTTGTGTGAGGATCCAGATGCAATAATGATGGTTCATTCCATGAAATATC
Source organism: Mallotus nudiflorus (assembly GCA_947683625.1). Classification (NCBI taxonomy): domain Eukaryota; kingdom Viridiplantae; phylum Streptophyta; class Magnoliopsida; order Malpighiales; family Euphorbiaceae; genus Mallotus; species Mallotus nudiflorus. The sequence goes on along the minus strand of CANTUR010000075.1, from coordinate 6,544,948 downwards.
CCTTTTTCCTTCTTTCTCCCCTTTTCCTAATGTTGGGAAAACAACCTCATTAAATTGGCAATCAGCAAAATGTGCTGTAAAAATATCACCAGTTAAAGGTTCAAGATATCTAATAATTGAGGGTGTTTCAAACCCAACATAAATTCCCAATCTTCATTGAGGACCCATTTTTGTGCGCTGAGGTGGCGCAATGGGTACATATACTGCACAATCAAAAATTTTAAGATGGGAAATATTTGGCTCTTGACCAAATGCCAATTGTAGTGAGGAGTATTTATGATATGCACTAGGTCTGATGCGAATTAATGAAGCAGCATGTAGGATTGCATGACCCCAAACTGAAATGGGAAGCTTTGTTCTCATTATTAATGGTCTAGCAATAAGCTAAAGGCATTTAATCAATGATTTAGCTAAACCATTTTGAGTATGTACATGGGCAACAGGATGCTCAACAATGATCCCAGTAGACATACAATAATCATTAAATGCTTGAGATGTAAATTCACCAGCATTATCAAGTCTTACCCTCTTGATTGTATAATCAGGGAATTGTGCTCGTAATTTAATAATTTCAGCAAGCAACCTTGCAAATGCAATATTACGAGTTGACAATAGACAAACATGTGACCATCTACTAGATGCATCAATTAATACCATAAAATATCTGAATGGTCCACATGGTGGGTGAATTGGCCCACATATATCACCTTGAATTCTTTCAAGAAACATAGGTGATTCATTTTGAATTTTAGATGGTGAAGGTCTCAAGATTAATTTTCCAAGAGAACAAGCTGTACATGGCATTTCATTTGATTGAGGAATTCTTTGCCCCTTCAAGGGATGCCCATATGAATTCTCAATTATCCTTCGCATCATTACTGATCCAGGATGACCTAATCTGTCATGCCATAAATTTATTATTGAAGGATCATAAGATTTTTCTTTTACTGCCATATTTGATTCAATTACATGTATATGCATGTAATGCAATCCAGTAGGGAGTTTTGGCAATCTTTCCAATACTTGCATTTTTCCTTATTCATAGGAAACTATATTTAAATATTTGTTACCATTTATAGTAACAGATTGGGTATCACACCCATTTCGATATATGTCATCAAAACTCAACAAATTTCTTGTTGATTTTGGTGAAAACAAAGCTTCATCAATTATAAACTTTGTTCCATTTGGTAACATAAATTTAGCTTTGCCAATTCCTTCAATCAGATCTACAGGACCTGATATTGTTTTTACAACTGCCTTTGTGGGCTTTATTTCAGAGAAATAATCTCTATTTTTCAAGATAGTATATGTAGTACCACTATCTGGTATGCAGAGATCTCCAATATTGTCTTTATGTTGAGTACAATCCATATTAAACTTCAAAATAGATAAACACAAAATTAATCAATTAAGGTAAAAACATAAAATAATTGTAAAGTAGGACATTTTATTTAATTTAAAAATAACATACATAACAATAACATATTCTTCAGAATCAAATAAGTAATAATAATATACTTAAAATTATAGATGTCTCAATTTCCATTGTCAGTAAAATCATCAGTAAAATCAGAAACATCTAGATGAGTTGTATCATTAACATGAGTATGATGCTCATTAAAGTTTATTTCCTTTTCTTTGCCTTTCAATGATGCCTTATAAAGTTGGCGAAGATGTGGTGGTGTTCGACAAATTCGTGACCAGTGTCCTTTACTACCACATCTGAAACACACAGTTTCAGACTTATATTGAGGCCTTTCTTAAACACCACTGATGACTGATTTTAACTTCTTTTGAGGTTGAGTCTGATTTTGTTGTGGAGTATTATTATATTTATTTCCACAACCATGGCCAAAGAATTGACCTCTTCCACGTCCACGACCTCTACCTCTCCCACGTCCATGGCTATTGTAATTTTTATATCTGGAATAATTTGTAGCATTTGCTTCTGGAAATGCTATTGAGCCAATGGGACGGGATTGATGATTTTTCATCAAGAGTTCATTATTTTTCTTAGCTACCAGTAGGCATGAAATTAGTTCATAATATTTTTTAAATCTCTGCATTCTGTATTGTTGTTGCAGTGTAACATTTGATGCATAAAATGTGGAGTAAGTTTTCTCCAGCATATCCTCATCTGTGACTGTCTGTCCACAGAATTTTAATTGTGATACTATTATGAACATTGCAGAATTATAGTCACTCACTTTTTTAAAATCTTGAAAGCGTAAAGCTCTCCATTCATCCGTGACTATTGGTAGTATTACATCTCTTTGATGATCATATCTGTCTTTTAGATCCTTCCAAAGAACACTTGGATCTTTGACAGTCAAATATTCACATTTTAATCCTTCATCAAGATGACGACGAAGAAAAATTATAGACTTGGCCTTATCTTGCAATGAGGTGTTATTATTTTCTTTTGTGGTATCAATTAACCCCATTGATTGAAGATGCATCTCTACATCTAGAATCCAAGACATATAATTTTTTCCCGTGATGTCAAGAGCAACGAACTCAAGCTTTGCTAGATTTGTCATTATGATAACTAATAAAAAAAAATATAACTCAATTAGAATTCATAAATTTGATGACTATTAAAAAAAATCAAACATGATCAGAATTTACTAATTAATTATATCATGAATGAATATTGCAAGAAATAATAGTGGTACAAAAAATGATACAATAATACTTGAAATTATATCAAATAGAAAATCATCTTCTATATTAATTATTCCTAAAACTATTATAATAGTCATGATCAAAACACAAATATAAATATACCAAATCATGTTTACAATTTAGAGTAAAGAGAGAAAGAGAAAATGTATGAATTTGTGTGAATGAATAAAATTTATAGCTCATCTATTTATAATGAAAAATATAGTCGTTTATTACCGTTATATTACCGTTGGTAATAAAAATATAGCCGTTAGAATTTTTTTTAATATAATATATTGAGAAATAAATTATATAAAGTAAAATCAATAAATAATGTTGATATGATTATTTATAGCAAGTGAGTTAACATAACGATATGTATAAATATGGGGCAAAATCGTCCATTAATATAAAATGGGGTATAGCCTTCCGTTAACATAAATAATAAAAAAAATAAATGTGCATAAATATAAATTGGTAGGAGGCATAGCCATCCATAAGGTTAGAACCATTTCTAGCAATATTTGCATCAATGGTGTAGTTAGTAAAACAAAATAAAAATAACAATTAATATAAAGTTAGATTGAAAGAAATAAATATAAATATATAAATTAGTAGGAGGCATAGCCATCCATGATAATATATAATCAACTAATATATTCATAAATATTAAATATTAAGAAATATGTACCTTATTATTTTGATCGAGAGCTCCTCGTGCTGATAACGTGTTGTGAAATAAAGATTGAATTATTTATTTTGTTATAGAACTAAACTTGAATTTAGTAGTATTTAACTAGAAGAAAAATATTTTATAGTAGAATGATTTTGAGAGAATTTAGAGAGAGTTTGGAGAGTATTTAGAGAACTATAATATTAAAAGAATTTGGAGAGTAATCTATCTTTTCTTCTTCTTTTTCTTAACATTCTCATTAATGAATTTCAATCCCTTTATATAGAGATTTTCTTTTCACTATTTGAATACTATTCTCTCACAAGCAATATATTGTTCATTCACAAGCAATATATTGTTCATTCACAAGCAATATATTGTTCATTCACATTCATAATATTTTCAAAATTATTTTTTTTTTAAATATATTTTTTTATATTATGTTAAGCAAGTATTACTAAGATTTTTATGTCACTAAGATTCATGAATATTATCATTTTTTATTTAATTTAATTTCATTAAAAATTTATTTTATTTTCAAAATATATTTTAAGATTTATAAATAAACGCATGAAATGTATTTAATTCATATTCAAAGTTTATTTAAATAAATTTATATATAATTTTTAAATTTTATAATGTAATTTTAATAATTATGATTAATATAAAATTTCATAAATTTTTTATTTAAATTAGATACATATTTTAATACTATTCAAATTCTAAATATATTTATATACTATATTTTTTTTTATCTCAAATGATTCAAATATTTTTTAGGTGTCTTCTATAATAACTTATTTTGTTTGCAAAAATTTATTAAAATTTATGAAAAATATAAAAATTTTACTATAATTTTTTGTGATATAATATTGTTTTTCATATAGTATTTCTTTTGTTATAACTTGATATATTTTTTTTAAATTAATACTTTGTATAAAATTAAACCATTTTTATGAAAATAATTGTTATGATTATTGAATTTTTTTTATAAGTGTTATTGCTGAAATGTTTTTTTGGATTGAATTTTTGTAAAGAAAATATTTTAATGTAGAAAATTTATTTTATTTATAAAAATGTGACAAGGTTTTTTTTTGAAATAACATTATATTTTCTAAGTGTAAGAATTAGTATTTTTTATTATAACATGATATTTATATTTTCTAAGTGTAAGAATTAATATTTTTTTTTATTATAACATGATATTTTTAAACTATCACTATTTTTTGTTAATGTAAAATAGTTTTATGTAAAATCTATTAAAATAATTTTGATTTATATAATTATAAAAATTATAAAAATTAATTTCATAAAAAGTGGTTTATTGTTCTATAATGCAAGAATTTAATGTAGAATATATTAAGTTATAATGAAAAACATTTTAATTTTTATATTTACAGAAAATGATATTATTTTACAAAAAAAAATACTTTTCACATTTTTTATAAATTCAAATAAATTTTCTTAAATAAAGTATATTACTTTGTTTTAAAATAAAGTAAGTATAAAAAGCACTTTTTTTTCAAACCATTAAAATTTTTATTTTAAAAAAAATAAAAATGTAATAATTATATAGTATTATTTTTCAGCTAAAACGCTAGTTTATATAATATAATACTAATATGATAATTTTAAAAACTAATCTTACTATAGCTAAAAAATTGTGGACATTCTTAGTTTGATCGGCCTGCAACGAAAATCCGGTGATGAGATAATCCATATTTTGAATGTAAGAAGAACCCAAAATCTCCTTTAGAATGGTTAAACCTTACCTGAAACTTTCATATCTAGCCAAAAGCCCAAACCACTAAGCCCATTAGCCCTTTGCCAAGCCCAAACCAGTCCCTTTACGCCCAAAGGCCCAATAGGCTTGGTGAAGAGGTGATTGCCTTTTCACTTCAGTCATCGGTGAGGCAACACCTCACCAAAGAGGTGTCGCCTCTTCACAAATGTCCCCTATAGCAATAAATACTATTTATTATTGTATTTAATGTAAGAAACTAACCTTTTTATCTATAGTTTGCAGTTTTGAAGGAAAACACAGGACTTTTAAGGCATGAAATAATAAGAAAAGAGAGAACTTGAAGCTAGGAATCCATTTCTTAGGAAGAAAGAAGGAGATTTTTACATTCAACACTTCGTAAACGAACCAAACAAGCTCTAAGGGCTTCAGTTAGGAGCATCAAACAGGTCCAAATTAGTGAGAACCCCTATTTTCAAGCTTCAAGTTCTTTATTTTATTCGAAACTACATTTCTTTATTTTGCACCCTTTTTGTATTTATTTGCTTTCTTAGGATTACATTTAGAGCTTAAATATGTGAATTATTAAGTATATTTGAGTTGTTTAGGATTTAAAAAACTTGTGTATTTTATGTTGTTGTGCCTATTGAAGAGGAGGGGAGTCGCCTCTTAACCTAGACGTAATCACCTCTTTGTAAAGACAATCGCCCCTTGTACAGAGTCTTGCATGGTCCTGCCTTATTTTAGTATCTTTTCCATATATTTTTAGTACACGATATATATATGCTCCTTTTTTCTTGCTGTTGCATGTGCATGTTATGCTTTTAGAATTAGTTGAATAATTGATCCATGTTTACATGAATCCACATGCCGAAATTTATATTAATATAATTTGAATTATCTTGTGAATAAATTTATTTATTTTTAATATGGAACTAACCCTTATTTGTTGTAGGTTTTGGTGATTATTAAATCATTATATAAAATAGTGAGTTAATTAGTTCGTGAAAGGTTTTATTGCAATAATTGTATAGATTATTGTTATCCCTAATCCCTTCCCCATTTATTTGGAATGAATGTTTGTAAATTTATTTTCAATATTTGATTTGAATGCCAAGGCAATAAACATATAAAAGGATTAATGTGTAAACTCAAATTGAATTATAAAATCAGAAACGTTTATAAACCACAATAATAAAGAAATAATTTAATGATCATGGGTAATAAAATACAAAATACAAACGAAGGTCAATCGCAAGGTTGGGTGGACATTCAAAGCCCATACCTAGTTTTCAAACCTGAATCTCTGATGACGGCTTCTGGGAACCTCTATGGAATCCAATTGCTGTAAAGTGTCCTATTTTCATCCGGGTGGCAACTCCATCTCCTTTTAGGCTTTAAAAACCCATTTAGTAATCCTAGTGAGCCTTGAGCCTACATAATGTCGTGGTCACTGTACACTTTGGTGCGTGGCCTAAACCCCATCGTATATAGTGGCGACTCGACTGGGGATAAAAAATTGATTCCAAATGTTTTCTAATTTATCATCCTTGATTATTTCTTTTATTTCCTTTGTATATTACTACATTCACTTCACGATCGTAGACATTGAGCACACAGTCCTAAATAACCGATAATAGTCTTTACTTTACTATCTGTGCTTCACTCAAACCTGACGGTGAAGTATTCGATTATTGTTACTCATGGCATGTACTATCTACATAGTATGGACCCTTGAGTAGGGAGACATAATCGATGTATATAGTTGTGGGAGCCATAGCTTATTACCCTCGAGTCAGCTTATATAAATGACTTAGCAATTTCTACTAAGATTTTTCCTAAATGTGTGTGCTTTATGCCATATAGCAAGCCTTTTTCTTAAAGCCCAAACCCATTTCTAAGTAGACCATGTCAAAATTAGGCTTTTCAAGCCCATTATGGCCTATTAAAATGGACTTTAACTTTATTTAAAGGATTTCTTACTTGTTTGCTCCATCCTGAGAATTTTTTACATGTACGACAGTTTTGTTATCCCCTGTTGATAGTTAAAACCCCACCAATAATTCTAAGATAAAAAACTCACTATTGAATATGCATATTGGAGAAATAGGGGTGGAAGTGTTATTTTTTAATGAGGTTGTTCTTTTTTTATTTGTTACGTGTAAATAGGACATTTACTCTTATTCTATTCTTTTGGGCCCTACATATCATGCATACATGCCATGCATGTTTCTAATTTAGGTTGGTTGCAGATATAGTTCCAAATCAGTTATCCACTTGGACGCACTCAAACACCGATCGCCTGGTTAGAATGTTGAAAGAGACAACATCAGCGAGTTTTAATCCAGAACAGTTCAAGATAGAGATGACCGAATAGACCAGAGCAATTATATGAGAGATGATAGCAGAAGCGAGCTTAACTAAAGATAGACCATCAATGCCTCCACCACCACTATTTGATATTGAGGCCGAGAATCCAGAAAGGCAGGGAATGAAAGATGATTAGTAAACTGTATTAATAGAACCAGTCACTCGATAAAGGTTGGATCCCTTAGGGAATACAGAGAAGCTAGATTAGGCTAAAGACCTTATTAAATCTATGGCTCAGATGCAATTGATGATGAAATAAAAGGGGATGGATGTATTAATAAATTACTTCGACCTAAGTTTGGGAGAGTATAATGACCTGTTACCTAGGAAGTTCAGGTTTCCTAATATGAAGAAGTTCACTAGTGTTAAAGATCCTTATTTACATCTTAAATAGTATGTAACTCATATGAGAATAACTAGCTTGAACAAGGCTCAGATTGTTAAGCAATTTCCTTTGTCCTTAGAAGGAGCACCTATCAAATGGTACTATGTTTTGAAAGCTAATATCCAAGCTGACTGGAAGCATTATGTGCAGCATTTATAAAATAGTACAGTCTTAACATCTAGATGAAAGCATCTTTAAGAGATTTACAGAACATCAAGTAAAGATTTAATGAGCCTTTCACTAACTTATTGATCAGGTGGAGAGCGAAGCTAGCACAGATGAAGCATCGATCCTTTGAGAGTGACCAACTAGTGATAGCAATCGAGGAGGCAGACCTCTCTTTAAGGTTTTAGAGAAGCTGATTCAGAATAATTTACTATGACCTTTACCATAGAGACCACAATTCCTAAATGTTAACCCAAAGATGTATTGCAAATACCACTAAGTTAAAGGCCATGATACCAACATCTGTACTTGCCTAAAGCATGAAATGCAAGACCTAATTGACTCAGGCAAAAAAATTGACCCAGAAAATAGAAAACCCAACACCAGAAATAACCCATTACCCAATTACCAAAACATGCCACCACCAAATCAATCTATCCTTACCATCAACACTAGTATAATAGAGGATTAAGTTTTGAATTCCTTTATTAATGCCACACCTACACCCCCAAAATTTGAACCAGAAAACCTCAACCCTGGAGTACAACTTGTAAAGGTTGAGGTGAATATCTTGGACATTTGGAGCTTTGATGATGAGGAAGGCGGAGCAATCAATTTATGGAAGGGTAATGAAGACAAAAAGGCTTAATCAGTTGAGAAGCTTGAGAAAAAGAAGAATTAAAACCTATGGGGTGTAAGGAAAATGATGTAGTTCTAAAAAAAGAAAATGAAAAAGCTAAGAAAGTTGTTGAAGTTGTGAAAGAAGAGAAAACTCTCTCTAGTGTCTAGGAGATGCTCATGCACTCCAAAGCCCATTGAGAGGCACAAGTCATGGCTTTAGATCATAAGAAAGTTCTTACAAGCTATACTCCGAAGCAATTGGTAAGTTCATTAACGAAAGGCCCCCATGGAGCTATAACATTTATTGATGAGGATATGTCCTTAAAAGGAAGGAATCACTTTAAGCCTTTATTTATCAAGGCAAAAGTAAAGGGGAAGTTGACATGCTGTGTAATGGTGGACAATGGATCTGCTATTAACATTGGTCCATTAAAGATTCTGCCCAAGTTAGGGCTAATAGTAGTTGATTTGAAGCTGCCAGACGTGGTGATTAAGGCCTATAATGACACCAAAAGGCTTGTTAAAGAACGTTTAGAGCATTGGTCAAGATTGAACTTGTTGAAGTCTGGGTCAACTTACATGTAATTGACATCCTGGTGACCTTTACTATCCTACTGGGAAGGCTATGGCTCCACCCTTTGGGAGCAGTGTGTAAATACCTAATTTTGGGATAATAAAATATAGATGCAACAAAGGACTCAAATAATGAAAATATTATAAGCAGGTCTTCAACACTTGAAGTTTGAAACCTCAAAAGTTCGAATACGTTTTCAAAAAGAGTTTATTGGTTTTTTAAGAACTTAATTGTAATACCTTTTCAAACCCAATTGAAAATTTTAATTTTCTTTCAGGGGTCTTTTTATAATTAAAAGTTAAAAGAATCAGAATTACATGTTTTTCATCTGTATTTTGTATTTTTTATAGAAAATAAAAATATTTTTTCTTAGTTTTGATTGGTTAAAAAAATTTTCTTCAATTTATTTTGGGATTTATCTACCTCTTTAGGAATAAATTCCTTTTAAAATTGTAACTCTTCGGGAAATAAAGTCCTTTTAAAATTGGAACTTTCAGTACGTAGAGCTTAGGGTTTTTATTTTTCTCCCTATTAAAGAGGAGCTTAGACTCCTTAATTAGGGGACTCAATTCTTAGGACCTCGCTCTTTTTATTTGGACCTTTCTCTTTTTATTTGGAACTCTCTTTTTCTGCACTTATAAAAATATTCTTAGTTATTTCATTTTAGAAGCAAGGAGCAAGAAGCCTTTTTTTGAGAAAAGAATAACAAGTTTTTGAAGATCTATTTTAACAAATAAACAGTGATTTTACTAGTTTGAGGAGTCAATCACAGTGCATCCATAATCATATTCTCCTTCTCTATTTTCTATTATTTTTGTTCCTATTGAATTCTAGTTTTACTTAAATTTTTATTTTTATTTTGTTTATTCACTAACCATTGTTTATTTTTGTGTTGGTGATTATGGAGAGGATCACTTAATGAGTTTATTTAAAGAATAAAATTCATGAGGTCCATGAAATGTCATAGATGGAACCTTGTAGCTAAAAAATATTTCTAGAGTTTTTATTTAGTTTGTTTATCATTATTTTATTTTTTATTTATTTTTGGGTTGTATTAATTTTCTTTTTTATTATTTTCAATAGTTCTTTATAATAACCCTAATAGTGGGAATGATGAAATTTTGTGTGTGTGTGATTGGATGCTTTGTTTTAAGTAATTGATTAGTAAAATTAGGGTTTTCATTCGGTAATTGGTTAAAATTAATGGTTATAGAAATCGTTAGGTTGTCTAATGAAAATTAAATTAGATTTAAGTTAGTAAAATTAATTTGCTTGATTGATTGTTTTTTTTTTATTGTTCATGTTTACTTTAATTAAATTAGGGTTTTAGAATATATATAATTAATAGTTTTATCTTTTAGTTATTATGATGTTTTTTTATGTTTTTTATGGGTTTGTTTGCTTATGTTTATGTGTGTTGGGCCCTAGGCCCACATTAAGCTTTAACTCATTTAAATTTAGATTTTTTTAGATTTATTTAATAAAAATACTTCTTTAGACCCATAATTAATAAGATTTAGGATAGAGATAACTTAGGCCCAGTTAGTTAATTAGACATAAGTCCACCTAATTTAATTTAATTAATTTAGACTTAGTCTATTTAATTTAAGCATTTTCCATAATTTGTAGATTTAAGATCACTTTAAAATTAAAATATGTAGAATTAGGCCCACTAAATTAAATACTTCATAATTTGTAGATTTAGGCCCATGTTTAGAAATAAAATAAATAGACTTAGGTTCATTTAATTAAATGAACAATGATTAGGCCTATTAGTCTTTAGACTCACCTGTAAATTAAAATATGTAGATTTAGCTCATTTAATTATGTAGATTAGACTAACCTAGAGACTATGATGAATGCATTGTTTGCTTGTATATTTCATAATTAATTTGCTTGAAATTGATTTTTTAAGGGTTATGAAATTGCATGTAAATAGAGGATAAAATAGTAATTTATAAAGTAATTACAAAAGAACACAAGACTGAAAGAAGTTAGTATCCATACCCAGAATCTTTTAGTTGTGGTGCGGACTTTCTTTTAGGGAATTGAGTATCACCATTTTTTATTTATCCCAGTTATTACCATGGGTGGTGACTCCTCATCTTCACGTCATGTCTTTGTGACAGTGTTAGTGTGTTCTCTAGAGCCCTAAGCTCAAACAGTGGTGTGGTTGCTAAGATTTTGAGCGCATGCTAAACCATGCCGTCTATACTAGCGACTCCATTAGGAACAAGAGATGTTGATTCTACTTGTGTTCTTTAGAATTATTTTATTCTTGCATTCATTTTTCATGTTCTTATTAACCGATGGTGTTGGTTTATGGTTCTATGATTCCACTAGCTTCATAGGATTGTAAATTGGATAACTATTACTCTTAGCCTTAACTCGGTTCAAGAGAATTATCGGGCTTATTTGACTAAAGTCTATAACCCAAGTCCTAAAGGGGGGTAGTCTTCTCTTGAGTTTGCAAATGATGTCAGGCCCCTCTAACCTTGGCTTGTAACTCAAGTCTTAAAGGAGGGCATCTTACTAAAGGAACTTTAACCTTTTTACAGGACTCAGCTCATGTAGTGGCTTAGTAACTTCCCTTAAGATTACCCAAATTGCTTGTGAATGTTACCATGAGGTATTTCTATTTATAAAGGCTCAAGCCCATACTTTAAAAGACCATCAGGGCTAATAAAGATTGGGCTATGCTTTTATGCTTAAAAATATTATTTCTATGCTTTACTGCTTTGAGAGATATGACATGTGCGTCAGTTCTTGATACCCCCCCATTGATATTAAGGCCAAGATAAAAAATCCTAAGAAAAAAGACTCGTCATTGAATACGTGTATGGGAGGAATAAGGTTAGAAGGATGTATATACTTGACTTGATTGTTACTTGTTACTTATTGCATAGCATGTGCGTCATGCATACATGCATTACATGCATCATACTAACAATTTATCTTGCAACCATTATAGATTCATCTGGGTCTTTCTGTGTTTAGAGTAAAAAAGGTGGCAGACTGGTGAGAACTGATTTAAGCCCGTAATTAATTGTGAAAGAGATTTTTAGCAGACTGGAAAGGAGTCCCATCAATCCACTTTACCTAGAAGCTACATAGCCTAAACAAGCCAAAGAAATGGAACAATAAGAAGGAGGAAACTGGACCTTAGAGGATGTCAAAGGAGCATTAATGGATGATATGAGAGCGATGATGCAAGATTAGTCAAAACAAGATCTAGCTAGATTGATACCACCACCTGTTGGTGTTGTACCACCCATTACGGCCAATCCACCCATTAGGGGTACACCACTTGCTAACAATGATAATGCTGTTAGGAACATGCCTACTGTGGAAACAAAGTTGGAGGATGTCAAGAGTTACATGGTTGAAAAGGCGAAAAGGGAATTACTTGAGCAAGTTCAAAAGCTGGAATCCAAGTATATGAAAGCACTAACTCAAAAGATGTCTAAAATAGAGGAGTTGATAAGAGGACAAGGCATTGGATACTAATTTGACTTTGATGATGTGATGCAATTTGAGGAGTATAAGTTGCCTGATAAATTTAAGATGCCTAATAAATTTAAGATGCTAAGGCTATAGAAATTTAATGGTACTGGAGACCCGAGGATCCACCTTAGTCAATACACAACTACCATGAGCACCACTAAGGCTCTTTTGGCTGTGGTTACCAAGTTATTTGTACTATTCTTAGAGGGTATGACTGTCAATTGGTATCATTGGTTGGAGAAGTCTATCCGATCAAACTGGAGGGAATTATATACCGCTTTTTTTAAGCAATACGACTACAACACTAGGCTTAAAGTATCTATCAGGGATCTGGAATTGACCAAGCAGAAGCCTAATGAAACATTCTCAAATTTTCTGACCACGTTCATGAATAAGGCAGGATTAATGAAGAATAAGCTGGTTAAAAAGGATTAGTTTAGGATGATAGTCTGAAATGTGTCACTAAATCTGGTTGAGAGGTTACAGATGATGAACCCCAAGACGTTTGTAGACCTTTATAATAATGGGTTGCAAGTTGAAGAGATTAAAAATGAGAAAAAGAAGATCACTAGAAGCACCAGAGTGAGAAATTACCCAACTGGGGGCATACAATAAGGAAATGTTAGTCGGGTTGTAGAAGTCCATGCTATTCAATAACCCATAAAATTCTCAAATATTAACTAGCCCTTATCTAAAATCTTGGACCAATTGATCCAAAAAGGCCTCTTTAAACCTTTAACCCCATATAGATTACCAAACCCAAATCTCCTTGGCTTTAACCCAAATAGTCACTGTACATTCCACCAAGTTGTTGGCCATTTTCATTGACTCTTGCATGTGCCTTAAACATGAAATTCAAAACCTCATAGACTTTGGAAAAGTCATGGACCTTGAGAAATCCAATCCAAACCCAAACACCAAAAATAATTCTTTCCTAAATTATCGAAACATGTCACCCCCAACCACCATGATGATGAATTCAGGAGTTAGTGAGGAAGAAGTGCTTAACTCCTTTGAGGATCTAAACCTTAAAACCAATGAGAAACCCCCTAATGCACCCAAAGGTGAGGAGAGAATAAAAGACTTGTTAGGACAGCCCTCAGGCAAATTTAATTACATGGTGTGTTATTCCAAACCACCTTCTTTCAACATACCCATTGAGTTGATCACACCTATAGAATGGGGTGATGAATTTAATGATAAGAAGATGCTTAATAAGTGAGAGAAATGCATGGTTGAGGTATGGAAAGATGGAAAGAAGGAATGGACCATTGGGGTTATAGACATCTAGTACAACTCTGATGAAGAAGGCATTGAAGGCTATAATGTATGAGTCAATAATCTAGAAGTTAATCATGTCATTAGAAGTGGTAAAGGTTATAAACCAAAGGAGAAGACTATAGAGAGAGAGGAGGTTGCTGAAAGAGAAGACTCAGATGAACATGATGATGACTTGATCCTTGAACAACTTAGGAAGGCAAAAGAAAATGTGAGCATTTGGGAGCTCTTGATGCACTCAAGTAGCCATAGGAAGGCTCTAGTTAAGGCTCTAGCCAAGATGAACATTGATACCATGGCAACCCTTAAAGCAATAGTGGCCAAGGTTATTGAGAAAAAGCATAGGGTTATCACCTTTTCGAATGAGGATTTACCTATAGAAGAGAGGAATCATAATAAAGCTTTGTTCATCCCAGTCGTAATCAGAGGGAAGAAGACTAATTATATGATAGTGAATAATGGGTCTGTAATTAATGTTTGCTTGCTATAGATTCTACTTAATCTAGGGGTGAAGGTCTTTAACAAAATTCGACCTTATAATTAGAGCTTACGATGACAGCACGAGGAATGTAGAAGGAACGTTTATGGCTCTTGTAAAGATCGAACCTATAGAGCCAATGGTGGAGTTCACTGTATTAGATATCCCAATCACCTACGCTTTGCTTTTGGGCAGGCCCTGGTATTATACTTTGGGAGGAGTGCCTTCAACTGTGCATCAAAAGGTGAAATTCCTATTCGAAGCAGAATTTATGACTTTAGATGCTAGTGTGGGCAAAACTGTGTCTGCAGTTTTAAATGGTTGGAAATAGGTAGTCACCCCTCTTGGTTTCTAAATAGCCATAATTTCTAATGGAATTAGGATGGATCCAAGGGTTATGAGCATGATCAAGAAGATAAATTATCGCCCTGGACAAGGACTGGGAAAGAATGAGCAAGGAAGTCTAAAGTTTCGAATTTCAAAGGACAAAATGATACCAGAGGATTGGACTATACAAGAGTTAGGCTTGGCAGTAAAGGAACTACAAGAAGGATTCTTGATCAGAATAACTGCTCAAAGAATGTAGGATCGCCGCAGGATAACTTTGTCAAAGAAAGAAAATAGAAGTTCTACCTGGGTGAAAAGGAGTCTATCCAAATAGCTGGAGTGAATGGTCCTGGGTTTAAAATCTTTAAGAAGTAGATAGTTGAAAGTTTGATGTAAGACAATAATGACAAGGTGATGAAGCAAGTTGCAGAGAATATAGGAACTGAAGCTATTGAAGAGCTGCTCCTTCTACCACCTAACGATGAACCATTACAGGATTTAGCTAGCATTATTAATAATAGTTTTAGTGATGTTTTTTTATAAAGAAACTGATGTAATAATGTCCAGTCTGTTTAAGGACAAAAATACTATTTCTTCTATGATCAATGATATAAACTCTGGTTTTACTTACTTGTGTGATGTTGATTCTGATGGTCTTATGCACTTTAATAATTGATTGTTCATGCATATTTGACATTAATTTTATTCAATTAGATTTATTAAATATGGGCACAAATGAACAATTAAAGCATATTTCTATATCACATGATTTAACTCCTGAAGAAAGTGAAAAATTAGAGAGAATATTAATAAAAAGAAAGGTAGTATTCGCTTGGTCCTACAAGGACATGTCAGGTCTAGATAGAGAAATTGTAGAGCATCACATTCTAATATATCCAGAGGCTAAACTGGTTAAGCAAAAACTTTGTAAATTATGGCTAGAGTGGGTAGAAAAGATAAGGGAAGAAATCGCTAAGTAAATCCAGGCCAATTTCCTATAATTGGTAGAATAACCTTAATGGTTGGCAAACATAGTACCTATTCCTAAAAAAGATAGGAATGTGTGTAGATTTTAGGGTTCTGAATAAAACATGCTCGAAGGATGATTTTCCTTTACCCCATATTGATGTGATTGTCGACAGCGCAACATTCAGTGCAATGTACTCTTTCGTGGATGGATTCTCAGGGTATAATCAGATAATGATGGCAGTTATGGACAAGATCAAGACTGCTTTTATCATGGAATATGGAATATTCTACTACAAAGTGATGCCATTCAGATTAAAGAATGCAGGAGCAACCTATCAAAGGGCAACAACGACTCTATTCTATGATATGATGCATAAAGAAGTGGAAGTGTACGTCGAAGATATAATGGTTAAATTAGGAACTAGGGATTGAGACTTTAGATAAGTTTCTGGCAAGAATAGAAAGATACAACCTGAGGCTTAATCCGAAGGAATGTATCTTTAGGGTCACTTTGGGAAAGTTATTGGGGCACATAGTCAGTAATGGAGGAATAGAAGTCGATCCAAACAAGATCAAAGCCATTTAGGAGATGCCAGCACCAAGGATAGAAAAGGAAGTATGAGGATTCATCATAAAACTACAGTACATCAGCAGGTTTATTGTGCAACTCACCATGGTTTGCAATCGTATTCTCAAGCTCTTAAGGAAGAATTAGCCTGTGGAATGGAATGAAGAATGCCAAAAAGCCTTTGATAAGATTAAAGAATACCTTATTAATCTACCTGTGTTAAGGCCACTAAGACAAGGTAAACCCTTAATCTTATATTTGGCTTTAAAAGAAAAAGCAATGAGGGCAAGACTAGCACAAGAAGGACCAAAAAGGGTGAAGTATGCAATGTATTACCTTAGTAAGAAGTTCTTGCCATATAAAGAGAAGTTACCTTATGGAGAAGACATGTTTGATTATGATATGGACCACAAAGAAGCTAAGACATTATTTCCAGTTCTATAAAGTACAAGCCGTTTCAAAGATAGATCCTTTAAGGTACTTGTTTCAGGCACCAACCTTAACTGGAAAGATGTTACGATGGTTGGTACTTATGACTGAGTTTAATATTGAGTATGTCAATCCTAAGGTAATCAAAGGAAGAGCAGTGGCAGAATTCCTGGCACAGAATGCAGTCGAAGGAAATGAGTAGTGGAATCTAGAGTTTCTAAATGAGAACTTAGCAGTAATAAAGTGATGCGAATGGAAGCTTTATTTTGATGGGGCTATGAATAATAGAGGAGCAGGGCTAGGAGTAATTCTTGTCACACCAAGAGGAGAAACCATCCCAATGGCTAAGAAATTGGACTTCAAGGTCACGAATAACATGGTTGAGTACGAGGCATGCATCTATAGGCTAGAAGCAGTGCTTGCAGTAGGAGCTAAAGACTTATTGGTTTATGGAGATTTCATATTAGTCATTAGCCAGACTAATGAGGAATGAGAAGTAAAAAAAGAGAAGTTGAAACCTTACATCTGTTATTTAAAGAAGTTAATGAGGAATTTTATTAAATGTCTCTTCATGCATTTACTAAGAGATAAAAATCAAATGGCGGATGCTTTGGTGACACTCTCTTTAATGTGGGATAAACTAACAGGGTTGAAGATGAAGCCTTTGGTGATAATGAAAATAAAAGCCCCATGTTATGGTGAAGAATTAGTTATGAGCATTTAGATAGGTCTAGAAGAAAAACCATGATTTTATGACATCCAGAGATTTATCGAGGAAAGGAAATACCCATATGAGGTAAATTTTAAGGAGAGATATGCCCTTTGTGTCCTTGTACGTCATTATGCAAGTCATGATAGGGTATTATATAGAAGAATGTCGGATGGAATACAACTGATATGTCTCAAAAAGGATGAAGCAAAACATGTGATGAGGGAAATTCATGCAGGGGTTTATGGATCTCATATGAATGGGATGATTCTGATGAAGAAAATAATCCGACAGGGGTACTATTGGATAAGCATAGAAATAGACTGTATCTAGATAGTGAGACAA
Source organism: Mallotus nudiflorus (assembly GCA_947683625.1). NCBI lineage: Eukaryota > Viridiplantae > Streptophyta > Magnoliopsida > Malpighiales > Euphorbiaceae > Mallotus > Mallotus nudiflorus. Next base: position 6,527,145 of record CANTUR010000075.1, on the reverse strand, counting down.
TGTCATCAATGCCATATACATGGAAACCTCAACCATCTTCCCCCTATAGTGATAAACAGTCTAACATCTCCATGGCCCTTCGCAGTATGGGGGATAGATATAATAGGGGAGATAAGACCAACTGCTTTAAATGGGCATAAATATATAGTAGTGGTGATTGACTATTTCTTTAAATGGATAGAAGCAGAATCTTTCAGTACTTTGAAAGCTAGACATATGGCAAGATTCATTGAGAAGAATCTCATTTACAGATTCGAGATCCCGCATTACATTATGATAGACAATGGTGTTCAATTGCAGGCAAAGACAGCTGAATTATTGCAGAGATATAAGATCAAGCATCATAAATCCTCATCTTATGAACCTCAGGCTAATGGTACAGTTAAAGTGGCTAATAAGAATATAGATGGTGAAAATGCATAAAGATTTGTCAAAATATCTTCATTTTGCCTTGTGGGGATATAGAACTATAATGTGTACTGCTACACGATAAACACCAATCTTGTTAGTATATGGTTGTGAAACAGTTTTGCCCATAGAGACAAAAATTAAATCTTTAAGGGTTGTTATGGAAGTATAAGTCCCAGAGAGTGAATGGATACAAAAAAGATATGACCACCTCATGTCTCTAGATGAGAAAAGGATGAAGGCTCTGTTTTACACTCAGATTTATCAAAAAAGAATAGCAAGAGCCTTTAACAAGAAGGTTAAAATCGAAAAGATAAAGGCTGAAGATATGGTGCTAAAGTAATCAAGAGCAATGGTGTTTGAATCGAGAGTAAAATTTATACCAAATTGGGAAGGGCTGTATTTAGTCAAAAAAATCCTGCCTAAGGGAGCTGCAAGGATATCGAATTTAGAAGGGAATGAGTTCACTGAGCCAATAAACCTGGATTGCCTCAAGAAATACTACCTTTAAAAAAAAGTTTGTTGGCTAGAAAATCTGAAAAGGCTAGTCAAGCAAAAATTAGGACATTCCCACTGTTTAGAAAACCTGCAAAGGGTTGAAAGGCAAAAATTAGGAAATAAGGTAAAAGAAATGATCCCGCTGATTAAAAAACTCATAAAGAGCTGTGATCAGGCGGAAATTAGGGTAATAAAAGTGAGATAAAAAAGTTAAGTTAGAAAATCTGAAAGGACTAGTTGACAACAGGAGTTATGTCATATGATGTAATAAATGTTTATTTTGGCTCTAATTAATGAATAAATTGAAATGAAATTTTTGTTTGAATATTGCATATTCTATCTTTATTACAAAGCATAAAGACTTAAAAGAAAAATAAAACATGAGAGCCTAAATGTCACGACCCAAAACAGGAGTCATGACCGGTGCTAGGGAACGGGAATTCTTTCGAATCCGGAACCCGTAGCAAGCCTAAAAATAAAATAAAGCATGCCATAATAACAGTAACAGTATGATATGCAGCGGAAATAAAAATCTGAAATATCACAATATTATCCATATCAACTGGATTAAATAAAAATCTCATCTCATACATAAAATCTTTTTAATACAATCCAGTTTTAACATAATATATCTCCTTTAAAATAAAGTACATGAAATCCAATACTGTAATTTACAACTACTGCAGTGTCTAGATAAAATAAATAAGACTCAAGTAGACAATTTACATAAAGAAGCCGGGGCGGAAGAAATCCGGCGTATCGACCTGCTACTGAGGTCTGAGGAAGTTGACTCTCCTGAAAAATAGTCAACGGAGGGGAGTCAGACCTCACTGAGTGAATTACTATAATATATATACATACACTCTAAGTGATAATGCATACAGTCAACAGTATATATATATCTAATATATATACAGGCAAATACACACAAATGCAGAAAAATCATTTTTTATATATTTTACTGAAAAATCCCAATTTATGAAGGATCACATAGAACCCTAGAATATCGCAACCTCAGAAAATAGTGTTAAACAACACTCTGGCCATACAGGCTCACTTATACCAAATATATCCACTTAATCCATATGGACAGTAGACTGGCCCCGAGACACTAAGTCAACCGAGCTCCAGCAGTCTGACTGCCAGTGTGATTGGCCCCGAGACACTTGGTCAACCGAGCTCCAGCAATCACACCCACAAACCACATCTCACATATCAATAATCATAATCAAATCAATATCCACAAATAGTTAGTAATATAGCCTAAAGCTATAGGCGTACCGGTACGTACTCGGTCCTAGTGCTGCCCACTAGGTAGCACGTTCTATTGATATCCTTCATCAATAAATAATAAAACATTCATTCACAAATACATGATGCATGAATTTAAATAAATCAACAATATAAACCATATATATACTGGAAATATACCAAACATAAACCAGGTATATTTTGAGTATATATATGTCAAATAAATCCAATCAAATCATTAATTAAACTAAAAATATATTTAAAAACATTTTAAATATATTTTATTTACAAAACATGTATATAATTTATTATATACCAAAAATATACTTGAATATAAATCACATTATTTATGTATATTTAGTCAAAATAAAACATGCATTTTCTAAATCATGCATCCTAAGCATATATATATAATATAGTAACTCACCTAATGCGCTCCACGAGACAGGTCCGACGGGCCTGGTCCACTAGCCCTCGGTCTCGGCGCAACTAAACAAGAAATAAGTAACCGACATTAGAATAAACCTAACAGAAATCCTAGAATTCAATCTAGAGTATTAAACACAGAATCGAAAATTAGGGTTCGACTGGATATCACGTTTTACGAGAATTCTACCAAAAATCCGACAGAACCTCCCATGTAAAACGGACATCTCTCTACTCAAAAGAGTAGAGCCGACCCTGCAAAGAAACACACTTCGAAAAACGAGCTCAACACAATCAAAATCTCACGGTCGGACTCCAAACTACAGTCCACCGACCGGGGTCCACAAACACAGAATAATATTCCAGATATACCGAAAATATCCTTAAATCACAGAAATACATTTTATAGATAAAAATTACATAATTGACCTTGAAACACTATAAAAACCGATTAAAACTCATTTTATTAGAAAAACCGTATATTATATATATAATTGAAAATAATTCCCGAAAAATAGTTTTAATTAGTTAAAAATACCAAATATTTTGTGGAAATCATTTTTATACCTTAAATAAATATTAAAACCAATTAAATTACATTTTTAGACAATTTAGAGTAAAATTATCAAAATACCCCTATATATATAAATATACTTAAATTACTTCAAAAATTCACTAAAAATCATACAATTATCCAAAATTAACTTTCTCAACATATTTATCAATAATATCAATATTTAAACTCAATTAACCAATTAAATTCAATTTAAAACACAATTAACCTAATTTTCCAAAATCACCTAAACTTCAATAATTAAAAATAAATACTTAGAAATTCATAAAAATTCCAAATAAATTCCTATAATTCATTTCAACACCTAATTTAACCATAAACTCCAATTTCATAATTTAAATAATTAATTTCCGAAAATTAGAAAATAATATTAAAATATTCAAAAATACCCAAAAATCCAAAAAATCTCCAAAAATTCTACAAAAATTCATACATGAAGATTAAGCTACTAGGAACAACATTTGTGAAGGAAGTTTCCATGAATCATCCAATTCGAAGCTCAAAAAAATCGAAAACCCTAATAGGCCGAAATTTACAAATCGAAACCTAAGCAATTCTAGACCATTTTAGCTCAAACCAAAGCTAGAATCACACTCACCGGAGCTCAAGGAGAAGAAAGAGACCGGCGGTGTCGAAAACGGTGGTCGGAATCGGCGTGATCGACGGTGAGTTGATTTTCGGCTTCTCCGGCCAAAATCACTCTCCCGACGCCGGAAACGGCCTCCACAGGCGGCGAAACTGGTCGGGGAAGATGGTGGCACACCGGACGGCACACCCACGGTGAAGGAACGGCATGACAAGCGCTCGGAACGGTCGGAGAAGAAAGGAAGGAGTCGGGGGCAAAATGGTAATTTGGCTAAAAAATTTGATTTTTAATGTATATATGTATATATATATACTTTATACTATATATTAAAATAATATTAAATTACACACATCAAATATACACCACACACATAAAAATATTAATATTTTAATAATTTATACCAAATAAAATTAATTAAATAACAATAAAACAATTAAATACTTAAATTAATATTAGGGTAATAATAAACCCTAATTAAATAAATATACACACACCGGCTTTATTTAATAATTTAAAAATATGTATGAGTTCATGCAAACCCGTAAATACATTTAAAATAATTAATAATAAATTGTTTACGTGAAAATTTCCCCGAAAATGAAAGTCCCGGGAAAATTTTACGTAAAACACTGTATATAAAACACAGTAATTAAAATAGGTTTAAAATACATATCAACTCGTAAAAATATCATATAAAATACAGAAATCATTAACTCTGCATATCCCGGTACTGTGTAAAAATATTTTAAAAACACGGGATATTACAGTCTTCCCCCCTTACAGGAATTCGTCCCCGAATTCTAAAAAGAAAAGATCAAGAAGGAAAGAGATACGGGTAAGAAGCTCGCATCTCAGCTTCAGTCTCCCACGTATGCTCTTCAACTCTGTCGCTACGCCATAGAACCTTGACCATCGGAATCTGCTTCGATCGCAACTGTCGAACTTGAAAATCAACGATCGCCACAGGTTCTTCCACAAACGTCAAATCTTCATTCACTTCGACACTGTCTGGCTGCAACACGTGTGAAGGATCCGAGATATACTTCCTCAACATCGAGATATGAAATACTGGATGCACCTGTGACATACTCGGAGGCAAATCCAACCGATATGCAACAGTGCCAACTCTCTCCAGAATCTCAAACGGTCCAATATATCTCGGTGCTAACTTACCCTTCCTGCCAAATCTCATCACACCCTTCATCGGAGATACTTTCAGAAAAATGAAATCTCCAACCTGAAACTCCACATCTCTGCGCCTAGGATCCGCATAACTCTTCTATCTACTAACTGCGGTCTCTAATCTACGCTTGATCACGGCGACTTTCTCTGCAGCATCCTGAACCATCTCTGGTCCAGTCAAAGCTCTCTCACCAATCTCATCCCAACACAACGGGGATCTACACTTCCTTCCATACAACGCCTCATACGGTGCCATACCAATACTGCTATGGTAGCTGTTATTATATGCAAACTCAACAAGCGACAAATGATCATCCCAGCTACCTCCCAAATCCAAGACACACATCCTCAACATATCTTCCAGTGTCTGGATCGTCCTCTCAGACTGACCATCTGTCTGAGGATGAAAAGCAGTACTGAAATCCAACCTAGTGCCCATCGCTTCTTGCAACTTCTGCCAAAAATGAGAAGTAAACACCGAACCTCTATCTGACACAATGGACACAGGTACTCCATAAAGGCACACAATATGCTTCACGTACAACTTCGCCAATCTAGCAACTGAATATGTGGCTTTCACAGGCAAGAAATGTGCAGACTTCGTCAATCTGTCTACAATCACCCAGATGGAATCGTATCCATCCTTCGAACGAGGTAACCCAACCACAAAATCCATAGCTATCCTTTCCCACTTCCACTCGGGAATAGGAAGAGGCTGAAGTTTCCCAGAAGGCTTCTGATGTTCGGCTTTCACTTGCTGACACGTCAAGCATTTAGCAACATAATCAGCAACATCCTTCTTCAATCCATCCCACCAGTATAAATCTCTGATATTGTGGTACATCTTAGTAACATCCGGATGAACGCTGTAGGCTGTAGAATGTGCTTCCTCTAAGATCTCTTCTCTCAAATCATCCACATCAGGAACACACAATCTACCACTGATCCACAACACACCATCATCATCAAGTGTGAAATCAGTGAACTTCCCTGCTCTGACATTCTCTGCAAGCTCTTCTAGAATAGGATCTCGGCTCTGAGCTGCTTTAATCCTATCCCTCAGTACAGATCGTACTTTAAACTGAGCTAACAGTCCACCTGATCTACTGATCTTCATCATCAGACCTTGATCCACCATCAGATGCAACTCTTGGATCAATGGTCTCCTCTCAACACCGATGTGAGCAAGACTACTTGAGGACTTCCTACTCAAGGCATCTGCTACCACATTAGCTTTACCCGGATGGTAAAGAACCTCGCAATCATAATCCTTCAATAGTTCCAACCATCTTCTCTGCCTCATATTCAAATCTCGCTGCTGAAAAAATGTACTTAAGGCTCTTGTGATCAGTAAATATCTCACAAGTCACCCCGTACAAATAATGTCTCCAAATCTTCAAAGCAAAGATCACTGCAGCCATCTCCAGATCATGTGTGGGATAGTTCTGCTCATGCTTCTTCAACTGCCTCGAAGCATAGGCTATCACCCTTCCATTCTGCATCAACACACAACCAAGACCAATTCTAGAGGCATCACAGTAAACTGTGAACTTATCCACACTATTAGGCAAAGCTAATACTGGCGCTGTGGTCAACTTCTCCTTCAACAACTGAAAACTGTTCTCACAAGCTTCTGACCACTCGAATCTAACATTCTTCTGAGTCAAGCGAGTCATAGGGGCTGCAATCCTGGAAAAATCCTGCACAAACCGCCTATAATACCCGGCTAAACCCAGAAAACTCCGAATCTCTATAACAGAAGTAGGTCTAGGCCATTCAGATACTGCCTCAACCTTCTGTGGATCAAACCTGAATACCTTCTTTAGACACTACGTGTTCAAGAAAAGAAACACTCTCCATCCAGAAATCACACTTCGAGAATTTAGCATAAGCTGATGATCTCTCAGTGTCTGTAGTACAATCCTCAAGTGATATACATGCACTTCCCATACTCCTCGAATATACTAGTATATCATCAATGAAGACCTACTACAAACTGATCCACATACGGTCTAAATACTCTGTTCATCAGGTCCATAAAAGCTGCTGGTGCATTAGTCAAACCAAAAGACATCACCAGAAAACTCATAATGACCATATCGAGTGCGGAACGCTGTCTTAGGAATATCAGCTTCACTGATCCGCAGCTGATGATAACCTGACCTCAAGTCGACCTTAGAAAAGAAACTGTGCACCTTGTAACTGATCAAATAAATCATCAATCCTCGGGAGAGGATACTTGTTCTTCACTGTCACCTTATTCAGCTCTCTATAGTCAATGCACAGTCTCAGGGTACCATCCTTCTTCTTCACAAACAAGACTGGTGCACCCCAAAGGGAAACACTAGGTCTGATAAAACCCTTATCCAACAACTCTTGCAATTGCTCCTTCAACTCTCTCAACTCTGCAGGAGCCATACGATAAGGTGGCATAGATATAGGAGTAGTACCTGGAACCACATCAATACAGAACTCAATCTCTCTATGAGGTGGTAAACCTGGCAACTCCTCGGGAAAAACATCAGGAAACTCACAAGCAACAGGAACATCTGTGAGTGACAACTTCTCCACTGACGTATCCCTGACCAATGCCAAATACCCCTGACAACCTTTCCTCAACAACTTCCTAGCCGTAATACATAATAAGATTCTGAGGTGCTGAACTCCTATCACCAACAAACTTAAAATCTTCTTCACCAGGAATTCTAAAAGTCACCTCCTTATTCCTGCAATCTACCACGGCAAAGTGCTGATAACCAATCATTCCCAAAATAACATCGAACTCCATCACATCCAACAAAATCAAATCAACGAGTAATTCTCTATCTCCCACGAGAACTGGACAACCAGAAAGAACAATATCGACGTCCAAGGAATCGCTTAGAGGAGTGGCAACAGACAAAGGAAAAGCCATCCTCGAAGCTTGCCAATAAGATTTAGAAGCAAAAATAGGAGAAACAAACGAATGCGTGGCACCCGGATCAAACAAAACCAATGCATCCAGGTAACAAACAGAAAGAATACCTGCCACGACTGCATTAGATGCCTGAGCATCCTGCTGAGTCAGATGGAAGACTCTCGCCTGGCCTCGACCTCCCTGCTGACTGGTAGAAGCCTGGCCAACACCTCTAGCACCTCCTCTAGTACCTCTACCACGACTCTGCTGTGGAATAAACTGAGTAGAACTCTGATGCTGGGCTGGTGGTAATTGAAATGGCACGGGCGCTGCACTAGCAATCGACTGCTGTGGGAATCGCGGAATCTGCTGCTGCTGATACCCGGAATAAGGACATGATTTGGCAAAATGTCCTGTCTGCCCGCATCTAAAACATGTCAGTGGTGTCAGATAACACGGTCCCTGATGGACTCTACCACAAGTCTGACAAACACTGGCCGCTGATCCAAAACTACGACCACTGCTGCTGCTCGAAGCACCTGATCCAAATCTAAACGATCTACGCTGACCTCCACGGCCATGTCTACTGCTCCGATGCACTCGCTGCTGCTGTCTCTGACTCTGCTGAGTCAAACCTCGCTGCTGACTACTCGAACCAACATGAAAACTCGAATACGGAGTAGCCTGCAATCCACTCGACTGAACTCCCAACTGGTAATAATCAGGCATCGCTCCCCTGCCTAACTAACCTCAGTTCGATCTCCTTAGCTAGCTCAATCACAGACTCCAGAGTAAGACCTGCTGTGGGCATACCAGCAAAAGCTGAACCCAAACCAGTAACGTATGTAGTAACCGCGAAATACTGATCTCGCATCAGATCCTCAGCATATCTACCCAGACGAAGAAACTCTCGGGTATACTCCTCTACAGATCGATCTCCACGAGAAATACTAGTCAAACGGAGACGATAACTCAAACGAAGAGGCTCTGGACAAAATCTCCTCATGAATCGCTCTCGAAACTGAGCCCAGGTCATCGTCATCATATAGGGCTGGATCATCTGAATGAACCAATCTAGAGCTGGTCCCTCAACAGACAACTCAACGATCATGATCCTCTGGTACTCGGTATGAGCAGTCCGAGTCCTAGTCTCAATCGCATGCAGAAAGTCTAAAGGATCAGAAGTACCATCAAAAGCAATCCTGCCAACTCGGGCATAGAACAAAGCTGCCTCAGGGTCAGACATACCCTGCTGATAGGCAGGCTGAACAGGCTGAACAACTGGAGGAACAGGAACATCAAACTCAGGCTCAACAGGCTCCTCGTCCTGTAACTCTCTCTGCCTACGGCGATCTACCGCTCCTCGAGGTCTACCTCTGCCACGACCTCTACGCCTAACTGGCGGTTCAGGAGGTAAAACCTCATCCTGAAAAGACTCATCATCCTCGGCCTCAACGACCGGTGGAGCGACACGCGCTCGCCTCCTCATTCTGAAAAGACAAACGGAAAGATTCAGACAAAACAGACAACGGAGGAATAACGCTGAAAACTACAGCAAGGAATACTCATCAAGACATACTCGAACCTAATACACTGCAGTAGTCCAACAGAAAACACAACTTTAAATCTAGGGCCACAACTCACATAACTAAGCCCTGACACAGAACTCCACTCTGAAACGAACTTCGCTTTGATACCAACTTTGTCACGACCCAAAACAGGAGTCATAACCAGCGCTAGGGAACGGGAATTCTTTCGAATCCGGAACCCGTAGCAAGCCTAAAAATAAAATAAAGCATGCCATAATAATAGTAACAGTATGATATGCAGCGGAAATAAAAATCTGAAATATCATAATATTATCCATATCAACTGGATTAAATAAAAATCTCATCTCATACATAAAATCTTTTTAATACAATCCAGTTTTAACATAATATATCTCCTTTAAAATAAAGTACATGAAATCCAATACTGTAATTTACAACTACTGCAGTGTCTAGATAAAATAAATAAGACTCAAGTAGACAATTTACATAAAGAAGCCGGGGCGGAAGAAATCCGGCGTATCGACCTGCTACTGAGGTCTGAGGAAGTTGACTCTCCTGAAAAATAGTCAACGGAGGGGAGTCAGACCTCACTGAGTGAATTACTATAATATATATACATACACTCTAAGTGATAATGCATACAGTCAACAGTATATATATATCTAATATATATACAGGCAAATACACACAAATGCAGAAAAATCATTTTTTATATATTTTACTGAAAAATCCCAATTTATGAAGGATCACATAGAACCCTAGAATATCGCAACCTCAGAAAATAGTGTTAAACAACACTCTGGCCATACAGGCTCACTTATACCAAATATATCCACTTAATCCATATGGACAGTAGACTGGCCCCGAGACACTAAGTCAACCGAGCTCCAGCAGTCTGACTGCCAGTGTGATTGGCCCCGAGACACTTGGTCAACCGAGCTCCAGCAATCACACCCACAAACCACATCTCACATATCAATAATCATAATCAAATCAATATCCACAAATAGTTAGTAATATAGCCTAAAGCTATAGGCGTACCGGTACGTACTCGGTCCTAGTGCTGCCCACTAGGTAGCACGTTCTATTGATATCCTTCATCAATAAATAATAAAACATTCATTCACAAATACATGATGCATGAATTTAAATAAATCAACAATATAAACCATATATATACTGGAAATATACCAAACATAAACCAGGTATATTTTGAGTATATATATGTCAAATAAATCCAATCAAATCATTAATTAAACTAAAAATATATTTAAAAACATTTTAAATATATTTTATTTACAAAACATGTATATAATTTATTATATACCAAAAATATACTTGAATATAAATCACATTATTTATGTATATTTAGTCAAAATAAAACATGCATTTTCTAAATCATGCATCCTAAGCATATATATATAATATAGTAACTCACCTAATGCGCTCCACGAGACAGGTCCGACGGGCCTGGTCCACTAGCCCTCGGTCTCGGCGCAACTAAACAAGAAATAAGTAACCGACATTAGAATAAACCTAACAGAAATCCTAGAATTCAATCTAGAGTATTAAACACAGAATCGAAAATTAGGGTTCGACTGGATATCACGTTTTACGAGAATTCTACCGAAAATCCGACAGAACCTCCCATGTAAAACGGACATCTCTCTACTCAAAAGAGTAGAGCCGACCCTGCAAAGAAACACACTTCGAAAAACGAGCTCAACACAATCAAAATCCCACGGTCGGACTCCAAACTACAGTTCACCGACCGGGGTCCACAAACACAGAATAATATTCCAGATATACCGAAAATATCCTTAAATCACAGAAATACATTTTATAGATAAAAATTACATAATTGACCTTGAAACACTATAAAAACCGATTAAAACTCATTTTATTAGAAAAACCGTATATTATATATATAATTGAAAATAATTCCCGAAAAATAGTTTTAATTAGTTAAAAATACCAAATATTTTTTAGAAATCATTTTTATACCTTAAATAAATATTAAAACCAATTAAATTACATTTTTAGACTATTTAGGGTAAAATTATCAAAATACCCCTATATATATAAATATACTTAAATTACTTCAAAAATTCACTAAAAATCATACAATTATCCAAAATTAAATTTCTCAACATATTTATCAATAATATCAATATTTAAACTCAATTAACCAATTAAATTCAATTTAAAACACAATTAACCTAATTTTCCAAAATCACCTAAACTTCAATAATTAAAAATAAATACTTAGAAATTCATAAAAATTCCAAATAAATTCCTATAATTCATTTCAACACCTAATTTAACCATAAAATCCAATTTCATAATTTAAATAATTAATTTCCGAAAATTAGAAAATAATATTAAAATATTCAAAAATACCCAAAAATCCAAACAATCTCCAAAAATTCTACAAAAATTCATACATGAAGATTAAGCTACTAGGAACAACATTTGTGAAGGAAGTTTCCATGAATCATCCAATTCGAAGCTCAAAAAAAATTGAAAACCCTAATAGGCCGAAATTTACAAATCGAAACCTAAGCAATTCTAGACCATTTTAGCTCAAACCAAAGCTAGAATCACACTCACCGGAGCTCAAGCAGAAGAAAGAGACCGGCGGTGTCAAAAACGGTGGCCGGAATCGGCATGATCGACGGTGAGTTGATTTTCGGCTTCTCCGGCCAAAATCACTCTCCCGACGCCGGAAACGGCCTCCACAGGCGGCGAAACTGGTCGGGGAAGATGGTGGCACACCGGACGGCACACCCACGGTGAAGGAACGGCATGACAAGCGCTCGGAACGGTCGGAGAAGAAAGGAAGGAGTCGGGGGCAAAATGGTAATTTGGCTAAAAAATTTGATTTTTAATGTATATATGTATATATATATACTTTATACTATATATTAAAATAATATTAAATTACACACATCAAATATACACCACACACATAAAAATATTAATATTTTAATAATTTATACCAAATAAAATTAATTAAATAACAATAAAACAATTAAATACTTAAATTAATATTAGGGTAATAATAAACCCTAATTAAATAAATATACACACACCGGCTTTATTTAATAATTTAAAAATATGTATGAGTTCATGCAAACCCGTAAATACATTTAAAATAATTAATAATAAATTGTTTACGTGAAAATTTCCCCGAAAATGAAAGTCGCGGGAAAATTTTACGTAAAACACTGTATATAAAACACAGTAATTAAAATAGGTTTAAAATACATATCAACTCGTAAAAATATCATATAAAATACAGAAATCATTAACTCTGCATATCCCGGTACTGTGTAAAAATATTTTAAAAACACGGGATATTACACTAAAAGACTAGGCTTATGAGATCATTATAGTATTTTTATTTTTATTTCTTCTTTTGTGACTCTTCTAGCAATACTTGAGTCCTTTTGTACTTAGCAAATTCTAGTGGTTCTGTAGTTTGCATGATAACCCAAGCCTTATAATTGTCATTAGTAGTCATATCAGCATCCAAATGCATATTCCGCTCTAATGCTCTACGAGGCCACAAGTTCTTCATTTAGTCCAAGAAGTCTTATCTGAGAGGGAAGCCTTCGAAGCTAGGTATAACAATCATAATAAATTATGGACGATCGTATTGGCAGCAAAGGCGTGATGGGGAAAAGAAGGTCTAAAAGTGTAACCCAACAATAAGAACACAGTGGTCATACAGGTTGATGGTCACAAACTTTAACTTCCACCAAGGACAGATCCATGTAACCTCAGTGTCAACAATGCCTTTCATCCAATCAATCCATTGACTTATAGTACGCTTGTCCTTCACCTTCAATGGATAAGACTGTAAATGATGAGGTTAATAAATTAAGGCCTTGGAGGGGTGATTAAGTAGAGTCAATTTCTCTTATAGACAAATCTAAAAAAAAAAAGAAGCTAAGTTGAAAACCTGAAAAGGCAGCTTAGGCAAAAATGAAAAAAAAGGCTACATACCTGAAGGAGAAGTAAACTACCTGAGAATCAATTTTGAAGCCTAAAATTATCTAACCCAATGATAGTTTTAGCAGGTATGACAGGTATAGGGTTAGCCCCAACCTCTACTTGTTCTAGGATATAGACAATTCTAGTGTTAGCATCTCTATGAGAAGCCACTAGCAGAAACTGGGCATACAAGCAAAAAGAGATAGTCCTAATCTAGGCCGCATTTTTCTCATCCCTAGTCCCACAAGAAGTGATCAGAGAAGAAAGACTGACAGTCCTAAGGTTATGTGCGCACATGTCATTAGCCTACTAGGAAACTGCATCTTAAGATCAGGAAGAGCAATCACAACAGTCAAGTCTAAAGAACAACCAAGGATAACAATAAACTCCTCAATTAATAAACATAGCTCTTGTCCATTGAATCTAAATACATGGTCTTTAATGTTTTAGAAGGTGGAAGTAACATGAAGAAAAGTATGGTCTATCTTTAGATGTTAAAGGGATTTCAAAGATTTAACATGATAGGGCAGCAGTTTATTTTCATCATCCTCATTAAGGCTTTTAAGAAACTTTTTTATCAAATTAAGGGTGACTTGTGTCATGATTAAGCAAACAAAAGATAGGAATACGTGACTACCTTTTGATAAAGCTATTTATACAGGCATAAAGGTTTAATTTGGACCAGATTAGGATTTTACATGTGCACATCAAACTTAAATCAAAAAATGACATGGAAAAGGGGTGAAGAGCAGAAGCTGAATTTTTGATCAAAAATCTAGAATTCTGATTAGAATTCCAAAAATTCGATAGGAAATCAAGAATTCCAATGGAATTCTAGAAATTCAATCAGAATTCTAAAAATCTGATAGGAAATCTAGAATTCTAATCAGAATTTTGGAATTCCATCAAAGTTCTAGATTTTCTATCGAATTTTTGGAATTCTAATTGGAATTCTAGATTTCTGATAAAAAATTCTGATAGGAAATCTAGTATTTTGATCAGAATTCTAGAAATTTGATAAGATTTCCAAGATTGTCGTTAAAAAAAAGGGTTCATTAAATTCTAAGGTTCGATTTAAAACAAAAATTTATAATCTATTTAGAAAAGGGAGAACAATTCACAGGAAAAAGGAAAATATAGTCATGAAAGCACAAGTCCTAAAGATGAAAGATTAGTCATCCTGAGCTCTAGTGTTTGGCCAAGGACTTTATCCTCTAGCAGAATCATCGCTCTGATCTGGGGGCATAAAAGTCTTAGCATTATGTCCATCAAAGCCAAGACTAGCAAGCTATCTGTGATGCCTCTTATTCTTACACTCCAGATCTCCACCATAACTCTGTCGTATTAAGAATAGTTAAAATCATGCATACATTTGCATACTTGTTATAAATACTAACCCTTCACCTATCTGTGATTTATTTAGTAAATAATCTCTGGGATGAGGTGAGACTATATAGATACTCTGCTTGTGTGTCAGGGATCTGTAAAATGACATATACTAACTTAGTAACAATTGTCAGTTTATGCAAGACTAGGAATACAAAAATACACTTACATGTGAAGCATCAGGAGGAGAAAAGCTAGGAATCTGAACCGTATTAAGGTACATGTACTGCTCAATGGGAGTCTGCACTGCAGGAGCCTAATAGTACATAAACCTATCAAGTAGGGGAATATCGACCAGAATGGTACTTGAGGAAGTATTACGTCGAGCAGCTCCACTATGCTAAGTAAGCTCAACCTCCTGCTCAATCCTCTCAGTGTCACCCTCAGTCTCCTCCTCTATAGCAACATCAATAACATCTTTAACCTACATAAAAAATAAATTTCATCCACAAGGATGAAGGAGAATGAAGTAAGATAGTGATAAGGAGGAATGGTGACAAAAAGCATACCTCAGCTAGATCTGTGGGAACCTACTCTAAGAGATTCTCTCGAATATACTCCTGATAGTGGTGAGAATGCTCAAGCAGTGTCGAATTGTCATATCCTTCAAGAGCTGCTCTGAGCTCAAGACTAGTCAAGCTGTAACTCCTCAGTATAGAACAAGGAATAGAAGAAGGAACATGCTTCCTAGAAGGTCCTATATGCGAATGATAAACATGTTCACCTAGATACCACATCTGACAACCATAACCAAGAAGCAAAATCCTCATAGTCTCAAGCCTCACAGCACTAGTCATGAAACTATATCGTTGGATGTCTTCAGTGCCAACTAGCCAATCTGATCTGACCTACAAATTCATTCAAACAAAATTTATTTAACTTTTATAGTTGATAAGATGCTCATAGTTAAATTTATCTTACCAAGTCCCACTCTAAAGAGTTCAACTGGTCTCGATAAGTCTGTAGGTTATACTTGACACTAGTGAGATGAGAAGAACCCCATCTTTGCATTAATGGAAGACTCATGTTAGATCTAATAGTGCTAAAGCCTCGGATCATCCTAATCTCAATGCCTCAAATCTGAAAAGGAAAAGATAAGTTAAAATGGAAAAGAGTTGTAAGAGAATGAAAATTTAAAAGGAGTAGAAGACACAAAGGAGACATACATGCAAAACATGCTAGAAGCTGCACATAGTCACAGCACCTCTACAAACAGTATCCAGTCTATAGTAGAGATAGGCAAGAGTTGCGGGTCCCCAATTAAAGGTAGCTACTCTAGCAAGATCCTGAAGAGAACCAAAAAGTGTAATGCTAACCTCATGACCAGCCTCGTAGAAAAGCGTAGTGCCTAGCAATATCAATAAGAAGCATCTCGCCTTCTGAAGGATCTGGCGATGTATGGTAGTGGGCAATCTCCAAAAATCCTAAACAAAAGAAGAAAGAAGCACGTTCTTATGATTCTTCCGTGTCGAAACAAACCCGAGCAAGTCATGAACATAAAGACTCCTGGCATCCTCAGGAAGAGTGTAGTAATGGATATAAAAAAGAATCGGGGTGCCCCCGAAGGTTATCCCAGTGAGTAGTATCCATCCACCTCTCAATAAGAGTAAAAAGTGAATAGTAATCTGACCTACCCTGAGTAGTCGACAAAATAGCAATAAAGAGTCGAAAGCCAGATGCCTAGATGTGTTGTACTACCTCTCCCAATAAATCATGAAAGAGTTCTTGAGGTAAGTGAAAGCAACCTAAGAATTTTAGTGGTTTTTTAATAAAATTTAGAAAATGACAAGATTACCTTCTTTATTAACTTTGGATTTTTGTTTATTAACTTTTGATTTTTGTTTATTTTCATCTTTAAAGCTAAAAAAGAAGATAAAAAAAACTAGATTTTCAATCGGAAATCCAAAATTTTGATCGAATTTCTAGATTTTATTCCGATCTGTATTTTTAGATTTTTGATTGAAAATTCAAAAATTTCGATCCGAAATTCAGATTTTCGACCGTAAATTTAGGAATTGTCTAAATTCTATTAGTCTTTTGACATGTTAAAACCAATTTTGAATAATTTTGTTTTGAAATTGACAATTTCATATAATTTTATCAAATTTGTATAAGAGATGTTCTATAATTGCATGTATTAATATGTTAATGTATTAACAGAAATATATATATATATATATATATATATATATATATATATATATATATATATATATATTTTGCAGATTTAAAGATATAATAGAAATTTACCTCATCGCCAACTTATGAGCATCTGTGAAGGTGCAAGCAAGTCAAAGGGAACACCTCTTCCCTTTCATTGTGCCCCAAACAGTTTTGAGGAAAATGCAATTGAGATATGACTGGATTTGATTGCTTAGAGCTGCTTCCATGTAGCCTGCTGTAAGCACCCAATTTTAGGATGCAATTATGCACAATTGCAATGTAAGCCCCTATGATGAAATTCATTCAAAAATTGAAAGTTATTGATTTTCTAGACTTTAAGGACTAAATTGCAACATTTTTTAGGATTTGATTGCAAATAAGTCATTTTTGGTAATTAAAAGTTTTAGGATCGACATTGCACACTGTTGACACGTTAAAATACAGTTTTTTTTTTTGCGTATTTTGATTGATTTTTTAGTGTTTTGATTGGTTGAAAATTTAAATTTTATCTGATAAGGTTTTTTTTTTTAAATGTAGAAGATATTTTTAAAATAAAAAAAAAACAAACACTATCTGACCAGATAGGTCTGTTCCTCCTTTGGAGGAAGTTCAGTACGCGCAGACTTTGCATTTAAAAGTAGAGTCTGCATGCATGCGAGGGGGAGGCTTTGTTGGGGGATTTTTAGGGGAGGATTTTTTTACACAGACAGAAAATAGAAAAAAACTTTGATTTCCTCTGTTCTTTAAAAACCCTAATTTTTGCAGTTCATTTGACAAAGACGATACAACGATTTTTTAGTCCCAGTCCATAATCAAATCAACACTGAGTCAATTTTAATGGTGAAAATCCTAATCTGAGGGGCTGAAAAAGGGCATATGCACAACATTCATTTTTTTTCTTTATTCTCTTCTGTGATTTTTATTCATTTCGTTAATTGTTTTATTATTTAATTTCACTACTAATTTGATTGCTTTTTTGTTTTTTTTTGTTTTGATGTTTGTATGTGGATTGAGGAGGAGGATACCGTCTGTGTTTAATTGAATAGAAGATTCAAAGAATGCCATGGATGAACATGTACTGTTTTAATAATAGTTCTTAGGATTTTAATTTTTATTCTGCATTTTGGTATCCTGTGTACTTTATTTTTAATTCATGGGTATATAATTATTTAATTTTAATTTTGCACGTAGTTTAAAATAGCCCCAATAGTGGGAATAGTGAAAGATTTAAATTTTTTCACTTTAAAATTAATTAGTAATTAGATTCAATTGAGTAAAAATTAATTAAAATTAATGGTGGCTTTAATTAATTAGGGTTTGTATGAAATTAAATTAGATTTTTTAGAAATCATATGTGAATGTATGTTTGATTTGATTTTGTTATATTTTTTATTTTTTATTTTGTTTTTTGGGATTTTTATGTTTGTTTTTGGGCCCCAAGCCCACTAAATAAATAAGTTAAAAATGGTTTAGGACTTTAAATAATTAAAATCAACTTAGGCCCATTAGGTTAATTAGATTTTAGGCCCACTTAGTTAATTAAAACTTGTTTAGACTTAGCTCAGCTCACTTAAATTTATTTTTTTTAAATAAATAGGCCTAGACCCACATATTACTTAAAATAAAACCAAGTTAGACTTAGGCCCACTAATTTAATTTTTTCTTTAAAATTGAATAGATTTAAGCCCATATCTTAGAAAAACTAAAAAATAGATTTAGGCTCATTAATTAATAAAATGTAGGCCCACTTTTATTTTATTTCACTTGTAAATATAGATTTAGCTAACTTATTTAATAAAATTAACATAGTTAGATTTAAGGACAACGCGATCTTGAGTGCATTTTTTACTTGTAATTTTATTGACTTGTTGCCTTTTTAGGTAGATGGATGTTAATTAGGGTTTAATAAAATTGCATGTAATTAGAGGATGAAATAATCATTTATAAAATTATTCTAAATGAACACAAGACTAAGAGAAGTTAGTATTCCATATCCAGAATCTCCTGGTTGCGGTGCTAATTTTCTTTTAGAGAATCGAGTAACACCAATCAAATTGTCCTAGTTATTACCCTGGGCGATGACTCCTCATATCCACGCCATGTCTTTGTGACAGTGGTTAGTGTGTTCTCTAAAGCCTGAGCCTAAACAGTGTCGCGGTTGCTAAAATCTTGGACGCTCATTAAATCCCGCCGTCTACACCTACGTCCTGGGTGAGCCATAGGATCAAACGGATTCCAAATTGGAGATTAAAAGAAAGAATAATTGAAGAAGTAAGATTTCAAAATCAAGAGAAAAAAAATGAAAGAGATGGGAAATGAAGTAATGAATTGGCAAAATGCAAGGTATATATTAAAGTGATAAACGTCCATTTTAGTCCCTCAACTTCATTTTCATTCAAGTCTAAAGCTTTTCTTGCAATTTAGTCTTAAATTGCAAAGCTACATGATTTAATAATTCCTTGAATTATTAAATTGTTAACATAAAATAAATCAACGCTATACGACCGAGTGTAGTCGATATTGTATGACCGAGTATAATGTATCTTTCCATTTAGAATATACGACCGAGTATAGTCGACATTGTACAACCAAGTACAATGTATCATTTTAAACCAGACTATACATCTGAGTATAGTCGACATTGTATAACCAAGTGCAATGTGCCATTTCAAATTAAACTATATGACTGAGTGTAGTCAACATTGTATGACCGAGTACAATGTATCTTTCCATTCAGACTATACAACTGAGTATAGTCAACATTGTACGATCGAGTACAATGTATCCTTTCAAACCATACTATATGACCAAGTATAGTCAACATCGTATGATCGAGTGCAATGTGCCATTTCAAAACAGACTATACAATCGAGTGTAGTTGACATTGTACAACTGATTATAATGTATCTTTCCATTCAGACTATACGACCGAGTATAGTCAACATTGTACAGTTGAGTACAATGTATCCTTTCAAATCAGACTATACGATTGAGTGTAGTTAACATTGTATGATCGAGTGCAATGTGCCATTTCAAATCAGATTATACAACCGAGTGTAGTCGACATTGTACAATTGAGTATAATGTATCTTTCCATCAGACTATACGTCCAAGTGTAGTTGACATTGTACGATCGAGTAAATGTATATTTCCATCAGACTATATGACAGAGTGCAGTCGACATTGTACGACTGAGTACAATATATCTTTCCATTCAGACGATATGACCGAGTGTAGTTGACATGGCATGATCAAGTACAATATATCCTTCCATTTAGACTATATGACCGAGTGTAGTTAACATTATACGACCGAGTATAATTCATCCTTCCAATCCAGACTATACGACCGAGTGTGATGTATCCATCCAAATTAACACTATACGTTTGAGTATAGTGTTTCCTTAGATGTTTGAAGTTTATGCCTAGTGTTGTATGACAACACAAGCATTTATTGTGAATCAACGATCGCTTACAAGCATAAACCTTAAGGAGCACAGGTAAGTACCTGAACTTTGTTCAAAAGAAATTGTGTGTTTATTTGCTTTGTCGTAATTTGTCAAGCAAATAACAACAGAGGGGGGCAACTGTAAACATCCAATTTCGGGATAATAAAATATGGATACAATAAAAGACTCCAATGATGAAAATATTATAAGTAGGTCTTCAATAATTAAAGTTTGAAACCTCAAAAGTTCGAATATGTTTTCAAAAAGAGTTTCATTGGTTTTTAAGAACTTAATTATAATACCTTTTCAGACCTAATTGAAAATTTTAATTTTCTTTCAGGGGTCTTTTTATAATTAAAAGTTAAAAAAATCATAATTATAGAATTCTAATCTGAATTATGCAATTTTGGTCAAAATTTTGTGTTTTCCATCTGTATTTTGTATTTTTTACAAAAAACAAAAATATTTTTTCCTAGTTTTGATTGGTTAAAAAAATTTTCTTAAATTTTTTTTGGGATTTATCTACCTCTTCAAGAAATAAATTCCTTGTAAAAATGTAACTCTTTAGGAAATAAAGTCCTTTTAAAATTGGAATTTTCAGTACGTAGAACTTTGGGTTTTTGTTTTTCTCCCTATAAAAGAGGAGCTTAGGCTCCTGGTGTAGGGGACTTAATTCTCAGGACATCTCTATTTTAATTTGGAACTCTCTTTTTCTACACTTATAAAAATATTCTTGGTTATTTCTTCTTGGAAGCAAGGAGCAAGAGGCCTTTTTTTTGAGAAAAGAATAATAAGTTTATGAAGATCTATTTTAATAAATAAATAGTGATTTTACTAGTATGAGGAGCCAACCACAGCGCATCTATAATCATCTTCTCCCTCTTTATTTTCTATTATTTTTTATTTTATTATTTTTGTTCATATTGAATTCTAGTTTTACTTAAATTTTTATTTTGTTTATTCACTAACCAATGTTTATTTTTGTGTTAGTGATTATGGAGAGAATCACTTAATGAGTTTACTCAAAGAATAAAATCCATGAAATTCCATGGAATGTCATAGAAGGAACCTTGTAACTAAACAATATTTCTAGGGTTTTTATTTAGTTTGTTTATCATTATTTTATTTTTTATTTATTTTTGGGTTGTATTAATTTTCTTTTTTATTATTTTCAATAGTTCTTTGTAATAACCCCAATAGTGAGAATAATGAAATTTTGTGTGCGTGCAATTGGATACTTTGTTTTAAATAATTAGTTAGTAAAATTAGGGTTTTCGCTTGGTAATTGGTTAAAATTAATGGTTATAGAAATTGTTAGATTGTCTAATTAAAATTGAACTAGATTTAAGTTGGTAAAATTAATTTGCTTGATTGATTGTTTTATTTATTGTTCATGTTTACTTTAGTTAAATTTGGGTTTTAGAATAGATTTAATTAATAGTTTGATCTTTTAGTTATTTTAATGTTTTTTTGGGCATGTTTGATTATATTTATGTGTTTTGGGCCCTAAACCCATATTAGATTTTGACTCATTTAAATTTAGATTTAATTAATAAAAATACATCTTTAGACCCATAATTAATGAGATTTAGGGTAGAGATAACTTAGACCCATTTAGTTAATTAGATATAGGCTCATCTAATTTAATTTAATTTAATAATTTAGACTTAACCCATTTAATTTAAGCCCTTTCCATAATTTGTACATTTTAGATCACTTTGAAATTAAAGCATGTTGAATTAGGCCCACTAAATTAAATACTTCATAATTTATAGATTTAGACCCATGTTTAGAATTAAAATAAATAGACTTAGGTTCATTTAATTAAATTTGAATAAGGATTAGACCCATTAGTATTTAGGCTTACTTATAAATTAAAATATGTAGATTTAGCTCATTTAATTAAAATCAATGTAGATTAGACTAAGTTAAGGATTATGATGAATACATTGTTTACTTGTATATTTCATGACTAGTTTGTCTGGATTTGATTTTTTTTAAGAGTTTATATCAAATTTCATGTAAATAGAAGATAAAATAGTAATTCATAAAGAAATTCTAAAGGAACATAAGACTGAAAAAAGTTAGTATTCTGTATCCAGAATCTCCTGGTTATGGAGCTGGCTTTTTTTAAGGAATCGAATACCACCATTTTTTATCTGTGCCAGTTATTATCGTGGGTGGCGACTCCTCATCTCCACGTCATGTCTTTATGATAGTGGTAAGTGTGTTATCTAGAGCTCTTAGCTCAAATAGTGTCATAGTTGCTAAGATCTTGGGCGAGCGCTAAATCCTACCATTTACAGCATGCCATCTACTGTGCACTAAAAGATTAACTTCCCATACAAGGGGAGGGTAGTGCTAAAACTGAAGCGGTCGTCGCTGTATTAAAATTAGCTCCTTGAGAAATCCTATTTAAGTCGAGCTATGATATTTGCATGATTTATAAAAATGAGCTAAATCCGAAAATCATGAACATGATGAAGAGTCAGAATTTTATGCCTAAAATAGGGTTAGAAAAACATCAACAAGGCCCACCTAAATATCTTAAGTCCAAGGTGTTGATCTTAAATCACGAGATGGGATATCTCGAGGTTGATGAGCTAGAAGAAGCAAAGAACATTGAAACCAAGTCTGCAAGAAAGAAAAGGGCAAAGAACAGGTCAAAAACTAAGATCAAACCCCTATAGGAAACCTTTATGAGAGAAGGTGCTAATGATCCATATCAAGGGGCTTCCAAGTCGTTGTCAATTGCTGATAAATTGGTCCTTGGTTTTGAAATAGTCTCTGAGCAAGTGAATGAGACCAATAAAGTTACTTTAGAAGAGCCAATAGTGGAGGAATTAGTACTATTCTCAGAACCTGAAAAGGATGTCCCTATAATAAAGTTGAAAGACATAGATGACCAGAAAGAGGAACTTGACTTTAAGTCTTTTATTTTAGACTCCATTATGGATGTGTTTTATGATGATGTTGATATTTCTTTTTCTAATCTGTTTGACTCTGATGACCCTTTCTTTTCTAAAATATATACAATAAACTCTGATTTTGCTTACTTTTATGATATTTTGCCTAACGGTTATTCAGTGTGTAATGATCATTTCATGCATATGTTCATCATTAATTTAGTGTAAACTGAATTATTTAACTTAGGTACACGTGATAATCCTAAGAATATATTTCTTTTTTTTTATCTAACTCCTTATGAGAGTGAGAAAATAAAAGAAATAATAAGAAGAAGATAGAAACTATTTGCTTGGGGTTATAAGGACATGCTCAGGATTAACAGAGAGATTGCAGAACACACGATTCCTATATATCCTCACATCGCACCGGTAAAGCAAAAAAAGAGGAGATTAAGACCGAAATGGGCTCTTTTAATCAAAGAGAAAGTTGAGAAATAGTTAAAAGTGAGGTTCTTAGAAGTAGTTAATGACACCCAATGGCTAGCACATGTCATGCCAGTTCCTAAAAAAGATGGAAGGGTCAAGATGTGTGTGGACTACAGGGATTTGAATAAAGCCTATCTGAAAGATGACTTCCTTTGCCACATATCGACACCTTAATCGATAATGCGGCTTCTAGTGTCATGTACTCCTTTATGAATGACTTTTAAGGGTATAACCAGATTATGATGGCATTGATTAATAAATTGAAAACCTCCTTTACAACTGAATGGGGGTGTATATTGCTATTCAGTCATGCCATTTGGATTGAAGAACGCAAGAGCTACTTATCAAAAGATGGCTACTATCCTGTTGCATGACATGGTCCATAAAGAGATAAAAGTATACATGGATGACATGATGGTGAGATCTCCGATTAAAGAAAGGCACTTTAAGGCTTTAGACAAGCTCATAGCTAGGGCTGAAAAGTACAATCTCATATTGAACCCAAATAAGTGTTTTTTTAAGGTAACTTTTAGAAATCTGCTAGGCCATATTATTAGTTAAAAATGGATTAAAGTAGACCTAGATAAAGTTAGAGTGATCAGAGAAATGCCTACGCTGAAGACTAAAAAATAAGTTAGGGGATTTATTAGGTGACTACAGTATATCAGTAAGTTCATCACCAAGCTAACCATGATTTGTGAGCCAATTTTTAAAATCTTGAAGAAAAATTAATCGATTAACTGGGATGACAAGTGCCAATGAGGATTTGAGACTATAAAAAATTATTTGATGAATCCTCCAGTCCTATAACTACTAAGGCCGGGTAAATCATTAATTTTTTACTTGGAAATCGAGAGGGAAATAATAGGTGTCATGCTTGCTCAAGAAGGCGAAGGAAAGATCAAGCACGTAGTGTATTACTTAAGCAAGAAGCTCATGTCTTATGAAGCAAGCTACAGTTTGGTGGAGAAGACATGATTAGCTATGGTCTGGGCAATGAAGAAGCTCTAACACTACTTCCTATCTTATTAGATTCAAATAGTTTCCAAGCATAATCCTCTCAAATATTTACAATCGACCCTGTCACTAATAGGAGAATTGGCCAGATGGTTGGTTTTACTCACTGAGTTCGACATTGATTATGTGGCAAAGAAAGTGTAAAAGGAAGGGCCATAGTTAATGTCCTAGCTCAAAACCCAATGACAGATGAATAAGAATGGGAATTAGAATTTTCATATAAGCACCTGAGGGCAATAAAAATCTAAACATGGACAATGTAATTCGATAGAGCTGTTAACAATAAAGGAGTAAGTATCAGCGTAATTCTTATCTCATTGGAAGGAGAACTAATCTCAATGGTAAAAGTTTAGAATTAAAAGTTACCAATAATCAAGCCAAGTATGAGGCTTGCATCTTTGGTCTAGAAGCATTTAGAAGCGTAGGGGAAGAAGAAATCATAGTCCATGGTGATTTTATATTAGTGGTGAAACAGATCTTTAACCAGTAGGAAGTGAGGGAAGATAAGTTGAAGACATATTAGGATTATTCTACTATGCTCTTGTTAGCTTTTGCTTAATGCAAATTTGTACATTTTCCACGAGTAGAAATTCAGATGGCAGATGCTTTAGCTACTCTAGCTTTAACATAGGAAGAGGAAGGGCAAACCACAGTTAAACCTCTTATCCTTATAAAATCTTGAATCCCTTATTATAAAGAGATAAGGGTGATGTCGGTCAACTTTATGGAAAAGCCATAGTTTTACAACTTGCAATAGTACTTAGAAATAGGACAATTTCTTAAAGACATTGATAGGAAAAAGAAAATGTCTCTCAAAATTTTGTCTCAATAATTCATTAACCATAATAGAATGTTGTATAAAAGAGTGCCAATTAGGTACATCTCAGGTGTATTGACAAAATCGAAGTTCAAAAGCTCATTGTGGCAATCCATGAAGGGGTGTGTAGTTTGCATATGAATGGAATAGTTTTGGCTAAAAAAATAGCGTGTCAAGGCTAGTTTTGGCTAATAATGGAAATAGACTGTGTGAGATTCATGAAAAAGTGCCATCAGTGCCAAGCACATGGCAATGTTAGTCATCTACCTTCAATGGAACTTCAGGGACTTACTTCTCCATGACCATTTGTAACCTAGGGAATTGATATTATTGGGGAGATAAGGCCAAAGCATCCAATGGTCATTTCTACATAGTAGTGGTGATCAATTACTTCTCTAAATGGGTTGAAGTAGAGTCATATGTCACTATCGGGTCAAAATAGATGGTGAAGTTTATAAAGAATAACATAATTTGCCAGTATGGGTTACTACATCATGTTATTAGTGATAATGGTGTTCAATTCAGAGCTGAGACAACCGCTTTGTTAAAGGAGTACAAAATTGAACATCATAAGTAATCTCCGTATTGACCGTAAGCCAATGGTGTTGTGAAAGCTGCCAATAAGAATGTAAAGAAGATTTTGGTCAAAACGTTGAAGAATTATAAAGATTGGGCATATTACCTATAGTATGCATTATGGGGATATAAAACCACTACTAGAACATTGACTAGGGTTACCCCCTATTCTTTAGTGTATGGATATGAGGCAGTATTGCCAGTGGAAATAGAGATCCAATCTTTGACAATTCTTCCAGAGTTTAAAATTCCAGAGTATTAGTGGGTGGAGAGCCGGCTAGCCCAACTAATATTGTTAGGTGAAAAGAGAATGAGAGCCATGTACTAGAGAAAAGAATAGCTTGGGCTTATATATATATTATTGATGCTTGGTTGTAGTTGACTTTAAGTTACATGTATATATATTATAATAATTCACTCAATGAGGTCTGACTCCTCTCAATAATTTTTTCAGGATCTTCTGCTTCAGACCTCCCCCGTAGTACTTTTCGTTAAACCCTTTTCTCTCCAGCTGATTTATGTAAATATTGAACTGCCATCTTCTTATATTTTAGTAATCATTACAGTAGTAGTGTTATTGTGGTAGTAGTGTATTGTACTAATTAGAGATCTTGTATTCAAATCTTGTATGAAGATATTTTTATTATATTATGATATAAATATTTATTTTATATTAATTAAAGTTTTAATTATGGTGTACTTTTATGTTCTTATTGTAGGTGTTTTTATTGAAGGCTTGCTATAGATTCCAGATTCAAAAGAATTTTTTGTTCACTAGCATCAGTCATGACTCCCCAGTTTAGGTCCTGACACAGAAACTGAGCATACAGATAGAGAGCGATCATCCGAGGCCAATAAACTTCATTCTTATTTACAGACTTTACAACTTCAAGAAAAGAGCTTATCAGAACTTCATTATCAAAGATATGGTGAAGAGAAGACTAGGGAGAAATGTTAAATAAATCAGCCATTTGGTATTGAATAAACTCTAAATCTAGGGTTTCAACCAAAGAAATTACGATCTGACAGGTAGAATTCATCTGGGAGCCAAGCATAGCTTCAAATTCCTCAAGCAGGGGGCATAGCTCAACAATGTTGAACTTGAAGGCATATTTTTTAGAATCCTAAAACTGAACAAGAACGTGGAGAAAGGGAAAATTAATCTTCCTAATATGCATAGATCAGAAGATAGATAAATGAAATGGCTCTAATTTAGCCCATAATCTGCCATCCAGATTCTTTAAGATCTGTTTTAGTTATTTCAAGCTTCTTTTTATCATTTTTAGAAGTTAGGATGCTGTTTTGAAAGAGAAGAGGAAGAGAAATTGCAAAGAGAGGAAAGTTAGGGATTATATGAGGAAATTAAAGATTTTATAGGCTACAAAGCACTATTAAAGAGACGATCACTTCTATGATCAGGTGGTGCCTCTATGCATTGAGGCAATTCCTTATCGCCTCTCCAACAGTTAAAAGTTGACTTTCTTTGCTATAAAGCGTCTGTATTCTACATGTTGATTCTAGTTATCAAATGAAGCAATTTTTGTAATGAAAATTGAGCAATTAATTGAAAGAAAAATGAATTCGAACATCCATCTTATGTAAAATGCAAAAATGGTAAAATAAATAGAGAATTCAAAACAGTAACAGTAAACAGTTTAAAGGAGTAGAAATAATCCTAATATGAGGGAGTCTGATCTAATCACCTACTAATCATCCTTAGCCTTATCATCTTTGTGCACCTTATATGTGGAATTAACTACAGTATCATCTCCATCATTACTACTGTCATCCTTGATATGCTCAGCAGTAAGCTCAGCCTCAATAATGGGCTCTTCCTCATCACTCTTTGTAGCCCTATCCCCTCATCATCATCTTCCACTTGAAGGGCAACCAGCTGGCACTTGAGAGTAATAACTTTAGCCTAACGAGCATCTAGCTCCTCTTGTCAAAATACAATAAAGGGTAAGAAATCATAAGAGCATGCATACATGTAGAAATAAAAGATGATTATTACTTATCAGGAAGTCCCTCTAAGCCACAATGACCATGTACATATACTCTCCCTAATCTCGAGGCATCTGCATGATTAGTGAATTATTGAGACTAACCCTACGTTAAGTCAAATTTGAAAACAGGTTTGCAAAAAGGAGGAACTCACATATGTGGAGGTCTTTGGGATAAATATGGGCTCTATGCTCATATCTAATATGAGCAACTGGTGAGACAACTCGCTTGAAGGCACCCAACATTGGGTCATCAAGTTCAGAACGACAACAAGCCTACTAGTAACTATGTGTGATCTAAAGCTAAAAGCACTACTAGGAGGCGGTGCAGCAGTTGAAGTACCCTCACCATGTGGTACAATGTAAAGGTGCCTCTCCTGAGAAGTAGGCCTAGTGTGAGCAATTGGTCCCCTAACGGATGCTTGAAAAAGAAAAAAATAAAAAATGTAGAAAGAAGAAATCTATAAACAAGAATATAAAATTGTGTGCTTAACAGAATTATTTACTTACTTGAGATGTGGATGCAACAAGAGGCACATGTTATAGAAGATGAGTTAATGCAAAGTTCGCATAACGAGACTTCCTCCTTTCATGATGATCATTAGCATCATCTCCCTCAATAGTATGGTTTAGCTCCTCTCCTTCCAATAGATGAGCTTAAAAGATATCACGAGGAGGAGCAAGTGGAGGTCATCTCGCCCAAGCACCCCCGCGCCAAGATCAAATCCTTTTGCTAAGGAACCAAACTTTACAACTGGGTTTTTTAAAGTAACACTCTCTTTTGAGACTGGAGCAAATCATAGCCTGGGACCATCTATCCTTGGGACCCCACAAGTCTAGGTGAATATACAAAAGCAAATAAGTAAGTGAATAAATTTGATTAGCAAATAAATTACTAATCATGATTTAATTTATAGGTTAATACTTGGTTAGAATTTAAGGAGTTCAGGTGCACGAGATGAATATGCACGCGAAGAGCAGCCCTCCTCTAAGACCGACTAGGGCCCCACCTCGCTATCATTAGAAAAGGAGTGTCGATAACGCGAGTAATTCTTACTATTAGCTCCAGCTCTAGAGCCTAATCCTGTAAAAAAAAAGAATTGTTAACAAATTATGATGGTAGCAGTTGAGATGGAACTTAATAGTGAAAGAAAAGAGAGAAATACTAGGACGGTGTGCTAGAAGTCGCAAAACCATCTAAACCCCTAGATAACCTCATCTATGCTCCGATACAGATAGGCCAGAGCACAACTCCCCTAATCATATGAGGCCACCTGGTCAAGATCCCTTAGAGATGGTAAGAAGTATAGATCAATGGAACTTACTGTATTAGCGAAAAGCGTAGTCCTAAACAAATGAACCAAAAAGGCCTTTACCACCTGATTGATTTGAAGGCTACAAGTGGCAGCTACTATCCTTTCCAGGGTGTAGTAACTCTTGATAGAGTCAAACTTCACAATATAAGTCCCCTTCATATCTAAGACCATACCTAGCAAACACTCGATATAAGTGAGCCACTCTGGAGAGAGATAATACAGACTTACATCAAGGGGAACATGATCTCCCATGCAAGTAATGCCGATCATAGCCATAAAAGAAATGGGGTCCAAAGTAAACACGCCAAAAGGAAGCTGAAAGGTGTGGGTAGTGTCTGACCACCTCTTTGCCCTTAGGAACTCGGTAAAGTGAGAATGAAGTTGGGGAATTCAGTATCAAATATATAAGTCTTGATAGTAGGAGGGAAGCTATTATACCAGATGCGAGCACCATTGAAGTTGCTAGCACCCTTTAATGTGTGTGCATCAAGCTAAAGAAAAATAGGGATCACCGTAAAGGTGTCCCCTTTTCACAAGGAGGCGATCACCTCTACAAGTCCTTTCCTCACAAAGAGACGAATGCCTCTTCTCTAGGAGGCGATCACCTGATTGAAGAGGTGATGCCTCTTCATGTCAGTGAACTAACATAATTTTCAATTATCTTTGATTTTTCTCAATATTAATCATATGTATTCTCATTTTTCATGATTTATACAAGGTTATAGTCAATAACCTGATGTTTTAAAATCCTATTTGTAGGAAGAGAGTAAATAAATCAATCATTAACCTCTCATATGGTCAGTCCACAAATATGAGATTGTAAGTCTGCGAGAAGAGGGATCTCATCCCTGGAATTGAGATTGAAGTTGCGCACTGCATGTACTGTAGGCGTCACCTAATCCTAAGCAAGTAACTTTGGAGTTCGTGCAACATCCATAGTAAGAAAGCTTTCAAAAGTGAAAAGAAAATTGAGAGAAAAAGAAGAAAACTTGAAAAGCAAAAGTGAATTGAAGAAAAAGAAAAAAAAAAGCTTTATATAGAGAAGCAAAAAGGGTAAAAAATGAAGACTTATTGAAAAAGAAAGAAGGTCGAAGCCCATTAATTGAAAGAAAGGTTAGCCCACGAAGTAGACATCCCTAGTGGAGCCTTAAAAAAATCCCTAGTGGATCAAGAAGAATGAATAATAATAATTATGTCACTTCTCAGGTGTATCCCGAAATTGAAGATTGAATTTTTTTTTATTAAAGTGTCAGTCTGAAGAAAGTCTAGTTGGGTTGTATTCCTGAAGTACATCTTCTATTGTGAGTAAGGTTCGGGCCAGGAAAACTTGGGATAACATTTCTGTGTGATGACTAAAGCCAAGAAAACTTGGGATCACTGTTATGAGTGATAGCTCAGGCAAAAAAAACCCAGGATTGCATTGCGAATGATGACTTGGGCCAGTAAGACTCAGGATTGTATTATGAGCGATGACTCGGGCCAAGAAAACCTGAGATCGCATTTTTGTATGATGACTTAGGCCAAGAAAACCTGGGATCACTGTTGTGAGTGACTCAGGCCAGGAAAACCTGAGATCGCATTATGAGTAATGACTTAGGCTAGGAAAACCTAGGATTGAATTTTTATGTGATGACTTAGGTAAGGAAAACCCGGGATCATTGTTGTGAGCGATGACTCGGGCCAAGAAAACCTAGGATTGCATTTTTATGTTAAAAAGGCTCGAAACACATCTTTTATACAGAGTGAGTTTCATGTTAAAAAGGCTCAAAGTTCACGCCAAATTTATAATGGGTAATTGATTGAGTCATAAAAACTCGAGGAACATGGTTACATTTCCCCAGTTTTGTATAAAAAAGGCTCAGGATTCATGTCTTTTCTACTAAGTGAGTTTCACATCAGAAAGGCTTAGAGTTCACACAAAAATTTATAATGAGTAACTGATCGGGCTAGGAAAACCTGAGGAACACGGTTACATTTCCCCAGTTCTGCATCAGAAAGGCTCAGAATGCCATCCTTTTTTACTGAATGAAGCTTGTGTCAGAAAGGCAGAAGATTCATGCCAAATTTATAATGAGTGGCTGATTAGGCCAGGAAAACTCAAGGATTATGATCACGTTTCAAGTCAAAGTTTGACCTTTCGAGCTTGAATTCTTAAAATTAACAACCCAAGTGAAACTTGCAGGTTAGGGATGTCATTCTTGCTATTTATTGTGTATGTTGCTTTTCTAAAAATTGATTTTAAAAATCTATTTTTTGAAAAACCAAAAGAATAAACTATGAAAAACCTCGATTTGATCGACCTGTAATGAAAGCTCGATGATGAGATAGTCTAAATTTTGAATGTAAGAAGAACCTGAAATCTCCTTTAAAATGGTTAAACCTGGCCCAAAACTTTTATATCTAACTAAAAGCCCAAAATACTAAGCCCATTAGCCCTTTGTCAAGCCCAAACCAAGCCCTTTACTCAAAGGCCTAGCAAGCTTAGTGAAGAGGTGATTGCCTTTTCACTTCAATCATTGGTAAAGTGACACCTCACTAAAGAGGCGCCGCCTCTTCACAAATATCCCATGAAGTAAGAAATGCTATTTATTATTGCATTTAACATAAGAAATTGACCTTTTTATCTTTATTCTATAGTTTTGAAGGGAAACATAGGACTTTTGAGGCATAAAATGATAAGAAAAGAAGGAAAGCATTGATGAAAGTGCAAGGTGGAAAGTAACCTTGACCTTTTAGGAAATTGGGAAGAGAGAGGGAAAAGGCTTAAAAGAGGCATGTGGCTAAGAAAAAAAGAGGCTAGCCATTCTGAAAAAGGGAGCAGAAAGAAAGAGAGCGAAAAAGAGAAACAAAATGTTCTTGAGAAAAGGAAAGGGAAGAAGAAGGAAAAGAGAGAACTTGAAGCTAGGGATCCATTTTTTGGGAAGAAAAAAGGAGATTCTTGCATTCAATACTTCGTAAACAAACCAAACAAGCTCTGAGGGCTTTAGTTAGGAGCATTAAATGGGTCCAAATAAGTGAAAACCCCTATTTTCAAGCTTTAAGTTTTTTATTTTATTTGCAACTACATTTCTTTATTTTGCACCCTTTTTGTATTTATTTTCTTTATTAGGATCATATCTAAAGCTTAAATATGTGAATTATTAAGTTCTTAGTTGTTAGTTTACGTTTATTTGTTTGAATATTTGAGTTGTTTAGAATTTAAGAAACTTATGTTTTTTGTGTTGTTGTGCCTGCTGAAGAGATGTTGCCCCTTCAAAGGGCATCGCCTCTTAACTTAGAAAAGAGGTGTAGCCCCCTGTATAGAATCTTGCATGGTCCTGCCTTGTTTTAGTATTTTTTTTTTTATATATTTTTAGTATATTATACATATATGCTCCCTTTTTCTTGATGTTGCATGTGAATGTTATACTTTTAGAATTAGTTGAATAATTTATCCATGTTTACATGAATCCAAATGCCTATATTTATGTTAATATAATTCAAATTTTCTTGTTAATAAATTTGTTTTTTTTTAATATGGAACTAACCCTTATTTGTTATAGGTTTTGGTTATTATTAAATCATTATGTAAATTAGTAAGTTAATTAGTTCTTGAGGGGTTTCATTTGCAATTATTGTACAGATTACTATAATCCCTTCTTTATTTATTTGTAATGAATATTTGTAAATTTATTTTCAATATTTGATATGAATGCCAAGGCAATAAACATATAAAAGGATTAATGTGCAAACTTAAATTGAATTATAAAATCGGACACGTTTGCAAACCATAATAATAAGGAAATAATTTAATGATCATAGGTAATAAAATACAAAATACAAACGGAGGCCAACCAAAAGGTTGGGTGGGCATTCAAAGCCCATGCCCAGTTTCCGAACCCGAATCTCTAATGATGGCTTATGAGAACCTCCGTGAAATCTAGTTGCTGTAAAGTGTCTCGATTTTCATCCGAGTAACGACTCCACCTCCTTTTAGGCTTTAAAAACCCATTTAGTACTCCCAGTGGGCCTTGAACCTACATAATGTTGTGGTTGCCGTATACTTGGGTGCGTAGCTTAAACCCCACCACCCACAATTATGGTAACAAAAATTAAAGAAAATAAAATTAATATGATATATTTTATTTCATTATATATTATATTTAAATTATTTATTTTACTATTTGTACATTGCGCAGATTGATTACTAGTATATATTAAATGTAAGTCATTAAACTCAAAATTTTCAAATGTCTCTTTTTATAATTTAAAATTCACTCATAAAAATTTATGTGTTGAATTATTAAAATTCACAATATTTTCTCAAAAAATATAAAAAAATCTTTTTTTATAATAAACATATTCTATTATATATAAAACACTCTAATCTATTACACCTAAAATATTTGTCTTTCTTTTCATAAAAAATTATGTTTTATTCTATCTAGAAAATCCATAATTTTTCAACTATTTTATATTTTATTTTGTTTATTAAATCATTTATTATTACTGTACATATTAAAAATATATATGTATTCTTAATAAAAATAATAAAACATAACTAATGTAGCGACTTTTTAAAGTTATCAATTTTATACTTAATTAATTTTTAGTTTTAATTTATCAAAATAATTAATTAATTTAATATATATATAATTTGCAATTCGCACAAAGTGAAAATTCATAACTAGTTTCTAATAAAATTATATATATATATATATATATATATATATATATATATATATATATATATATTAGGAAAAGCAAATAACATTAATTCAAATCAAAGTTTAGTAGGGATAAAAATAGAATTATTCCCCTTGATCAGACATAAAAACTATTGCCTTAGCAATATAATGAGCAATAGTATTCACTGATCGTTTAAAAAAAATCAACTAACTATGAGGCAGTTGAATCAACAACCGAACACAATCCTGAATTATCAACCCAACCGAAGAGAAGTCCTTTGTCCTAGTATTAACTGCTCTAACAAGCAGCTGATAATCACTTTCAACTATCACATGAGACAATGCCTTAGAAATGAGCCAACTCTAAAATAATTGGAAATAACAACATCATCATACTAACACCAAAACACTAATCGTAGCTTGTCAATAATGTGAGGAATTGCAAATACATCGATAATCATCATTATTATAAACAATGACATAGGTAATATACTCATGTTAATTATTATAGCTAGCCAATTAGGTATATCGTGTATAGCAAGAGTTGTTATAGCAAGATTTCTTTTCTTTTTATATATATAAAGTAAAACATAAATTATAAAGGCACATCCACATAAATAAACAGATATTATAACGGTTATATAAAAGAAGCAAGTATAGTGAATGGAAGATTTCTCCATCACCATCCTCTATTGAAACTCTATATATAGTAGTCCATGACCAACTCAATGAACGTTAAAGGAAAGTCACCAAGTATATTTTGAGAAATATTATTGGTAATTAACATAGATCATACTTAAAAGGGATTCCTAAACCCTATCCTCATTTGGCCATGTACAATATATACCTTATTAAGATTGAGCAACTTAATGAAGAAGATGATCATAGAGCAATGAAGGTTCATCATCCTACTTCTACTTGATAAGCCACTCTGTCAAATTCAAGGGCACCACCAAAGGCAAGAGCATCAGTAACAGTAGCAATTGTAGAAGGCAACTATATTGAAGTGTTGTAGGTGGCGATTTTGGTCGCGCGCCTAAGTGTTTGTGACCACGACACTGTGTGAGCTTAGAGCTCACTATGAAATACATAGTGGGTTTGGGGCCCAAAATGGAAATGGAGTCACCACCCGGATGAAAGCTAAGACACACTATACAACAACTGGATTCCTTGAAGCTTCCTAAAAGCTGTCATCAGAGATCAAGTTCAAAAACTGAGTATGGGCTTTTGGAATGCCCACCCAACCTTATGGTTGGCCTTCATGTGTGTTTTGTATTTTATTACCTTTGATTATTAAGTTATCTCCTTATTAACATGCTAAACGTGATTAGTTTTCCAATTTTAGATTTTATCCCAAGTTTGCATATTAGTCCTATTTTATGCTTATATTCCCGATATTTAATCACAAATAAAATAAAATAAAATAAATAAAAATAATTTACAACCATTCATTTCAAATAAAAGAAATAGGAA
The DNA here is from genome assembly GCA_947683625.1 of Mallotus nudiflorus. Taxonomy (NCBI): domain Eukaryota; kingdom Viridiplantae; phylum Streptophyta; class Magnoliopsida; order Malpighiales; family Euphorbiaceae; genus Mallotus; species Mallotus nudiflorus. The sequence goes on along the minus strand of CANTUR010000075.1, from coordinate 6,491,520 downwards.
TTAAGGATTACAACTTTTTGTGTAAATAAATGTAAAAATACTAAGAATAAACTATACATAAACCAGAAATAAACAGAAAATAAACTAATTAATTATACAAATCAAAACTTTTAATAATTAATTAATAAAGCAATCATCTAACACTTAAAAATCTATAACGACCTATATTTTTTAAAATTATTTTATTTTAAAATGGGATATGCAGTATTAATAAATTTAAAGTTAAATTTGATTATTTTATTTTATTTTACTGTTTTACGATTAATTATTATTATTATACATTTAAATAAATTTCCTATGTAAAAAAATAATAAATAATAATATTTTGGGTTGTTGATTTGCAAAATTATTTTAGTATTTTTATTTTATTATTATTTTATTAATTTCCCTAATTATTTTATTAATAAATTATTTTATGTGTTATATATTATAATAATTAGGGTTATTTTTATTGTGTGTGTATTAATTATTATTGTGTGTTATATTATATTATATTATAATATAATATAATATTATAATTTTTATTAACAATGATATATACATATATTATATATATACACATTCAACCAAACACAAAACACACACACACACTCCTTCTTCCCCGAACCACCACCATCCACCATCGCGCCACCGCCCATTCCTCCCATGTCAATGTGCCATCCGGCCTTCTAGTACCACCAGCAGCTCCACCGTCCTCCTCCTTTTTCCCCGGCACCGGCAGCAAGTCGTGCAATAAGAGAAGCCGAAAGTTGATCTCACCGGCATTCCTCCTTCCTCCGGCCACCATTCTTATCACCACCAATCTCTTTCTCTTCCTTGGACATTAGTGAGTGTGAATCCAAGCTCCTTTTAGCTTAAGAACTCGATTTGGTTAGGTGTTGATTAAGTTTTAGATTTTGGTTCATTACGGTTTTTGATTTTTTTTTAGGGTGTTAAGGGTTGATTCATGAAAAATTCCTTTACAAATGTTGATTATACTAGCTTAATCCACTTCCATGAATTTTGTGTGATTTTTGGAATTTATTTTGATTTTTGTGAATTTTTCAGTATTTTATTATTATTTTAGTAATTTTTGTAAATTAATTATATAAATTATAAATTTGTGATTTTTGGGGTTATTAGTAATTATTACTAATTTTAGAATTTATTTTATAATTTTTGTGATTTTTATGTAATTTTATAATTATTTTTAGTTTATATCAATTTTGAAAAATTAGGTTAAATATATATTTTGGTAGGAATTATTGGTTAATTATATGTTTTTGTTGATAATAATGAGATATGTGTTGAGAAAATAAATTTTGTGTATTTATATTATTTTTATTAAATTTTTGAGTATTATTAATATATTATGTGTATTTTTGAATATTAGGGTTAATTGTGTAATTTGATGATAATTTTAGTTAAATATTATGTTTAATTGGTTTTAATATTATTTGAGGTATAAAAAATGATTTTTACAAATTATTTACTATTTTTAACTAATTAATACTAATTTTTGAAAATTATTTTCAAATAATATATTATATACTATTTTTGTAATAAAATGGATTTTTAGTAATTTGTAATATGTATTTGGACTAATTAAATTATTTGGATTTATAAAATGAATTTCCATTATTAATTGTGTAATTATTGGAAAAATGGATTCTTTTAATAATATTATATTATTACTTAGGGTTTTAAGTAATTATTGGGAAAAAAATTATTTTGGTGTTTTAATGTTAAATATACTATATTTTGATATTTTGAGGGTATTTATGGTATTTATTGATTTTTAATTTATTTTATTGTATTATTTGAATTGTGGTGAATTGTGAACCTCGGTTGGAGAACTTTATAGTTCGGAATCTCAACCGAGGATTTGTGTAAATTCTGGAATAGAAGTATATTTTTCTTGCACGACCGACTTTATTTTTTAGTAGAGAGATGTCTATTTTACAGAGGGGATTCTGCTGAATTTTTTGTAGAATTCTCGTAAAATGTGACATCGGGTCTAATTCCAATTCTGTGTTTATCTTTATTTTGTAATCCTATATCGAGTCTCTATAAGTTAAGTTAGATGTATTCTGATTTTGTGATAATTTTTATTGTTTAATTGCGCTGAGACCGAGGGCCAGCGGACCAGGCATGTCAGACTAATCTTAAGGAGTGCATCCTTGTGAGTTTTTATTCTATATATACATTGCATTTAAGTTGCATATTTTAGAAATACATGTTTTAATTGAATTTATTTATGAATTGCTTTGATAATGACTAGTATACTTTTGTTATATTTTAGGTATATATTTAGTATATTTTTTATATACTTCTAAATAAATGCATGATTTATTATTGATTTAAACTTAACATGTTTTTAGTATATTGTTGGTTTACATTCGGTATCTTTTATGATTTATTTTGAATTTATTTGATATATATATATATATTCGAAATATATTTAGTTTATTTTAAGTATATTTTTGGTATATATATTATATTGTATCATTTTGAATGTCATTTTGCATTGTTTATTTTCGATTGAATGGTTTATTTTTTTAAAATAAAGGATATTGATAGAACGTGCTTCCTAGTGGGCAGCACTAGGACCGAGGTGCGTACCGGTGCGATAGATCGTAGGGTTAAATTACTAACTTATTTGAGGAAATATGACATGATTGATATGATTGAGATCGATGTGATTGAGGGTGTGATTGTTGGAGCTCGATTGACCAAGTGTCTCGGGGCCAATCATATTGACAGTCAGATTACTGGAGCTTGGTCGACTTAGTGTCTCGGGGCCAGTCTACTATCCAGTTGGATTAAGTGAATTTACTTGGAATTAAGTGAGTCAATATTGCTAGAGTGATTCTTATTGTTATTAAGGTTGCGATCATTTAGGGTTCTATTTGATCCTTCAAAACTTTTATTTTTCAGTATTATGAAATAAAGTGATTTTTAGCATTTGTATGTACATGCCTGTATATATATTTATTATATACATATGATTGTTTGCATTTTGACATATAGTAATGCGTGTATATATATTATAACAATTCACTCAGTGAGATCTGACTCCCCTCAGTTGATATTTTTACAGGAGAGTTATTTTCTTCAGACCTCAGTAGTAGGCCTATCTGCCGGATTTCTTCTGCCTTGACCCTATTATGTAATTTATCTACTTAATTATTTTATATTGTACTCTAGAAAACTACAGTAGTTATAATTTATATCAGTAGTGGGTTTTATTTTATTTTTGCCGTATAAGATTTTAATTTAGATGTTTAATCTGAATATTGTATTAAATCATTTTATGATATGAAGAAGATTTATTTTATTATATTAAATTGAAATTTTAATTATGTTATATTTATTTTATTATATTTATTGTATGTTTTTATTCTTTTAAGGTTTGCTACGGGTTCCGGATTCGAAAGAATTCCTATTCTCTAATGCAGGTCATGGCCCTCAATTTGGGTTGTGACAAAATCATAACATAATTCCTGCAACAAATATGAGTTAGTTCTATCTCACAAACAACAACAATATCTATAAATCATTCACAAATAATATTTATAAAAAAATATAAAAAATAAGAGATAAAAATAAACTCACAAATAGTCCATTAAATAACATAATAATATAACATGAAAACAATATTGATCAAACATAATAATCATGCATACAATCAAAAAAATATAACAGATTAAATAAGGAAATTATGCTAAACATGCAAGGTAATAGCTAAAAATCAAGACAGGAACCGACAGAATGCTGGTCAAGAGGTGACGCCTCTTCATGACCAGGAAGTGATGCCTCCGTTGCCTCATTATGAAGGGTGACATCTCTGTGAAGAGACGTTGCCTCTTCAACAGGGACAAAGACAGACTATACTTCTTAGATCTCAAGAAACTCAATGATCATACAAATAAATAACAAATAAATGTAAATATACAAATATTAACAATCAATATTCAATGCCTCATGCAATCATGCTCCTTTATGAACTTAAATAAGTAATATAGCTCAAGAAAACACACAAAAGAGCAACAAATCAAGTTTTAATGAAGATAAAGAACTAAAAGCTAAAAAATGGAGAGATTCACTACTTTGGATAAGTTGATGCTCCTAACTGAGCCCTCAAAGTTTGGTTGATGGATGAATAACTTTGAATGTAAGGAGGTCCCTTCCTCTTCTTAAGAGTCAAGTTTCCTAAGCTTCCAAGTCTCTTCCCCTTCTTTTTCCTTTCTTTCTTTCCTTTTTTTTTTCCCTCTTTCTCTCTATTTTTTTTATCTTTCAGATGTTTTTCCATATTGTCCCTTTTTGAATTCCCAAACTTTTTTCCAACCCCCTTCTCTTTTGCCCCCACATCCTTTTTTAAAGCCTCTCACCCTCTCCCCTTTTTTAATTTCCCAATAACCATTCTCACCCTCTTTTTTTTTTTTTATTTCCTAAGCTTTTTTCCTGCTTTTTCCCTTTCTTTTACATCAAAAAATGACTAACTCTTCAGTAGGTAAGCCACCAACCACTGCCATTAATGACATTTAATGCTACAGAGAGTGGGTGTAAAGAGGCATCGCCTTATCGATGCTTGGGGTTAAAAGGCGATGCCTCTCCACCTGGGCCAGGTCAGGGCCTTGGGTCAAGAGACGATAGACTTGAGCTTTGGCTTTTATTTTGGGCATGGACATGGTTTTTGTGGGCTTGGCTTAGTGTTTAGGCTTTCTGAGTCGATTTTAGAGAAGTCTTACGTTCTCCTTGTATTCAAAACTCAAACTTTCTCATCATCGGGCTTTCGTTGCAGGTGGATTAAACTGACAGTGTCTAACAATAATTTTGTTGAGATTTAAAAACTTAATAATTGTGTTTTGAATTCTATTTTGTTGTTTAATGTTACAATTTGCCAATGATGTTAGTAATTTTTGTTGTTTATTCTTTTTTTCTATTAATGAATGAAAATTAACAAAAGTGTTTAACTTATTAAGCAACACAAAACTGTATTTGCAAGCATAACATTACTAGGATATCAAATTATAATTATAATTTTGTGGACTATTAAATATTTAATGAATAAAAAAATTAACCTCAAGTCTTACTTGGGTATAAATAAAAAAGATGTGGTGAAATTAATTTTAGATTGACAATAACCTAGTGAAGTAAATATCATCGAAAAAAGAATTTTATTATCATAACGTTTCAACAAAACCTTATAATTTTTTTTCAACTAGAAATATATACTTATTAGACTGACTTACAAAATAACAGAAGTTGAAAATGTTAAAGTTAAAGTTAAAGCAATTGAAATCCCTCAAGTATAAATAAATAAGTAAATCATTGTATTTAAAAGTATGAATTATGAATTTTACTTAACCAATTCATTTTTTTGAAGGTTTGCCAATTCAATTTTTAATCTAGAGTCATTGTAATGCAATTATGTCATGATCAACGCTAGGGAATGATAATTATTTTGAATCTGGAACTCGTAGCAAGCCTTAAAAATAAAAACACATGCAATAATTATATAAAAATACGCTAAAATTAAAACTTTAATTAATATGAAAATAAATCTTTATATCATACATAATAAAAATATTTCATACAATATTCAGATACAAAATCTCAAACCAAATACAAAACACTTCAAACACAATAACACTAATACTGCAGTTTTTAGAATACAAACAAGAGTTCAAATATAAAATTACATAATCTAGTCGGGGCTGAAGAAGACCGGTGTATAGTACTACTGGGGAGGTCTGAAGAGAAAGAAGATCCTGTAAAAAAAATATTGAGGGGAGTAAAACTTCACTGAGTGAATTATTATAACATATATATATACATATGCAACTCAAAGTCATATACAGTCAAACATCAGTATAATAATATATATACACACACATTTCACATATATGTTAAAATCCGCTTTTATATAATAATAAATGCAGAAAAATATTTATTTAAGTGAAAGATCAAATAGAATCCTAAAATATTACGCAACCTCAATTAAAATATCTCACTAGCCAACATGCTTACTTAAGTACAAAATAATTATCTTTTCCATTTTTGGATAGTAGACTGGCCTCGAGACATTAAATCAACCGAGCTCCCGCAGTCTCACTATCAATGTGATTGGCCCCAAGACATTAAGTCAACCGAGCTCCTGCAATCACATTACTCTCTCACCACAATTCTCAATAATCAAATAATCAAATTTCACATCAAATGATTTTATAATCTCAACCCTAAAATCTAACGCACTAGTATATACACAGTCCTAGTACAGCCCTAATGCATCCCACTAGGTAGCATGTTCTACTGATATCCTTTAAATAAATCTTATATTTATTGGAAATAATAAAATACATAATTAAAACATAATGGCATCTATTTTAAAAGAATATACCACTTATATATCAATCATATACTAGATATATACTAAAAATATTCCAAACATATATGTCACATATATACCAAAATATACTATAAGTATACAAAAAATATACCAAATCTGTATTAAGAATATACCAAATATATGTGTCACGTATATACCAAAATATACCAAACATATACATAATCATTTAATAAAATAATTCATCTTTAAATACATTATGAAAATATGGATGCTCATACTTATGAATTTTACATGCAATGCATATATAAAATAATAACTTACAGTTGTGCATTGCTCTAAATAGACTCGACGGGCTTGGTCCGATAGGCCTCGATCTTGGTGCAACTATAGAAAAATAAATAATAATAATAGTATCAGAATTGAACTCTTAATTTCACACTTCTAGAAATTCTAAAAGATGACTCGATCTAAGACACGACTCGACCAAAATTCAAAAACTTAGGAACGACACGACGTCATATTTTACGAGAATTCTAACAAAAATTCGGTAGAGTTTCCTTTGTAAAATAGACATCTCTCTACAAAAATTAGGGTTGATCCTACAAGCAAACATATTTCAAATATCACAAATGCACAACATCTCGGATTGGGATCCCGAACTATACAATTTATCAATCGAGGAACACAATACTCAAAAATTAATATTTAATAATAATAACATAATAAAAATTATTAAAATCTATAAACTTCAATAATCAACCACAATTCAATTTATTTAAATAACAAAAACATATTTTTCCAAATTAGTTAATAAAATCTCAAATAAATTGTATAATATTAATAAAAATCCAATATTCAAATTATATAGTAAAATTCACAATTAATCATTTAAATAGTTCAAATATGTAATAAAAATAGTTAAAAATTCATTTAATAAAAAATAGTAAATAATTTATTATTTGAATATATTTTCAAAAACTATTATTAATTAGTAAAAAAATAGTAAATAATTCATAAAATTATTTTAATACTATTTATTATTCCAAATTATTCAAAACATACTAATTAACAATAATTTCAATTAAAACACCAAATTCACCAATTTATATTAATTTTTTCAAAAATTAATTTTTCGCATAAACTTTCAAAAATTGACAATGAATAATTGGGACACAATTTCAATATACTTCCTTCATAAATTGTACACCAAATATTGTAAAAAATTTATTGAAAGTACAAAGGTTTTCAGGTGAGGGTCACCAGAATAGTGACTCGCTAAAAAACTCAAAACCCATAAATTTAAATAATTTAAAAAAATAAACAAAAAATATATCTGGAAAGCTTAAGCTACACACAATAACTTTTGTAAAGACACTGAGCATGAATCACAAAAAAACTAAGCTAAACAAATCAAAAACTAAAATTAACCTAATTAAAAACTTAAAGAAAACTCACAATATAGGTGATTTAAACTTGAACCGAGCTTAGAACTAGCTTGCTCGGATTTAGAGGATTGAAACGAGCCCAAGATCACAAGCTTTTGCTGTCAGAAACGTCACTAGTGATAATAAGAGCTACGTGTTGCTACTATTGCTTCCTGTTTTTCGACGAAGTGGAGGAGCTCTAACGGTGGTGAAAGGAAGAAACGAAGGAGGGGAGGTGATGGTGATCTGTGGTGGTGGTAGGTGGAGGCAGGCGGTGGAGTGGGTGGTGGCTCTATGTAATGACGGGAAGAGAAAAAGAAGAACAAGAAAAAGGAAAGAAAAAAAAAGGAAAAGGAATTCCTGAAAAATTTTTGTCCTAACCCTTTATATATATATATATATATAGCATCACGCTAACACATATATAAATACTAATACTAATAATAATAATAACAACAATAATAGTGATAATAATAATAATGATAATGATAATAACAATAATAATAATAATAATAATAATATTCACAACATAACGATAATAATATTAATAAATGAATAAATAATCATATACATACATAAATAATTATAATATATAAAAATTAAAATATTATTAACTCTACATATCTCAAAATAATTTTTTAATAATTTAAAATATCAGATTATTACAAATTATTATCTGTATAAGAAAAACAATATCAAAAATAACTATAAGATAGTCATGTTAAAACAAATATATGCAATTTCCCAACTAGTTCACGTGACTACATATGCATATTTTTGTTATCTTCCCTAAACAAAAGTAATTGATAAACAAATATGTAATACAAAACACAATTGAAACTATAACATGAAAAAAAAAAGTAATAGATATCATTAATCATAATTTAAAAACATTTGAAACAAAATATGTTGAGAACACATGTCGCAATTGCCGAATAGTTACATTTGATTGCAAATGCTTCAATTACACTATATTATATTCCTTAAATAAAGCCAATAAACATAAATATAATGCATCCCAGACAAAAAAATTAAAATCATCGCATGAAATATGATTGTTCCTCATAATTAAAATGATTTTTTGCCCAACCTTCTCCATGTTCAAATTTACAGGAGATTCATGAACTATAGATATTGCTGCATCAAATTTTAATTCATTGAAAGTCTTTCATGCTAATACTTCTTCATTCATACTCCGAAGGAGACAATCTATAAGTGAATTCACATTCTTTATAAGACATGTAAATTCTAGATACATGCCCTTTGAATACAACATTTATACTTGTTTATGGGTCTAATCCCTATGCTGTAAAATTTCATTTTTTCTTTTATTTTTGAAATAAATTGTTAATCCTCTACTTCAAAATAAGGTTTTTATCGATGAAGAGAAGAATAAAAAATAAAAGAACAATAGAATTATATTTCTTTGAACTATTTTGCACAAAAAAAAAACATTATAATTTCATCTTGAGCAACACCTAATTGGACAAAGATTTTAGAGATGGGTATCTTATAAAATTTTTTATAACTATAACTTGATATTTTTTTTTAAAAAAAAAGTTTCCAATTAAAAAATTTTAATAAAGTGTACTCATTTTTATTTTTTGTATTATAATAAAAAATGTTTTCATAATTAGAAAAATTCTATTAAAAAATAGTTACTTTTGCTAATAAAATTTTTTAATTTATATTTAAAAATGTTTAACTAAAAATTTAATTTTGAGATCTCAAAATTAAATTACACAATTTCATCAACCTAAAGCCTAAGGATAAATAGTGAAATGGTACTAGCTCTGTTGAAAATACATACAAGTTAAAGTGAAAAAAAAAAAGAAAAGAATCTTTACCATAGTAAAAAAATCATTGATAAAATAATTTTCTCTTTTCTTTTTTAACCTGCACTGTAATCAAACAGATTCCCCCCCTCCATTTGGGCAAAAACTCCCCAGTACTGTCACACCACCATGGCCACCAGCTAAGGCAGCATTTTTTTTTTTTAATGTATTAGTCAAATTTTCTCTATTTCTGGTTTTGGGTTGAAATCAGTTAGTAAAAAAAGGGAAAAATTTATTAGTCTGCCTCTGCAATTAATGCATGGAAGAAGGCAATTCAAAGAAGAGACCGCTAGTAATTGACTGGACTGAAGTGCTTGATCAAACCGACGAAGACCCACCGGCGTTAGTAGTCGTTAAAGCAACTACTGCTACTGCTAAAGGAGACCCACCACCAAAACCCTCGGTTTCTTCCATGAGCATCGATCATTCTTCTAGAGATGACTTCTCCTCTATGACCGATCGTGAACTTGAGGAGACCCTTAAGAGGCAGAGAAAGAATGTTGCCAATTTGAGGTTAACTTTAAAAGATGGAGGAGAAAAGCTTCGTGCTTGGATTAAAGCCCTTGAAGAAGAGCAGCAACGGCGGCGGAAACTTCGACGGTCCGAAAAGGTTTTTTTTTTTTTTTTTTTTTTTTTTTCCGGTTTTTAATTTCGTTTTTGGGTCCTGATTTTGATATTATTGGATTCAGGCTTTTTGTTTATTATTTTTTAGTGGTTTTGTTTTTTTTTTTTTTTATAGCTTTTTGAGTTAATTTTTTTCACCTGAAATGGGAAATGGAACGCTGTTTATGTACTGTACTAGGAGGAATCATTGTTGAGTATGCCTATAACCATACAAGGTTTTGAGTTGGGTATTTCTTGTTTTTGATCATTGTTAAAGTTTTTTTGTTTTTGAATATTTTTTATAGAGTCATTAGCTGCATTCAGTGCTTTAATAGTGTTCATGAATCCATGTCATAATTCCTTGTTCTTTTTTCTGGGTGCAGGATGTTGTCATATACGAAAAGCCGTCAAGTAAAATTGGTAAGCTCAACTTTCTGTCGTGATGGCCCTCCTCCTTGAAGTAGCTGAACTGCAGATAAAATTTCTGACTTTATTTAACTATTACTATCCACTGAGCATGTGGAATTCATGTGGTTCAGTAACTGGTTAGGAAGAATATATCGCATGCAGTACCATAATTGATGATGCTTCATATTTGTGGAACTAAAGTGTGTATTATTGGTGCTCCAGATGGCTTTAAACGAGAGAATGCATCATCTGAGGTCCATTCATCTAAATTTGCCTCAATTTTGAGTAGAAAGATGGAAGAAAATGTATGGTGCTGTTTTGTTTTGTTTTTTTGTTTTTCAAATCTCATTTTAAGTAGGCTTCATCATTGCAAAACATAAATTGCTATTATATTATTTTGATTGTGTGTGACAGACTGATTGCAGTGCAGACCAAGCATTTGGTAAAGAATTGTCAATATTGGGTCAGTGCAACCGCCAGAAAATGAGTTCCAATGGGGACTTGCTGCAAAAGCAAAAGCAGAAAGGTCAGTCATCATCAAGGCAATTGTCTTTTCAATCTCCTAGCAGCCTTTCACGTAATGGAGAAAAACATGCATTTAATGGTGATCTAAAGGGCAGGACTTCTTCTACCAGTCCTTTCTGCCAAAATAGGGAAAGCCTGTTTAGCAATTGTTCCAAGAAGTGAGATTTTTTTCCCTTTTGGCATTGCTGTTTGTTGATATCATATACATGTCTGTATGCATATGTGTTATGTATTTATGCATCTATGTCTAAACTAAACTGCCTCTTGTTGTTTGAATTAATCCTCATCTATATCAAATATTATTAGTTTGATAATGAGTATCTGTTTAATTAATGTTTATCTAATGCTTTTTGCAATTGACAAATTGGGGTTTAGTTTTCTTTAACAATGCAGGCTAATTCAGTTTCTAATCACAGTTTGGCCACATTGGGCAGCCATTATTTGGTGGCTTGGTGCATTGAAAGTCTCTCTCCATCTCCTCCTTTTGGAGGAAGGCATCAACTATAGAGGACTATTGCATGAGTTTAGTTTCTAGTCATATCAGCTACTTCATACTTGGTAATATTAGTGTCCTTCACACATGGTCACATTGATGGACTACAAATAGTACAGTGTCCTTGAATTTTGAGCATGTAGGATCTCAGGTCCAGGCAGCAAGTTTTTTTTTTTTTTGATTCAGTTTATCTGTGCTGGATTATTATTGAAGATCAGTTTCTGTCTTTTAGTTCTTAATTCAGGATTTTGATTGATAGACCTGATATTTTATATCAGTTGTTGACTCTAAATAAGCTCAGTTTAGTCAATAATTAGAATCGGCCCAACTCACTTAGTTGTCAGAAGGTTTGCCACATTATTTCTGGGTGGGGTTGATTTTGTATTGGCTTTGTTTAAGAAATTTCTGGTGGTTGATTTGACTGACTCTTTTAGCTTGAAGTTTATTGGCTGCTTTGTTGGCAGGAGTGATGATTGTAGAGTCTTACCTTCAAATGGCTCAAGGCTCAGGAAGGTAGTCCTTTTCATCTTTTCTCTCATCAAACTCATTATATTTGGTTATTAACTTTGAAATTAGCTGTATGGTTCTATTCAAGAGAAGATAATTTGGTCCTGAAAGGTTAGGGGAGCATTGGAATTGTTATGAACAATAAATCCATATGTCATCTTAAAGCCACCTCCTATATTAGTATCAGAATGATCTATGGCATGCATTTTTGTTAGAATTGATGATTAGATTTTTGTATTTTTTCTTTCCTGTTGTTTTGTTCTTTTACTTCTAGTAGTTTAGACTCTTGATTGCATTTGAGCAGTAACGACAGGTTGATTATGATGTTTTAAATGAATTTATTGACTATAGTGGGACAAACAGAAGTTTTTAGAAATCTCTAATTAATTCCCTCCTAATTTATCTATATATGGAAATATCGATTGAGTTAGTTCTCAAACTATTGATATCTAACTGTATCTTAATTTTTTCTTGCACGAATGTGAACAAGAAGGCAAGACCTGACAGACTACAATTTGGCTGAATTTGCATTCCTTGATTTTTGAGTTAGATGCATCTGTTTATTTGTTTTTCTGGTTGAAGAGTGTAGCACACTGATTGTGTTTGACCTACTGCCATGCATGCTTACTTCTATTGATCATATACGCCTAGTTATCTGGAATTAGTCTTGTGACAAAAGAGATGCTTTGGCAATTCGAATGTGAAACTATATATGGTTTTTTGCCAAGTTAATCTATATTCTGATAGTCTTATTGGGAGTAGCTGGTAGCAGATAAGTTTTTGGTTCTTGTTTGGTATTTTAGCTAAGATGATTCGGTAAATTGATCTGCAATGAAATCTATTTAGTCCTCCACTATGGATTTTTAAGTCACCTTTTCATGGAGATATCTGACTATTGAAAGTAATTGGAATATTCACTTATCAAGGCATATGTAAACTTCCAAACAAGTGTAACATTGACGAATTTTCATTTTGGTATAGATGACACTCCCCAGTCCAATGAAGATGAGTACATGATGTTCTAAACACGTGATATAGCCTTAATTACTTTTGTTTAAACTGTATGAATCTCATGTAAAAATGTTAATTTAAAGTTATTAGACACCATATGATTCTGCATTACATCAAGAATTTAATTGTTTGTGAAATTGAGTGCATGCAAATGATTCTTCAGTATTGGAATCTTCAGTTGTTTATTGGATATGCTATGACATTATTCAAACAGGGGCAGACAGTTGTTCTTTTAGACGAGGATGAAACCCAGCTTGTAGAGATGATGGAGCAAGAAAACGAACTTTCTGAATGGTAAATAAAATTGCCAATGCTTTTTTTTTTCTCCAGCATTTTGACTTTCAATTTTGCTCTTACTGATAATTATTGGTTGGTTTCAGCATGAAAGATGCTACGATCTATTACCCATCAAGGTACTTGAAAGATGTCCTGAATATGCTGATGATTTCTTTGGGAAATAGTATTAAATTTCTGCCACTGATTATTGGGCATCTGCTAATGATTTTTGGCTTTTCTGTTTGTTCAGAGATGATCGAGAATGTGTGGAAATTTGTTACAAGGATATAGACAGTCTGGCCCCTCAAAGTTATTTGACATCACCTATTATGAACTTTTACATCAGGTAATTGTCTTCAGCAGTGTTTAGATCTAATGTTAGATCTAAATGTTATTTATTAGGAACATCAATGAGTTCAGATATGGAGACTTCCCTGAATGCTAGTGAGGGGTGTAATGGAGACTTTCCTGAATGCTTTTTTTTTTTTTCCCCTCCAAATGATTGGGCCTGGTATTAGTAGATGAGTGCTTGAGTTCTGTCTAAACCTGGACCACAAGAGCCATGCGTCAAGGGCCAGGATGCTAAAATATTTACTTTTTAAGTGATTTAACAAAATTTAAATTCTGGATTAGCAGTTTCAGTAAAATATCTAAATCACGAGTGTATAAGTTCTCCAGCTAGTTTGATAACAAGTAAGAGCTTATTTGGCAGATAGTCCAACAATCTTCATTTTATGCATGTGTTGATTACAAATATTGTTATTTGTGCATTTCACATGACCTACTTTTAAGACATTGCTTACATGTTCTATATGGATGTTTAAGGGATGGAGTGTCTGAAGTTGGCTGCAGTTGATGATTTTTGATGGTTTATTATTTCAGGTATTTATGGCAGCAAACATCTCCATCAAACAAGGCCATAAGTGATTGTCACTTTTTCAATACATTCTTCTATAATAAACTCAAACAGGCAGTATCGTATAAGGTAGATTTATCTGTTTTTTTTGTAATTGTTTTTTCCCCTTATTTGCCACATTAATTCATCGAATACAAGGGTGTGAACTGCTTTATGCCAAAATTTTTTGAAAACTGAAATTTGTAGCTGTGAACCTCAGTTATATATGTTATTAGTGCTATTGCTTAGCTGCCAAAGCCATTGCAATTATTGCGTGCTTAGAGTAAATTGCAATCGCTTTAGAGTACTTTAATAGTGAGTTCATGGATCTTAAGAGATGATGTTGCTTTAACTGGTGTGAATAGTATGACAGCGTGGGTGGGGCGCAGTTTGAAAATTTCACATGTAGTTAGGCTTTTACATCTGCTTTCTATTTGAATACTGTATCATTTGTAAATTGACCTCATGGTTACATTCAGAACTTATCTTCCCTGGTATGTAGGGAAGCGACAAGGAGTCCTTTTTTGTCAAGTTCAGAAGGTGGTGGAAGGGTGTCAATATATTTCAGAAGGCTTATGTCCTTATTCCCATACATGAAGAGTAAGTTTCTGTCTGTTAACTGCCATACAAAATCTTGCCTTATTTTTAATTGCTGATTGTTAAAGATGATAAGCTGGGTTAGTTTATTAACAATAAATGCCCATGTATAAGAAGATCATTACTTGGCAGTTGGCATTAGCCTTGTGTAGATATGACCCTGGTACAGGTCAAGTGGATAGCCTATCCTTTAGCATTTATATAGGAAATGGCTACTTATTAAACCTCTGCATTGCAATTAGCTGCTTGTATATCCCTCTCATTGCATTAGAGAATGAGCAGCATGTAATGTAGTATTTATTTCTTCTGTAGGTGTTCCTGCAGCCTTACTCCTGGTTTTGAGCCAAGCTAATCTCTTACGGAAGGAACTATATGCGACCATAATTCTTTCTTTAGCCATTGTAGTAGTAGGAAACTTAATTAGTAGTTTTATTTTTTAAAAGGGATGTTTGGAAATTTCGGTTTATTTTCCTCTATAAGATTTATTGAACTAGAGTATTTTGGGTGCAAGAACCTATGATTGTACGTGACTGTATGATTCCACAAACATTAGATCTGCAAATGCTTTCTGGTTAGAAATTTTTGTCAGTATTTTTCTAATAGGCAATAAAAGGCTGAGTTATCAGTCATATTAGTCAATATTATTAAACTGGTTTTCTGTCATTTGAGTGGTGTTCTGTCTAGTGCCAGATAGATTTAGTTTGCTTCTCCCTGTATAAAATATGAAAAAAATTTCAAATTAAACATTTAAAATGATTTATGTCTTCTATTTTAGAACTCACCCTCCTTTCTATTATTTTGCCTAAACTACTATTTTCTTTTTTTGACTTTTCTTCCAATGCTGATGCATTCAGTCTTCACTGGAGCTTGGTGATTATTTGTATACCAGACAAGGAAGACGAGTCTGGACCAATTATACTTCATTTGGATTCTTTAGGACTTCACTCTAGCAAGGAAATTTTTGAAGACATCAAAAGGTAAGAAAATGTATTTTCCAGGCAATTAACGTTTCCAAAATGAGCCTCCTGTTAAAAAATATATCACTCTAATCTCCATTTGAAATGGGCATTTATTTTCTGATGTTCAAAGTGTTCTGTTTTTCCAAGCATTGTGGAAATGGAAACTACCATGATGACAAAATTAAATTGTAGCATTTATCATTTGATGTTTTCTAATTAGCCCTTGAAGAGGTCTTTCATGACCTTGATCATAAAGGTTTGGTCATTTGTGTGCTGCAGCTATTTGAGACAAGAATGGAACTACATGTATCAAGAAGTTGCTCCTTCAGATATTCCAATTGCAGAACGAATATGGAAACGTCTGCCCCGTAGAATTGAGCAGAAAAAAATTGAGGTTAAGTTTAATATTGTGCTTTTAATTTTATTCTCAACTGCTATGGTTAACTTTCGAATTTATGGGGAATAAAAATATCTATCAACTGCAACCTGTCTGGCACAATGGTTACCTTATTCGAGTTCATTTCTTAAGTTTCACAAATGCATTAGTAATTAATATGAACTTCACCCTAAACCCACTATTTTATTCAGGTACCACAACAGAAAAATGACTATGACTGTGGTCTCTTTGTGCTTTTCTTCATGGAGCGTTTCATTGAAGAGGCCCCTGAAAGGTTGAAAAAGAAAGATTTAGCAATGGTATTCCCTTCCCTTGCGCTGCTTGACTTGAATGGTTTCTTCTATGCGACATAATTCCATGTAAAATTTTTTGAATCTTTTTTTTTTGGGTCTGCAGTTTGGCAAGCGGTGGTTCAGACCTGAACAGGCTTCTGGTTTAAGAGTAAAAATCAGGAAGTTACTCGTGGATGAATTTATAAAGGCAGATGACAGCAGCCGTGTTTCAGAACCTCCTCCTAATTCGCCTTCTCTAATTGCTTCACCCTGAAGCTGGTCCAGCTGGGGACTATACAATACTAGTGGTATGATGTTTATGAGTGAACAATCTGTGCATAGCTCACAATACTAATCCGAAATTAGATGAATTGAAAAAGAAAACGGTGAGATGACTCTTGTACAGCCCCAGTCGAATCCGATTCCTTTAGTGTCAAAGAGAAAATAGAGCATTATTCTCTGAGCACATGAAAATTCATGTCTGGATGATTTCCCAGCCAAAAAATTTTGGTGAGTTACTCATGAACATTTCAATTTCTTTGGCCAAATGTATAGAGGAGGGAATTGGAATAGGGTTGATTAATGATGATTGATGGATGGATGGTGGTGTTTATTACATTGCTGTTTTTTATTTTGTTTTTGTCCTTTTTATGTTTATTTATACCCTTCGGCATGCATGCAAGTAGTCCTCTTTGCTTCCTTAATATCTCCGGCAAAATAAAAGCAAGGCTTTTTTTTTTCTTTGATTTAAAATAAATTACATGATTTTGAATTTATAGAGATATATAGATTGAGCCTGGCGAATTTTACGATGGATTAATCAATTCAATTAAAGTGCATACTATGTAATTAATTTAAAATTAAAATAAATATATTTTTGGCATATTGGTGCAAAAAATTACAATTTTTTTTGACCTTTTGTAAATTTATACCAAACCTTAAAACTTGTTAAATCTAATTCAATTTGATAAATTATTTATAATTTTATTACAATTATAATTTGATCAATATCTGACATTTAAGGTCAAGTCTATTTTTATGAAAAATTTAATTAATTTGTAAATATTATATTCATCTCATTTTCTTTAATCTATATTAGGTCTTTATATGAATGTTAGATAATAATAATAGATGTTAGAGTTAATTCACCTCAAATGCGATGTATGTATTTTATTTATTAATTTATAATTAAATTACAAGTGTTCTAAAATTATAAACAATATGTAAAATTATGCTAATAATATGTTAAATTGGGTTTGTTTTAAAATTTAAAATTATGCTAATAGATGTAGAAATGCATCTTCAATCAATGAGGTTAATTGATACCATAAAGGAAAATAATAACAATTCATTGCAAGATAAGGTAAAGTCTATAATTTTTCTCCGTCATCATCTTGATGAAGGATTAAAATGTGAATGTTTGACTGTCAAAGATCCAAGTGTTCTTTGGAAGGATCTAAAAGATAGATATGATCATCAAAGAGATGTAATACTACCAGTAGTCACTGATGAATGGAGAGCTTTATGCTTTTAAGATTTCAAAAAAGTGAGTGACTATAATTCTGTAATGTTCATAATAGTATTACAATTAAAATTTTGTGGACAGACAGTCACAAATGAGGATATGCTGGAGAAAACTTACTTCACATTTAATGCATCAAATGTTACACTACAACAACTCATTTAGATGTTCATGATTTTATTGACAATGGAAATTGAGGCAACTATAATTTTAAGTATGTTGTTATTACCTATTTTATTTTCAATTCTAAAGAATATGTTATTGTTATGTATGTTATTTTTAAATTAATAAAATGTCCTACTTTACAATTATTTTATGTTTTTACCTTAATTGATTAATTATGTGTTTATCTATTTTGACGTTAAATATAGATTATATTCAAAATAAAAACAATATTGGAGATCTCTGCATACCAAATAGTGGTACTACACATACTATCTTGAAAAATAGAGATTATTTCTTTGAAATAAGGCCTACAAAGGCAGTTGTAAAAACAATATCAGGTCTTGTAAATCTGATTGAAGGAATTGGCAAAGCTAAATTTATGTTATCAAATAGAACAAAATTTATAATTGATGAAGCTTTGTTTTCACTAAAATCAACAAGAAATTTGTTGAGTTTTGATGACATATATTAAAATGGGTGTGATACCTAATCCATTGCTATAAATGGTAACAAATATTTAAATATAGTTTTCTATGAATAAAAAAAATATAAGTATTGAAAAGACTGCCAAAACTCCCTACTGGACTGCATTACACATGTATTCATGTAATTGAATCACATATGGCAGTAAAAAGAAAAATCTTATGATCCTTTAATAATAAATTTATGGCATGACATATTAAGTCATCTTGGATCAATAAAGATGCGAAGGATAATTGAGAATTCACATGGGCATCCATTGAAGGGGTAAAGAATTCCTCAATCAAATGAAATGTCATGTACAACTTGTTCTCTCAGAAAATTAATCTTGAGGCCTTCACCATCTAAAATTCAGAATGAATCATCTATGTTTCTTGAAAGAATTCAAGGTGATATATGTGGGCCAATTCTCCCACCATGTGGATCATTCAGATATTTTATGGTATTAATTGATGCATCTAGTAGATGGTCACATGTTTGTCTATTGTCAACTCGTAATGTTGCATTTGCAATGTTGCTAGCTAAAAGTATTAAATTACGAGCATAATTCCCTAATTATACAATCAAAAGGGTAAGACTTGATAATGCTGGTGAATTTACATCTCAAGCATTCAATGATTATTGTATGTCTATTGGGATTATTGTTGAGCATCCTGTTGCCCATGTACATACTCAAAATGGTTTAGCTGAATCATTGATTAAACGCCTTCAACTTATTGCTAGACCATTAATAATGAGAACAAAGCTTCCCATTTCAGTTTGGGGTCATGCAATCCTACATGCTACTTCATTAATTCGAATCAGACCTAGAGCATATCATAAATACTCCCCACTACAATTGGCATTTGGTCAAGAGCTAAATATTTTCCATCTTAGAATTTTTGATTGTGCAATATATGTACTTATTGCGCCACCTCAGTGTACAAAAATGGGTCCTCAACGAAGATTGAGAATTTATGTTGGGTTTGAAACAACCTCGATTATTAGATATCTTAAACCTTTAACTGGCGATGTTTTTACAGCACGTTTTGTTGATTGCCAGTTTAATGAGGTTATTTTCCCAACATTAGGAAAAAAGGAGAAAGAAGGGAAAAGGGTTATTTCATGGAATGAACCATCATTATTGCATCTGGATCCTTATACAAAACAATGTGAATTAGAAGGGCAAAAGATTATACACTTACAAGCAATTACAAATTAATTGTCAGATGCATTTATTGATACAAAAAGAGTGACTAAATCATATATACCAGTAGCCAATGCTCTTGCTCATATTGAAATTCCAGAAATAAAACTTGAGAGTAAAGACACTCATAAGTCTAAAACACGCCAAAAGCATGGAAGACCAATTGGTTCTACAGATAAAAATCCTCGAAAGAGAAAGGGAGTAGATAATCATATTGATAGCGAGGAAAATATCCTTGAAGAAATAGAAAATAAAGAAAGTCCCCAAATGGAAAGTATAAATGATATTAATCAAAAAATCTCGATAAATTATACCAATATAAGAAAACTATTGAATAGAAATGAGATAAAAAGTATTGATTAAATATTTTCATATACTGTTGCATGAGAAATCATAAATGACAAAGATGATCCTGAACAAAAATCAGCCATGAAATGTCAAAATAGGCATGATTGGATAAAATGGAAAGATGCTATACAGGCTGAATTAGACTTACTAAACAAGCAAAATATTTTTAGGCCAATTATTCATATGCCTAAAATTGTGAAACCTATAGGATACAAGTGGGTCTTTGTACGAAGAGAAATGAAAAAAATGAAATAATAAGGTACAAAGCTAAACTTGTAGCTCAAGGTTTTTCACAAAAGCAGGGAATTGATTATGATAAAATGTATTCTCCTATTATAGATGCAATTACATTCAGGTATCTGATTAGCCTAGTAGTTTCTAAGAACTTAGAAATGCGTCTTATGAATATTGTAACTGCTTATTTGTATGGATCACTTGATAATGACATTTATATGAAAATCCCTAAAGGATTTAAAATGCCTGAAGCATTAAGTATAAAACCCAAAGAAATGTATTCGATCAAGCTCCATAGATCTTTATATGGGTTAAAACAGTCTGGACGCATGTGGTATAATCATTTAAGTGATTATTTAATTAATAAAGGATATGTGAGTAATACTATCTACCCATGCATTTTTATTAAGAAAATAATATCCGGATTTATGATTATAGCTGTATATGTTGATGTTTTAAATATCATTGGAATAGAAAATAAGATCCATGAAGCAACAATATACTTAAAGGAAGAATTTGAAATGAAGGATCTTGGAAAAACCATGTATTACTTTGGTTTACAAATTAAGCAAATGCACAATGGGATATTCATGCATCATTTAAATTACATAAAAAGATCTTGAAACGCTTTAATATGGATAAAAAAAAATCCTTTAAGCACTCCAATGGTCATCAGATCACTCAATATTGAGACTGATCCATTTCAACCTTATGAAGAAAATGAAGAAATTCTTGATTCTGAATTTCCATATCTCAGTGCCATTGGAGCTCTAATGTATCTTGCTCATTGTACTAGACCTGACATTTCTTTTGCAGTCAATTTATTAGTAAGGTTCAGTTCAGCTCCAACAAAAAGGCATTAGAAAGGGATTAAACATATACTTTAATACCTTCGAGGAAATGTTGATTTGGGTTTATTTTATTTTAACAATTCAAAATAAGAATTGATTGGTTATGCAGATGCAGGGCATTTATCTGATCCTCATAAAGCATAATCTCAAACAGGCTATGTGTTCACAAATAACGGAACTGTAATTTCTTGGCGTTCCCAGAAATAAATGCTTGTCGCTACTTCTTCAAATCATTATAAGATTATTGCACTACATGAAGCAAGTAGAGTGTGTGTGTGGATTAAATCAATGACACATCATATTGAAGAATCTTGTGGTTTTTCAGTTAACAAAAGTCCAACAATTTTGTATGAAGATAATGCAGCATGCATTGCATAGTTGAGGGAAGGATATATCAAAAGTGATAGAACCAAACATATAGCTTCAAGATTCTTTTCATACACTCACGAGCTAATAAAAGACAATCATATAGATATCAAGTATATTCGGTCTAGCAAAAATTCAGCTAATCTCTTCAAAAAGGCGCTTCCAACTACAATCTTTAGAAAACACGTTCACGATATTGGAATGCGACATCTGCATACTATGTGAAGGAAGATTATACATATCAACTTGAGGGGGAGAAAATCATGCATTGTACTCTTTTTCCTTAAGCTAAAGTTTTTTCCACTAGGTTTTATTTAGTAAGGTTTTAATGAGACAGTTGTAAAATATTGTTATTTAAGGGGGAGTATTATGAATGTGAAAGAACAATATATTGCTTGTGAGAGAATAGTTCTCAAATAGTGAAAAGAAAATCTCTATATAAAGAGATTGAAATTCATTAATGATAAGATAGAGAAAAAGATAGATTATTCTCCAAATTCTTTCAATATTATAGTTCTCCAAATTCTCTCTAAACTCTCTCTAAATTCTTTTAAAATCATTCTACTATAAAATATTTTTCTTCTAATTAAATACTACTAAAACAAAATAAAGGCATTTAAATTTTAATTTGGTATTTCAAGTTTAGTACTATAACAAACTGAGTAATTCAATTTTAATTCTACAACACATTTTATATAAATATAGGGAATAAAAATGTTATGAAAACATGTCAATTTAAAAAATATAGAGTATATATATGCACGCACAAAAAATATATATATATATTGC
The DNA here is from genome assembly GCA_947683625.1 of Mallotus nudiflorus. Classification (NCBI taxonomy): domain Eukaryota; kingdom Viridiplantae; phylum Streptophyta; class Magnoliopsida; order Malpighiales; family Euphorbiaceae; genus Mallotus; species Mallotus nudiflorus. Next base: position 6,469,046 of record CANTUR010000075.1, on the reverse strand, counting down.
CAAATAATCTACTATAAATCTAAGACAGTTGAGCATTATACTTGCACCGGAGATTTTAAATAAAAAAGGGACAACCTCTACTATAGTTGATGGTTGATGCAAAATTATGAATGAAGTTGAAGTTACCTGGACAATAATTGCAAGTCATTTCCACCCAGCATGATTTAGTTCAATCAAGCATTAAAATCTGGTAACCATCATGAAGAATAATTTGGTAGCAGACGGGTAAAATCATCCTTGCTTTTTAAAAGGATGAATCTTTGGTCATATGTCAGACACTGACCAAAGATATGCTTCCTTTTTCAGTAGCCCCATTTTCATTCAATCTTTGAAACATATTTTTCTTTCTCAAATCCATTACTCTGATCAACCCTATCCTAGTGTCTTCCTGGGTTTATCCGACCAGCATTTAATCTTCTTCTTATCCAATTGTGATTAGGTATCTCTTGGGGAGCAATAAACCAAAGTCCTTCATCTTCTCGTTGTCCCCTATGAAGAAAAATATAAGAAAGAGTATCTGTAGATAAAACTTCTCATTAAAAACATGAAAAGAGAGTTCTTATTTATAGACTTTCCAAGAATTTACAGAGTAGTTAAATTGTACAAAATGATAGAGAAGGAAAGACTTATACAAATATAGGAAACTTTGTACTTATCTATTACTGCTGTCGCATAGCTATTTTAAAGGAGTAAATTACTGCAGTGATTGAATAGATTTCCCATTATGCAGTGATTGGATGCTAATTCTTCCTTTTATTGAGGAGGATAACCACACCTTGATCTCCTACCTTATCACTCCAATTTTCATCCTTATCACTCCATGTTGTAGACTCATCCTTATCACTCCATGCTGTAGACTCAAGGTGGTTGGTGGTAGAGGAGGCATTTTTTTTAATACCCTCCCTCAAACTATACCGAGATTGAAGGCAAAGTTTATGATGAAAATGATGTATAGAAGCTTTACATAGCGGCTTTGTAAAGATATCCGTAATTTGGAGAGTAGAAGGAATGTGTCGAGTAATAAGAAGTCCCATTAAGACCCGTTCACGAACAAAATGGTAGTCTAGTTCAATGTGCTTACTGCAAGCATGAAAAATAGGATTAATAGTCATATGTAATGCACTTAAATTATCACAAAAAAGCATCAGCGATTGTGTTTGGGGAACATGAAGATCATGTAAGAGAAAAGTAAGCCATGTTAATTCAGTAGTAGTGTTAGCTATAGCACGATACTCGACCTCAGTGTTGGATCGAGAAATGGTTAGTTGCTTCTTTGCACACCAAGATATAAGATTTCGTCTTAAGAAGGTGCAAAAACCAGTGGTTAACCTTCGTGTAGTCGGACAACCTGCCCAGTCTGTATTAGAGAAACCACAAAGATAAAGTGTAATATCACCTGTTAAATGTAAACCAAAATGAATGGAACCTTTGACATATCTTAAGATGCGACGAACCATTTTCATACTAGTAAGAGATGGTGATTGCATGAATTGAGAGACATAATTGACAGAAAAAAAAAGATCAGGTCTTATGAGTATTAAATATTGTGGAGCACTGACAATGCTATAATAAAATGAAGGGTCTGGATAAGGTGTGTTATCATGGAGTCTTTTAGTTTTAGAATCCATTGGCGTATGCATTGGTTTGCAATCAAGCATTTGTACTTTATCAAGGATTGAATAAGCATAATGAGTCTGAGAAAGATGGAGATAATGGTTATTTCGTCGAATTTTAATTCCAAGAAAATGGTGAATGGGGCCAAGATTTTTAATGGAAAATTCAGAGTGTAAGAGTTGAACAAAGTTAGTAAGTAGCCTGGAATTGGATCCTGTCAAAAGCATGTCATCAACATATAGTAATAAAATTAATATACCAAGTGATGAGTGCATAATAAAAAGTGATGGATCGGCTAAAATACAAAAGAATCCATGTTCAAGAAAAAAGGAGCTAAATCTATCAAACTAGGCTCGTGGTGCCTGCTTAAGACCGTTAAAAGCTTTGTTAAGTTTACAAACATGAGAAGGAAAGACCGGATCATGCATACTAGGGGGTTGATCCATAAAGGTATCTTTATTTATAAAGCCATGAAGAAAGGTATTGTTGACATTAAGTTTTCTAATTTCCCATCATTGGACTAAGGCTAGACTAAGGATTAAACGAATTGTACCTGGTTTTATAACTGGAGAAAAAGTTTTTGTATAGTCTATGCCATCAACTTGATGATACCCCTTTGTAACTAACCTGGCTTTTAGTCGATCAAGGGTCCCATTTGCATTCAATTTAGCTTTAAACACCTATTTTGAACCGACGACATTCATGTGAGATTCTCTGGGTACCAACGTCCATGTTTGATTTTTATGTAGTGCATCAAGTTCCTTAATCATGGCTTGTTTCCATCCAGCATGCTGTAGAGCCATTTTGAAACTACAAGGTTCTGTAGGAATATCATCACTCGCATGGATGAGTGCATACCATGGATTGGGTTTACATATGCCATGTTGAGCTTGAGTGACCATAAAATGTGATGGCGGTTGGACCTGTGCACCATGTAAAAAAGAATCAAAATTTAATGGAGAGAAACTAGGTGAGGAGCTACCTATCTTAAGTCGTAAGACATCTGTCGGAGAAGACAATGTCGTATCCAAAAAATCATTATGATGTGTCCGGGTGTCTGGCATAGTTGGTGATTGAGGTTTAGCATAGTGGTCACGATCACAAGACATAGTATTCGGATCTGCTGGAGATTCATACAAGGTATGAAAAGATAATGGAATAAGTGAAGATGCATCCATAGTGGGAGCAGTATTCTGGGCCGTTGAGAAGAATGGAGGAGTATCCAAAAATTCAGTGAAACTTGAGAATGAAGAAGTTGAAGGAATTTTCGTTCAGCAAGGAAAATATTTTTCATCGAACACCACATATCTCGAAATAAAAAGCCTATTGGTTTTGAGATCGAAACAACGATACCCTTTATGTTGATTACTGTAACCTATAAAAATTCAAGGTACAGTTTTAGCATCAAATTTATTTCTTTTCATATTCTAAGTATACGGATAGCATTTAGAACTAAAGACACGTAAAGTAGAATATGCAGGATGAGAACCATATAAGCAAAAATGAGGTGTATCAAATGCTAGTGAAGAAGAGGGCAACTGATTGATTAAAAAGGCTCTTGTAGTAAAAGCCTCAACCCATAGAAACTTAGGTACACCACTATGAAACATCATAGTCATGCCAAGTTCTCTAATGGTGCGATGTCGACATTCAACAATTCCTGTCTGTTTAGGGGTATAAGGACATGAAATATGGTGAATAATTCCTTGTTCTTGAAAATGAGATTTAAGTCTCTTATTTACAAACTCACCACCTCCATCAGTATGGAAAATTTTGATTTATTTGTTAAACTGGCACTGCACAAATTTTTTGAATGCCAAATAAACATTAGAAAATTCGGATTTAGCACAAAGAGGAATTACCCACATATAATGAGAATAATCATCAACAAAGCATGCATAAAATCTAAATTTTCCAAGAGATAAAATAGGGGCCGGTCCCTAAATGTCACAATGAATTTTCTAAAAATGTTAGTAATAGAACTAGATGAATTAAATGGTAACTTGATAAGTTTGCCCAGTTGATTGCTTTCACAGACAGTATCAACTTTCTTATTTGGATTAATATCAATTAACTTCTTGGTGTGCAAAATCTTAATGGCAAATTGTTGCGTATGTCCAAGACGTTGATGCCATAACTCCTTTGTTCTTGAGTTTTGTCTGTTGAAAAAATTTGCTTCCTTAATCTTGGATAAAACATAGAGGCCTCTTTTACGCTGTCCCATTAGTAGGATTTGCCCTATTGCTCGTTCCTTAACATAAAAGAGCTCATTAGTAAATTCACAATTCAAGGGATATTGTGTTGTTAATTGACTGATGGAGAGTAAATTCCTTGTTAATTATTGAACTAATAAAAAATCACATAACATTAATGCATTCTTACCGTCAAAGACCAAGGTATCACCAATTGCATCAATCTTTAAAGAAGAACCATCACTAATAAACACAAAATCATAACCAACATATTTTTTAAGATTAGAAAGCATACCTGAATTAGCAGTTATGTGATTTGAAGCACCCGTATCTGTGGTCCATTCAGTATCAGTGATGGAGGTATCCATAGTAAGAGTCACGAGTGCTTGAGGAAGTTCCTCATGGCTTGATTATTTAGGTAGACTCCAGCAGATTTTGGCGACATGTCCATGCTTTCCACAAATGTAATATCCCGAGTTTTAAATAATTTTAATATGCATCGGGATATGCAGTGTTAATAATTTTCATATATATTTATGATTATTTAATGAGTTTGTTATTTATTAAAGACACTTTTAATTATTTTAATTATTTTTAAGTCCTTTATGTAAAATTTTTCAAGAAAATTTTATTTTCGAGGAAATTAAAACGTAAATAATTAAATATTAATTATTTTAAGCGGTTTTATGAATTTGCATGAGTCCATGCATGATTTTAAAGTGTCAAATAAAATATATATGTACATGCATTTAAATTAAATTAGGGTTAATTTAATTTAATTAAATTATATTACATAGTTTTAATATTAATTAATTAAGTGTGTATATATGTATATGTGTATATATATTATTAAAATATGTGTGTGGTGCATATTTATTGTGTGTGTTATATTATATATTAAAATAATATAAAGTTAGATATATATATACATATACACAAATAATATTTTTTTACCTAATATAAAGTTCACTTTAATTACAAGTTTGCCATCATCACTTTCTTCCTTCCTCCCTATCGCCCTTCCCCATTTCCGTCACCTGCAAGTCTAACCGACTACCATCGGTGTGCCTCCCGGACATCCACCCTCTTCCTCCAGCAACTCTGCCACCCTCTCCAGCGCCGGTGAACGCTGCTAAACCTTAGAAGCCGAGAAATCGAGTCAACTTTGATCGACGTGTTTCTGGCCACCGTTTCGAGCCCCACCGGTCTCTATCTCTTCCTTGAGCTCCGGTGAGTGCATTTCCAAGTTTTGTTTCACTTGAAATGGTCTAGATTTTCCTAGGTTTCGAATTTTCAATTTCGGCCATTTAGGGTTCTTGAATTTTTTGAGCTTCAATTTGATTGATTCAAGAAAATTTCCTTCACAAACATTGATCCTAGTAGCTTAATCTAGCTTTGTGAATTTTTTTGGAATTTTTGGGAATTATTTTGATTTTTGTGAATTTTTTATTATTTTATTAATATTTTCTAATTTTCGAAAATTAATTAAATAAATTAAGAAATTGTGTTTTATGGTGTTTATAGGTGTTAAAATGAATTTTAGAAATTTATTTGTAATTTTTGTGATTTTTATATAGTTATTTTGAATTTATTTAGTTTATGTAATTTTTGGAAAATTAGGTTAATTATGTGTTTTATTGAAATTAATTGGTTAATTGAGTATAAATATTAATATTATTGAATTATATGTTGAGAAATTAATTTTTGAGTAATTATATTATTTTTGGTGAAATTTTGAACAATTTTAGGGAATTTACATAACTAGGGGTATTTTGATAATTTGTCACTAAATTGGCTAAAAATATAATTAAATTGGTTTTACTAGTTATTTGAGGTATAAAAATGATTTCTATAAATTATTTAGTATTTTTAATTAATTAAAACTATTTTTCGTAAATTATTTTCAAATTATATATAATATACTATTTTTCTAAATAAATGAGTTTTTATCGATTTATAATATGTTTTAGGGTTAATTATGTAATTTGGATTTATAAAATTTATTTCATTCAATGTTTATGAATTTATTGAGAATTATTGATTTTTAATAATATTTTATTAAAATTAGGGTTTTTATGCATTTATAAGTAAAATAATTATTTTTAGCATTTAAATATCTAAATTGCTATATTTTGACTATTGAAGGGCATTTTTGGTATTTTTCATGTGTTATGTAATTATTTTGTGAATTGTAAATTTCGGTCGGTAGAATTGTAGTTTGAGAGTCCGATCGATGGATTATGAGCTTGTTTCTATTCGAAGTGTGTTTCTTTGCAGGACCGGCTCTACTCTTTGAGTAGAGAGATGTTTGTTTTACAAGAGAGATTCTGTCAAATTTTCAGTAGAATTCTTGTAAAACGTGATGTCCGATCGAATTCTTATTTTGATTTTGTGTCCACTATTCTTAGATTGAGTCTCTAGAATGTCGATAGATTTATTCTGCTTTTGTATTGCCGTTTGTTTATTTATTTGCGCTGAGACCGAGGTCTAGTGGACCAAGCCCGTCGGACCCGTCTCGTGGAGCGCAATAACTATGAGTTATTATCTTATATATACGTGTTCTAAGATGCATGTTTTTAGAAATGTATGATTTATTTTATAAATTATGCATAAATGATTTAATAATTGCTTAGGTTTATTTTTGGTATATTTTGGTATATTTTTGGTATATTTTAAATTATATGCATGTTTTATTATGACTCTATACTTAAAAAAATATTTTTAAGTATATTTATAGTTTATTTTTTAAATAAATTGAATTTATTTGATGTATATATACTCGAAATATACCTGGTTTATTTTTGATATATTTCTAGTATATATATAGTTTATGTTGCTATATTATTTAATATCATGCATCATTTATTTTATGAATGTATGTTTTATATAATAATGAAGGATATCAATAGAACGTGTTACCTAATAGGCAGCACTAGGACCGAGTACGTACCAGTATGATGATAGCATTTAGGCTATATTACTAACCTATTTTATGGATATTGATTAACTTGATTTATATAGTGTGAGATGTGATTTGAGAGTGTGATTGCTGGAGCTCGGTTGACCAGGGGTCTCGGGGCTAATCACACTGACAGTCAGACTGCTGGAGCTCGGTTGACCAAGTGTCTCGAGGTAGTCTATTGTCCAAATGGAACAAGTGAAATTATTTGAAATAAGGGAGCCTGTATGGCTAGAATGTTGTATAACACTGTTTGAGGTTACGATTTTCTAGGGTTCTATTTGATCCTTCATAAACAGATGTTATTTTCAGTATATATATAAAATGATTTTGCTGCATTTGTGTGTTTTGCATGTATATATATTTATTATATATATTATTATTGAATGTGTGCATTTGTCATTTAGTATGCATGTATATATATTATAACAATTCACTCAGTGAGGTCTGACTCCCCTTCGTTGACTATTTTTTAGGAGAGTCTACGTCTTCAGACCTCAGTAGCAGACCCATACGCCAGATTTCTTCCGCCTTGGCTTTACTATGTAATCTGCTTACTTGATATTATTTTATAATCTAGACACTGCAATAGTTGTAGTCGAATGTGGGACTTATATATTATGTTTATATGAGATATGTATTTTAAAGATTTGAACTGAGATATGTATTAAAAGATTATTTATATATGAGGATGAGTTTGTTTATTTAAACAAGTTGGTGGATTATGCTTATTTTATTTATAAGATTCATCTTCGATGCGAGTTATTTTATTTATATTATTATTACATGTTTTTATTTTATTTTTAAGGCTTGCTATGAGTTCCAGATTCGAAAGAATTCTCGTTCCCTAGTGCCAGTCATGGCCCCTGTTTTGGGTCGTGACAACAGAGCTAACAACACTCATTTTTGTGCATCTCTCATTCTGTGATATTCATTCATCGTTTACCAGGCGGTGGTGGTCGAGAACCACGATTGTTATTTCTTTGGGACAATGATTGTGGTCCTGAGTTATTACCTGCAAAATTTAAATATTGAAAACTGTTATTTGTAGCTCGAAAACCTCTTCCTTTTGATGAGAATTGATTGTTTTAAGAACTGCGATTATTGTAGGTGTGCTGCTGCTGAATTTGGTTGCGTTGTCCATAAAACGCATATGATGGAGAATTTGATTCTTCAATCCATGAATTTGGCTGTTCAAAACCTTGTAAGAGTGATACTACTTCTGAGTAAGATAACATTGGTGGTTTAAGCATTGTTGTTGTAAATGACTCATATTTGGGACTAAGATTTGCAAGTAAGGAGTAAACTTTTATTTTTTCAGGGATAGGATTGCCTATGGCTGCTAGACTATCACAGATACTTTTGAATTTTCTTAAATGTTCTGCTAATGATTGACTTAGTTCCTTTTTAAGGTATGTGAGTTGTTGCCAAAGAGTAAATTCTTATTCTTGTGAATCCTGGGCATATGCTTTTTTCAGTGCATTCCAAACTGATTGAGATGTTTCAAGACCAATAACTAGACTCAAGGCCTCTTCCGTAAGCGTCCTAATGACCCATCCCCGTAGGAGGCAATCTGCTTTTTTCCATTTGAGAAAATCTTCTGATAATTGTTTTGTTCCTTCTTCAGAAGTGGATGTCTTATCTGTTTTGATATAGGTGTACATGGTAAGTTTGGCTCTTTCGCTTGCAAGAAGCTCGACCATGTCTTGACTCTCAGCTAAAGCAAGCATATGTTCTCGCCATAGAGGATAGTTTTCTGATGTGAGTTTAAGTGTAACAAAGTTAGCAACATTTAAAGAGATGGTGGAGGCCATTGATAATCAAATTGAAATTTGGAACTCTCTTGTCTCACATTTCAGCTCTGATACCATAAAGAAAAATATAAGAAAGTATTTGTAGGCAAAACTTCTCATTAAAAACGTGAGAAGAAAGTTTTTATTTATAGACTTTCCAAGAATTTACATAGTAATTAAATTGTACAAAATGATAGAAAAGAAAAGACTTATACAAATATAGGAAGCTTTGTACTTATCTACTACTGCTGTCATATAGTTATTTTAAAGGAGTAAATTGATGCAGTGATTGAATAGATTTCCCATTATGCAGTGATTAGATGCAAACAGGATTCCTTGTATTGTTCTCCACGATTTCCTTTTATTGGGGAGGATAACCACACCTTGTCTGCTACATTATCATTCCAATTTTCATCCGTATCACTTCATGCTGCAGACTCATCCTTATCACTTCATGCTGCAGACTCAAGGTGATTGATGGTAGAGGAGGCATTCTATACCCTACATCAGCAGCAACTGGTTCAGGGTGCTTTTTCTGCAACCATATGTCAAACTTAGTCCAAAGAAATTGTATTTTCAACCACATACCAAACTCAGTACCAGCTAGTTTATAATATAATTAACTACCTTCACCAAATGTGCCATTGGATCACCCCATCTTACTCTTTCCTTCAGCATTTTGTCAAGTTCGTTCAGGATCATCTCTGTAAAACAGAAGAAGCATAAACTGCTATACACATGAACGGAGGGATTTTTTCTCTCTCTTCTCGTCACTACCTGAAAATGAAGATGAACGCTTTTCTTTCAGTGTCCGTTGGTAGAGATAATGCTGTTTTTCTCAGTTGCTAATGGATAAAAGCTATCGCTATGAATTACAAGAAGTTCAATTTGCTCTATGAAGACCTAGAAAAAGCTCAAGATTATAGAGTAAGAAGATGTGTTTAAGTTTTCTGTTTTGATGTTGATATAGAGACTCCTGATTCTTAATTTAGGAAGATCAGTAAGTTTTTCTAATTATTTTTGGATTTGGATTCTAATTGTTCTTAATTTATTTTGAATTACTTTTCCAGTTCGGAGTTCAATTTGTTCCTAATTTCTCCCAATTGACTTGGGTTAATTTCTTGAATAATGGTTTCTTCACCTGGGTTTCTTTTTTTTTTTTGACCTAGGAGCGTTTCCAATTTTTCATAATTACAGATACGGCCGGGGAACGTTCCGGGGACGTATTTTGGCATTTCCGTTTCCGAGAACGTCATTCTGTTGACAATGCAAAATTGCACTTTAATTTACATTTTCTCAAGACACTGAAACCTGCAGCTTTGCTTCAAATTTTTAGAATGACAAGTGGTTTAAGTTGCTTGTGAGATCAATTTGCAGGGGAGTAAGAGAAACGTATTCCTGTAATCAAAGGTTGTTAATTTATATCGTCGAACAAGAACCCAAATTTTTCCAGGAGAAAAATCGAATTCAATCGATTTTCTCTATGGAAGATGCCAGAGAGAGGATTTAGAGAGTAATTGGATCAATTCCAATTTAGAATTAAAAAATTCCGGCAAAATATGAGGGGAAAATACAAAGATGAGGGACGTGGGGTGCAACGAATCGAGATACTTGATAGTGAGAAACGTTCCAGCTTTGGGTTGCGGTGATGATTTGTTCAAACTTTTCAGTTCCTATGGAGACATTGAAGAGTATGTAATATTAATTCTTCCTATCAAATTCACTTCTTCTCTCTCATTATTTTTATTATGAAGTAAGTAGACTAATGAAGCTGTTCTGATCTCTGCTCGTCTTTTGGGTTATTATATGTTGCATTATAGCTTTAAAGCAATGCATGCAGGAGACTGTGAACAGTTTACTGATGTTTTCTGGATTCAATTTCGTTTGCTTTCCAATGCCAGGTACCTCTTTTCTTTGTATTTGTCTTTTTTTTTTTTTTTTTTATATTAATTCACTTTCAGTTTTTTTTAAATTGATTAATTTTATTAATTTGAAAAAGGTTTGCAAAGAGAAAATTGGATGAGTATGTTTTCATGGGGAATCGGTTGCAGGTCTCTTATGCTCCTCATTTTGAGACCCTCTCCGATACCAAAATCCAAGTTACAAGAACCAACCAACCAAGTTCTTGCTAGATTGAACTGTCAGTTTCTTCTTCTTCTTTTGTGCTTTCTTTGATATGAATTTGTATTATTGTAATACGAATGTATGTATTTTTTATTTATGTCTTTGTCATTTCAGCTGGAAGTGCACTACCCTTCGCGACCCAGTTGCTTCCTCTGGTGCTTCTTTGCTTCCACCTCTGTCAGTGCCTCCCTTCCTACATTTCCTTCACCATATTACCCAATAATCTTGCATTCTCTCTTTATATAAAAAAAAGTTGTGTTCTTGATGGTTCATATTTTGGATTTCACAAGAAGTTGTTACCTTTCCTTGCTGCAGGGAGTCTGCAGGATCACACCATAGTAAGTCTCGGAGTATTGATGCTCCTATCACACGAGTTTCCTCTAATCAGGTTTGCTGTTCAAGAGTACGGAATTGCTTTCTGATGTGAAAATGAAAGTGGTTGCTTAGCAAATGGATGGAGACGTTGCACTAAAACATTCTGTTTCCTCTAGTTAGGTTTGCTTTCTTTTTTTTTTTTTCCTCTTGTTAAATCGATCTTACAGGGAAAAGCAGACTTATTTGCTTGCATTCTTAGATTGAATCAAGTACTCAACGTCTGCAAGCTGAGCCTGCATTGAAGAGAACGCGAGTGGACAATACAAGAAGAATCTAATGCAAGTTTATGATGGAAAGAATCCATCTACTTGCAAAAACTTCAAACAGTAGATCAAGCTGCATATGTAAAGCCATAACATATCTTATTAATACTATCTTATATCTGTTCACTTGTAACAGCACCTCTTTTTACAACAAGTTTCAAATGAATCCCTCTCCAGCCCCATACATCCACCAGACAGTTTATCTGATGGCTCGAATTCTACTCGCATATGACTGTTAGCTTTGAGAGAATTGATTGATTTGGTAATTGTTGAATCAGCTAAATTGGTTCCAAGTTTAACATGAGACCTTGATGTTCACCAATGTTAGTTCTGCTTCTCATAAAATCTAAGACCATCAAACTGATTTTTAGGTAAATTTTCTTCTCCAGCAAAAAAAAAAATCATATACTATATGTAAACCAGCAATCTATAGTTGTGCAGCAAAATTATGCTGATACTCTTTCCAAAACTTTTCAGATTGCTAAAGACTACAGAGCGAGTTACATGTAGTCAGGAAAGAGCAAAAAGTAAACAATCAAAAACTCCATAGTCCACAAATTCATTTTTGACAATCACCGTATCCTTAAATTGTTACAGAACAAAATATGCTAAACTGTTACAGAACAAAAAATCCTCATTGTCATTGTTAATTGCGTATTCAACTTGACTATCCAATATCTGATCAATTGTATCCCTACTAATCCCACATTGTACAACATCCCTATCAGACTAAGTAGCTAGCATGTCAACAGCAACAAAAAGCAAAGAATAATTTCTTCTGTATAGTTAAACTTGTAAGACTTTCACATGATGCCCCCATCTATTACGCATTGCAGATGTAACGAGTCCTAAAATTCTGTAATAGTGAAAGAACAGAGAAGATTGTTCACCCTCAAGTCCATTTCTGCTCACTCTATTTTTACCAGCAAGGTTGTTGCATGGACTCCCGCCAATCACAAGATCGAATCCGCCAAATAACTTGATCCATCTTTCTATACTATCACCATTAACTTCTTGGACGTCTTCAACTTCAATAAGAGTTCCCTTCTAGTTTGTTTGCTCCCACCAACTTCTGATAATATTTCTGTTTACTTCTGAAATTTCAACAGATACAACATTCTTTAGCGGTATCCCAAGTCGATGCAAGGCTACTTCAGCTCCACCAATACTAGAAAAAAGTGAGAGGACCTTAATCCCATTAGGAAACAGATCCTTCAAGACTGAAATATGGTAAGCAACCGTGTCAACCTAAGACAACAATGTTCAATTTGATTAGATTTGTTAGACCACCCTTTTATAGTGACTAAAAGCAGTCAACAGCTAATGTACCAAAAGTATCAAAAGAGTAGCAAACTTCAGCAAGATTCAATTTGTAAATAAATTTGCTGACCTGAAAAGAGTTTCCAAGCGCTTTATATCTATCATTCCTATTAAGTCCACCACCTCTGGTATGGTCCTTGGGGAATCCCAACAGCATCTCCATCTCATCAGGTTCAAGAGGTGTAGCATTGTTTTTTCCAACCCAAACCAAATTCCATTTCTTGCACTGCTCCATGACAAACTTTTTCGTTCTTTGAGTAGGCTCATCATCACAGTTTTCAAGTGCCTCTCTGATCTGGTCTGTAGTTTGGCACTCCCATGAGAAGTCAGAAGGCAGTTGAGCTTGGTTCTGTTATCCCAAGGCCACCATTTCTTGGTTGAAGGCAAGACACCGTGTATGGTGAGTGGCGGTCTTGGCAAAAGAGGAAATCGGTTTTCAATTGGAAGGTTATGGACATAACCTCTTTTTCTTGCAGCAGCACAAAAGTACTTTGAATCTACAAATTCAGGTTGAATATCATAAAGAAAGCTAGAAATTTTACTCCATACACCCTTTGGAGCTTGGGCAACATTTTCGTAATAAAAATATGGTGGACCTAAAGCTATGGCATGAAGCTTTCTCTTTGTTATTTTCCATGGTTCATCAGGAACTCCAAATCCAATCATTGGATTAGGAAGGTCAATGGTCTCTCCAGTTTCTTCCAATGAATTCCCTTCCTTCCCTTTGCGCTCGTCTTTTCAAATCCTGATTCTGGTAAACTTTCCTCTTCTTACAAGGAAGATCCTCTTTTATTATCTTTAACAATGCAAAAGAATTGAGAGCTTGTTCAGAAGAGATTACAAAATAGATGAGAATCCAAAAAGAAAGGAGGGCGAGCGTTGCAACTCACAGAACATGCAAGAAGAGAATTCAAGATATATTGTTCATTTTCACCTACTAAAAAAAAGGAAAAAGAAAATTTAAGTTCAAAATGCTATAAAATGTGAAGATTTCATCAAATCAAAATCAATTTTACCGTTTTTCGCAATTGTGGATATCACCAACTCCTCAGAAAATCCCATATTCACAAACTGATGAACCATGTTGGTGCTTGAAGAAGCAGTCAGAGAATTTGCCTGTGCACAAAGTACAAAACACCACTGAAGGACTTCTGAAAACAAGAATAATAACAGAAAGCCAAAGTTATAGCTACAGTCATGGACAAGAATTCTAGCTCAAAGTCATGAAATATCTAAATGTAACCAGGAGTTCTAGCTAAAAGGTCATGAATTTGCTAAACTGTGTCCTGCTACATCTCATAGGCCATTTGTTGATGACACTGTTAAAGGGTTACTCACCTCAAATCCAGAATTGCTAATTACATCTTCAAAATGGCATGGTTGATTGACACATTCACATTCATCAGGGTCAAGAATCTGCAGAGTTTTGACATTGTTCGTAGCCATCCGATCTTTATAGTCAGTTATGTTCATGGAAACATGCGTAGATGTTAAAATGTAGAGATATATCAAAATTCTTGACAATAATTGCAAAGTATAAAAAAAAGATCTGCAATCGTATATATGATTCGTATGTAACAATAATCCAAGAAGTATCTGACGTTGTAATTATGGTATTTTTATTACAATCACCAACACATTTCATCTTTAGAAACCAAAAGCTGCATTTGCTGTGTAAAGATATCTCCATGCAGGATATGAAACGGATTATAAAACGAGCATGTAGGGATAAAACTGACAGACAGAAACAGTAACTTGCCGAGTACGATAAAAGAGAATCCAAGATAAATGCTTCATCTTCACCTACAATTAACCAAACAAATTCGAAGTTAGGAAAAGTTTTTCTTTAACAAAGCTGAAATTTGAGGGTTTTGATAAATTAAGCCATAGTTTACCGTTTTCATGAATGGCTCTAACTACCAACTTCTCAGAAAATCCCATAGCGACAAAATGATGAACCATAATGAAGCTTGGAGAACTAGTCGAAGAGTTTGTCTGAGCATAAGTAGGAAACGAAACTCAGAAGTTTGGAAAGAGTATAATGACAGACGAATAAAAGTTATAATAAGCAATATATCTAGTAACATTATTTCTTGCATAAAGGGCATGGACGATATGATGGAATTAACAGGTCTTATGTTTTACTTGCTGACAAATGCCTTTGCTTAGCATCTACACAAGGCAGTGGAATTATATAAGACCAACAGATTTTTCTTTTTCTTTTTTTTTTTTTTTTTTTTTGTCTCTAGGTGAATAAAGAACAAGTGGGGCTATACATATTGAGCCAGTTGGCAGTTGGTACAATGAAAGGGATTGTCTTCTGGCTGGCATCATAATGAGAATAGCAAGGAACACAGTTAAGTGGGGCTATCAGGATTATGTACTCGAACTGTTCTAGTGCATAGCCCAGGGATTTCAAAACAAATTAATGAAGATTTAAATTAAAAAAAAACAACAACAACATAGCACTTTAGACTGATATTATATATATATATATATATATCAGCTGGAAATTCCTTTGATTAAGCTAGTAGAATCGTCTGTAGCTGGGATTTCCCCAATAATATTTTCAGCTCAAACTTATTCTATTTTATGATCTTTTCGTAAATGAAAGTGAAGCTATGAAATGTACCTCCTGAATGCTTCTAATTGGTTGTGCAGAACCTGTAGAAGCGCCACATATCTCAAGCTCATCATCTGAGTTCCAGTCAATGCTGCTCTCATCTTCACTACTATCCATTTCAAGAAGCTTCTGAAATATCCAACCATGCAACTCAAACACCATTGTCCAATAAACAAAACATATGACAAGATTAGAAAACAAACCCAGAACAATCTCATTACTGAAATAATAACTTAACAACTTCTCGTTTGCTTTAGTACTGCAGAGTGCTAAAACATATATCTTTATTTAATGGGTCGCTCTTGTTATGATTGGTTCAAATAAAAGGAACGATATCAATGGCTGCTCATCAGTACCAAAACTACTTGCTCTGTAAGCAATGAAATTGTCATGGACTACAAGAAAAGTCCAAGAAAATGTACTTGATTTCTTTCAACTTAAGAACAAGAAACAAATTAAAAATAGGGTTCTAGAGGAAAGGAAGCGAAATGGGATTAAGCAGAAATGGCAAATTAAGAACACAGAGTTAGCTAAACTTTCACAGTTTTAACTGAAATAATGAGCAAAAGCTTGCCTGCAAGTAATAGAGAATGCCAAAAACAAACAAGAAATTAAAATCACTGTGAACCCAAATGAATCTTTTAGCAAATAAAAGCAAAGAACTATCGAAACAGAGATTTTAGAGAGTGCAGATTAATGGTTTTTATTTTGGTTGATTCATTCTGAGAGAGTAAGCCTTAACGTCGCATGAAGAAGGCATTGTAGTATCCTGAACTCCACGCGCTTTTGGCGTGTTATGCAGTGACACGCGCTACTATTATGCTGCTACATTTTTTCTCTTCCTTGATGACTAGCAATTAAAGTGGATTGTTTTTTTTTTTCTCTTTAATAAGCTTAAATTTTGGATTAAATTTAAATTAATTTAAATTATATACACATAACAATTATTAATAATTACAATTAAATAAAACGATTTTCAATGCAATTTATATAGATACACACATGTGAACCATACATACTCTATTAATTAATTAATTAATATTAATAAACATATGTTGTTTCAAGTAATAAAGAGTTTAGATTTCCATAATTAAGATTTCAAATTTAAATTTTATATATAATGATAAAAAATTTTTACTTTTTTTTATAGGTCCACTCAATTTAAATTTTAAATTTCTTAGAATTCAAATCTTATATAAATTATATAAAAAAAAGTATTGCGAGAATTTTATGAATTCATCTAACAATCAGAGTCTTCATAGCTATCAAATATTGGAAGCATCAAATACTAATTTAATTAATATTAATGTTATACACACCTTTGAATACTATTTGCAACAAAATAATTAATTTTTTAACAACAATTTTATTAAATTATAACTCTTCATTTCGTTAAAATATATAAATTTTGTTATAACAAAAAATTGAATAGTTGAAGATATTAAATAAAAAATTTTAGAGTAAAAAGTATTAATTTTTATCTTAAATAACTTGTATAATAAATTTAAATTTAAAATTTAATAAATATTGTGTGACAAACCATATAAAAAATTTTGTTTTCAATTTTAAAACGTAATATAAATGTTGAATAGGCCTAAACTTAAGGGGTCTTGGTGTAATTTTCCCTTCAAACGACATTCCAATGCCACAGATTAGCCAGCCAATAAAAGCCAAAAGATTGCTTAAAAAAAGTAAACTCTGGTCGTCTTCTTCTTTTTGGAAACGACAGAGAATCGAAGCGCTTGAAAGCCAAGCGTGAATTTCAAGGTTTGATAATCTCCATCTTAAGTTCCCACAAGCAGCTTTTATTGGGTTTCTCTTTTTATTTTTTTATTTTTTTGTCTTAACGTTTTATAGTATGGTCTTAAAAGAGTCCAACGTTAGCTGATTCTTTGAGCATTATGATTAATTTTTTATAATTCTTAAAAGAAGTTAACAACTGGGTTTGGTTGATTTCTATTATTGGTTAGTCCTGTTTTGTTCATATAACATTTTTTTATTGGCTTCTCTGTTGTAAAGATTGTGTTTTTATTGAGAATTGGTATGAACATTTGTGTTGTTGTATAATCCAAAGTGGTTGATATGTTTGTGAGATTAATCTACCATCAGTGAGTTTTAACTGGGAAATGATTTTGGCAATTCAGTTCAAAGTAAAAGTTGTGATTTTTTTTTTCTGGGTTTAATCAAGATTCTGACTTTGACTTTCTTGTGTTGTCTGATCATGAAGGTTGCTGCTTGCTGTAGAATTGCTTATCAAAAATTGGGAATTGTATTTGTGTTGAAATGGGATCAGAAGGGCCAAAGACTGTCGTTGTACATGTTACTGGATTTAAAAAGTTCCAAGGAGTAGCTGAAAATCCTACTGAGACAATTGTTATTAATTTGAAGGATTTTGTTGAAAAGAGAGGGTTGCCTGCTGGGGTTACTCTTGGAAGTTGCACTGCTCTTGAGACTGCTGGAGATGGTGCTCTTCCCTTTCTTTATAAAATGTTAGAATCAAGCACTACAAATGCTGGCGAGAATGAACAAGTTGTATGGGTCAGTTTCAATTATGCAACTTTGTGTAGCTGTTGAAATGTTAGTGTATCGTTTCGATCCTTAAATTTGGTTACCTTTTTTAATACTTGTCTGTTCTTCTTCATTTGGTCCTTTCATCTTGAATGGTTTTAGACATTTAATTTGCAGCATTTGGCAATGAAAAAAAAACCTCAAATCTGTAAATTTTCAGCTTGGCACACCTTCAACACTAGCTTCAATTCACTTTATGCATCATATTTTGGAGTATTCTAGCTAAACTCATACGTGTTGCATGGTAGCGGTGTGATTAGCGAGGCTAATATATTTAAGAGTGACACTCAGCTTGCAGAAGCAGATGCTACTAATTGTTGTGACTCAAAGTCGTTTATACTCTTTGCTTCTTCAGCTTCACTTAGGAGTGAATACTGGGGCATTAAGATTTGCCATTGAGCGTCTGGCAGTAAATGAAGCTACCTTTGCATGTCCGGATGAGCTAGGATGGCAACCTTGGGTAAGTCTGCTTCTTCTTTGGCTGATTGGAGGGTCAGATTTTTTTGCCCCTGTTCATTTATTAACAGGGGGCACTTCAAGATTTTTTATAAGGGTGATCTAATTCTTAGCTGCACTATAATCCGATCTTATTCCATGGGGCACTGATCTTTGTTTTGCTTTTTCCCAGCAACATCAAATAGTCGCTGAGGATGGAGGAATTTCTTGCACAAGAGAGGTACTAGATGATCTTTTTTCTTTTAAAACGTAACTATCTAATCTTTGATGACATTTGCATGGTGCCTAAGTTAAGGAACTTAAGTGCCTTGGTTATCCTTGAACTTAGGAAACTTAATTGCTATGATAAGTATTCTTGAACGTTAAACTTCATGTAGAATTATTTAATGCACTTAACTTGCAGTTTAATTTTAGCTAGAAGCGAAAACCAACGTTTGTGTGTGCATTAACTTTCATTTTATTTGTTTGTGAAGACTTGTTGCTCCATTGAAGCAATGCTGAAGTTCTTGAAGAAGAAAGGCTATGATGTGACAACATCCGACGATGCAGGCAGATTTGTATGCAACTATGTCTATTATCACTCTCTTCGGTTTGCAGAACAAAAGGGACACAAATCACTTTTTGTGCACGTTCCTCTCTTTTCAAGCATTGATGAAGAAAAACAAATGCAATTTGTTGCCTCCCTCTTAGAGGCTATTGCTGCAACATGTTGACATAAATTAATCTAAGTGTTTATGTTTCAGTCTTCTTCATGTTTGTCTGTAATGTGCTTGTACATGGAACATCATCATTGTGATGATAAATTACCAATCACAAACTGTTTTCAATTTCTTCTTTTTTCAAATTGATAAAAACTGATGCTTGATGCAAAATTCATATATATATAAACCTTGCTGGGTACCAGTGTTGTATGTCAATTGTCTAGACAAGAAAAGGGTGGAAAAGTTTGTTTTTTTTTTGTTTTTTTTTTTTGTCTTTAGCACTTGAGCCAATAATGTATGGAAAGGTGATGACTTTGATCTTAATGTTCAAATTTCAATGCTTTTTCTGTTAACCTTTTCCCAATCCCATCCTCTAATGCATAATTATCAATGCAAATCAATAAATTACTACCTTTTGCCCGTACTATAACAACCTTGGCACCGAAATATTACCCACCCATATCATCCTCAACCAACGCCCTGCTTTTGGCCTCTTACTGCGAATCCAATCCACGTGATGCCGTTTACAGCACAAACAGGATTATTGATATCTTGATCAAATCTGGGCGATTAGGGGATGCACACAAGTTGTTTGAAGTAAAGCTAATAAGGGATGCCGTTACATATAATTTGCTGATTTCTGGGCATGGTAAATATGGAATCCCTGAACAAGCTCTCTATCTTTACTATGAAATGATTTCACAAGGAATAAGAGAAAATCCATCAACATTTTCTTCTGTTTTAAGTATCTGTAATAATTCTGGGTTTTCAAGAGAAGGCATTCAAGTTCACTGCAGAGTTATTAAGTTCGGGTTTGGTTTCAATCTGCACATTGGTAGTTCACTTGTCGGTCTTTATATGCGTATGGGACTTGATGATTTGGCTTTGAATTCGTTTGATGAATTGCCTGAGAGAAATTTAGCGATATGGAATTTGGTCTTGCGGAGGTTTTGTGAACTGGGTCGATTTGATGAATTATTAGGGTTGTACAATGAAATGAAACTAGATAATTTGGAGTTGAATGGCCTTAGTTTTTGCTATTTGATCCGTGGATGTTGTAACAAGAGGTTTTTCAATGAAGGGAGGCAGCTGCATTGTCATGTGATTAAGGTCGGATGGGTAGAATCAAATATTTTCGTTGCTAATGCTTTGGTGGATTTTTACTCTGCATGCGGAAGTTTAAGCGATACAAAGACATCATTTCAAGCAATTCCACAGGAGGATGTTATATCGTGGAATTCAATTTTGGCTGTTTTGGCAGATAGTGGCTTACTTTTTGAGGCTTTTGAAATTTTTTACATGATGCAGTTTTGGGGTAAGAAACCATCAATTCGTTCACTTGTTGGTTTCTTAAATTGGTCAAGTAGGAGCGCAAATATTATATTTGGAAAGCAGATTCACTGTTGTGTGTTGAAGCTGGGTTTTGACAAAGGGAGTGTGTATGTACAATCTGCACTAATTGACATGTATGGGAAATGCTTTGACATTGACAATTCAGTTTCTGTATATGAAAGTGTCCCTAAGAGAACTTTGGAGTGTTGTAACTCCTTAATGACCTCTTTGTTGCACTGTGGCATTGTTGGTGATGTGGTTGAGATGTTTGGTCTGATGGTCGATGAAGGAATTGGAATAGATGAAGTCACATTTTCTACTGTGTTGAAAGCATTATCCGAGTCAGTTTCAGTAACTTTGGCTAGCTGCAAATTGGTGCACTGTTGTGCAATAAAATTTGGCTTTGAATCTGATATTGCAGTTTCATGTTCTTTGATAGATGCATATTCTAGGTCTGGTAATGTTGAACTTTCACAAAAGGTTTTTAAACAACTTTCTTCACCAAATGTCTTCTGTTTCACATCAATCATCAATGGATTTGCCCAAAACGGGTTAGGAAGAGAATGTCTCCAGGTACTTGAAACCATGATCCAGAAGGGTATGAAACCTGATAAAGTGACATTCTTGTGTGCATTGACTGGATGCAGCCATTCTGGGTTGGTTGAAGAAGGGAGATCGGTTTTTAAGTCAATGATATCTGGGCATGGAATATCCCCAGAAAGGGAGCATTTTTCTTGCATGGTAGATCTGTTGGGGCGAGCAGGTCTGCTAGATGAAGCTGAAGAATTGCTGCAACAAATACCAGGAAGGGGGGATTGCGTTATGTGGAGCTCATTGTTGAGAAGTTGTAGGGTCCACAGAAATGAAATGGTAGGAAGAATAGCAGCAAAAATTTTGTTGGAACTTGATCCAGGAGATTTTGCAGTTTATTTACAAGTATCAAACTTTTATTCTGAAATTGGGGAATTTGAAACTTCAATGCATTTTAGAGAGATTGCAGTCGCAAGAAAGATGACAAAGGAGATTGGTCATAGTTTAATTGATATGGACAGTTGCCATTAAGACATGGAATTCTGCACCAAAGGGCAAGTCAGCCATCAACCTTAGAGCCTCAGAGGTAGTGTGCTATAGCTTCAGCTTTGTTTTCATGAGGTGACAATTTCTTGTGAAGTCCACATCTCCATTGAACAGTTGTGAAAAGGTTTCATACTGTCTTTTGCTTGAAGCATATAATAGTGTGCATGCAGTGGACGATTAGGATCTGCCTTTTGGTTGCCCCGTTAGGTCAAATAAAGCAATTGACCTTCTTACATTTTTTTTTCTTTTGAAGGATTTTGGATTGTTTTTATGCCACATATTGTTTATTCATGTGATATATAATTCTCCATTTACGGAAATGATATTGCCTTTGCAGAAATATTTTATCCATTTCTCTTGGACAGAGAACAGAAATCTATTCTCTTGAATGATTAACTTCTGTGTACTGGTTGAAGAGTAAAGCAAACAACTTAAAAAAATTTTCCTTGTACTTTAAGTGTGGGCATGTAGAAAATGTTGTTCCTTCATACACTTTTAAGTTAAGCCATATAGCCACAAAACCCCTCATTTCCATATCTAATCTGCACGTATAAATTGTAACCCAATGTTTATATGGATTTATATAAATCAATCAGTGTTGAAACAACCAGATCAGAAAAAAATATGGATAAATTATTCATCATTTTCTTCCTTGGTTTGCTGACCATGGTTCATGGAGTTGCAGGAAACATGCTATATAACAACATTGGCCTGCTTGAGGAACTTGAAAGCTTTGAAATAGATGATCAAAATGAGGAGGAACTTTTTGAACCCCCGGCATGGACAAGTGAACGTAGTGGCAAGGTTCTTGTAAATGTTGATAGCTTTGGTGCAGCTGGAGATGGAGTTTCTGATGATACCAAGGTGCATATTTGAATTCTTGCATTGAAATTTATATATGAAGCCTATGTTAAATGTTGAAGTTCCTTAAATTTTAACAGTGTGATAGCCTGACAACAGATTGTCATCAGGATGATAGCCTATCATTTTCTTATAATTCAATGTATCAGCAGCTAAACTTAGAATTGATGCATAAGCTTAAACTTTATCTTTGACAAAGCTGAACTTTTAATGAAATTATCACGAACCCAATTAGTGAATGCAATGCTACTGTTTTTCACTCAAATTAGTTATTGTCGCCATTATTATTGCTTTATTTCCTCTTATAGGTTGAGTTTTTTCTGTTGTATTATTACAGGCCTTTGTCAGTGCTTGGAAGACTGCCTGTAGTACACCAAAAGCAGTTTTTTTGGTTCCTTCAGGACGCAGCTATTTAGTTAATGCAACTAGATTTAAGGGGCCTTGTCAGGAGAAGTTGATCATCCAGGTAAATTCAGTTTTGTTTGAATTTGAAATTGAAGCTGTATGGTTCATAAATTGTTTCATTGGGAATATTGATATGGGTACCTCAATGGTTGGGTGTGCTCAGTTTTATTCTCAGCATTATCTTCAATGTTAACATTTCATTTTCATCATGATTATACAGATAGATGGGAAAATAGTGGCACCTAGTGAACCTGAGGAATGGGATCCAAACCTTCCACGACTCTGGCTAGATTTCTCTAAACTGACTGGAGTTGTTTTCCAAGGGCATGGAGTCATTGATGGCTCCGGCAGCAAATGGTGGGCAGCATCTTGCAAAAAGAACAAGACAAATGTAATATCTCTAAATAATTTACTCTATTGCTCAATTAGTGCTTGATTACTGCAAATCAACAAATATAATGTAACATATGTTGTTCTTGTTTTCTTTACAGCCTTGCAAGGGAGCGCCAACGGTAAGGACCTTTTCCCTTAATTTTACCACAGTTTCTCTGAAAACAAGCATGCAAAGCATTTAGTTCTAAAACTATACTAATGTGCCATGTGAGATTTAACAGATAAGGTCTTTTGCAGGCATTAACTATTGATTCGAGCTCATCTGTGAAGGTAAAAGGCCTGACTATCCAAAACAGCCAACAAATGAATTTTGTGATTGCTCGATCAGCATCCGTACGAGTGTCCCAAGTACTCGTCTCAGCTCCAGGAGACAGTCCGAACACTGATGGAATTCATATTACTGAATCAACTAATGTTGCCCTTCAAGACTGCAAAATTGGAACAGGTTTTTCAACTTTTTGCATTTTCTGTTGTACAAGATATAGAACTGGAGATACAAATACCAATCTTATATTTACATTCATTTGTAAAAAAAAAATGACAAGATGTAAAATAAAATGGAGAGGGAGGAAGGAGGAATGCTAAATGCTTTCCTACAGGAGAAAATTTCATTTTTCTCAATGTTGATCCTATAGGTAAGCATACTCACAAGTTCTGTTGTGGTGATGTTACATGTGATATTCAGGTGATGATTGTGTCTCCATTGTCAATGGTAGCTCTGGCATCAAGATGAAGAGAATTTTTTGTGGACCTGGTCATGGTATCAGGTATCACTATTTCACAAATTACTGCCCCTAATTCCATAACTCGCCGAAGGAAGATCTGTGTTCATATTTCCATTATTTACTTTTTTTCTCTCTTTTGCAAATTTATGTACTTAGTATCGGAAGTCTAGGAAAGGACAACTCCATTGGAATAGTCACAAAAGTGGTCTTGGATACAGCATTCGTCAAGGAGACAACAAATGGCCTCAGGATTAAGACTTGGCAGGTAATACTACTGCACACTATGATGAAGTCATTAACTGTACAAAACAACACAGATACTGCATACCATACATAGCAAGTAATTTGTTGTGTACATCCAGAAGTGCCAACTACATTCTGTTATTCTGCTGCAGGGAGGCGATGGTTATGTTCGTGGGGTACGTTTTGAAAATGTGCAGATGGACAATGTTGCAAATCCCATCATTATAGATCAGTTCTACTGTGATTCCCCCAAAGCCTGCCAAAACCAGGTACTTTCTCCTCAAGTTATATTTCACAAATTGAGCAACAAAATACATCATTTTTTGGCACCAATCGAAAGCCTGACAATTATGCGTTTATCTTGTTAGACATCAGCTGTAAAAATAAGTGAAATCATGTATCGGAATGTCACTGGTACTACAAAGAGTGCAAAGGCTATGAACTTTGCCTGCAGTGACACAGTTCCTTGCGAAAACATAGTCCTGAGTAATGTCAACTTAGAGAAGGAAGATGGCGAAGTAGAGACTTACTGCAACTCTGCTCAAGGCTTTGGAATAGGTGTTGTTCATCCTTCAGCTGACTGCCTAAATTCCAAAGACAAAGACTATAGTGATGTTGGTGAGACTGACATTGATGAAGAAGAATATATTACTGATCAGACAGAAATAGCAGAAGTTGCTGAATCCAGCAGTGAGGCTATTGTTCATACTGAGCTCTGATTTGGTTTTCTTCGGCAATTAAAAACAACCATATTATATATAGCATCTAAAATAGCAATATACTGAAGTTGATAATTGATATGTAGTCCACTAGTAGGGATTTACTGGAGGAGGATTGAGCAGCCCATGTCAAAATTTTATGGGAATTTGCATGAGGTTATGTATGTAATGTAGCTATATATAATTCCAACTGCACTTGAACTTATGTATCATAAAAATGTAGAAACCAATGAATGCTGCTGTTGATATTCAAGAAAAAACTATAAAGTTAATGAGATTTATTACTACTTTTTTTAAGTATTGTGTTTATTTCTTCCTCCTTGCCTTTCTGCTTTTTTCAACAACAATAATAATTCCAACTTTTTTGAGTTTTTCATGCGAACTTGTTTTGGTTTTGGCTAGTCAGCAAATCCAAACTTCTTTTGTGAGAAACCCAAGTCTAGATAAACCCACCTTAAATCTCTCTCTCTCTCTGTGTTTTTTTTTTCTTTTCTTTTTTAACAAAACGAAACTAAAAAATTCAATTGTAATTTTTGTTATAAATAGAGGCTGATTTGATGGAGAAATTCTTGAATAAACCAGGTTCGTCATGTAAGATTATGAATTTTGTACTGCATTTCTACCATGTGGTATTATTAAATAAAAATTAATTAAATTTTAATTTTGATACTATCTATAGTTAACTATGGCACATAATTAGCATATGACAGAATTCTACATGGTGAACTTGGTTCACCCAAGAATTTCTCCAATTTCAGCCATAGTAAATTCAACAAATGCTATACACTTGACAATCTCATTAACAATCTCATAGGAATTAATTAAAAAATTTAAATAAATAGAAATAAGTAATAATAATAATATAATAAAAATGGCAAATAAAAATGAAAACAATGAAATTATTACAAAATAAAAATTTAAATTGATTTATTCCTTTTTTTATAAATTTAATTAGTAGCTTCTTAATAAAAAAAAAATGAAATAATTTGATGAAGGTAAAAAAAAATAAAGAGTATTCTTTTAAAAGTATGTACTTTTGTTATTACAAGTGTTTAACCTATTCTCAATTAAGTTAATTGTCACGACTTGAATCCGAGGGCATATGACCGGCACTAAAGAATGGATAGGCATAAAGCTCTCGAAACCCGGAGTAAGCCTTAAAGAAAAGAAAAATAAAACCTCCAAATTTAAAACTTTATTTCATACAAGAACACATTATCAAACTAATTTTTCTAAAAATAACATAATCGTGCGCGCATAAAATGTTCTCCATTATCAAGTATCATAAATCAATCTTAAATATTATAAATAAGTGTGGTTAATTAAAATGCAATACATAAGTATACTTAAGTTATACAAACTCATAGTACAAATAATACTACAGTATTCTAGATTTATCACTACAATACAGTTTATAATGACTTACATAATATAGTCGGTGATGAAGAAATTCAACATAGAGGCAATCTGAGGTTGAATGCCCAAACTCCTGAAAAAAAATAGATTGAGGGGAATCAGATCTCACTGAGTAAGTTAATAAAAAAAGTTGTACGGTTTGAAAACCATACAGTTTTAGTGAAAATAATTTATAACATATATATATATAGCTTTTGAAAAATTTCGGTAGAACCCTAAACCTAAATTTATAAATGGCCAACTGGGCCCACTTAATCCTTCTAGACTGTCGGTCCCAGAGAGCAAATATATCAATTGAGGCATCAAGCCGCAGTAATCCCCTTAATCCAAATATATGGCACTGGCGGTCCCCGAGAGCTAAGGCATCCACCAAGGCACCCATCCCAGTCCATTATTAACTTTTCAATCACTGGTGGTCCCCAAGAGCAAAGGCTTCTACCGAGGCACCCATCCCAGTTTATATCCACAAGTCATACATACATCGGATCCATCTCTCAATCTCTACCATGTGCACACGATCCTAGTAAAACCCATCAGGTAGCCCATTCTACCAAAATTTCTCAAAACTAAATTTAAATAAATAAAATGCACTTAAATCATAAATAGCAGCATTTAAATTAAATAAATCATATAATGAATACTAAAAATATGAGCGCACGCATCTTTAAATAAAACACACACACATATCAATTTATCAACTTATAGGACGAGCGAGAAGGCTGACGACTATGTGTTTATCTCGATCCAATAGCTCCCGCTCTAGTATTCTCTAGAAAAAAATAACATACTTATTTTAAAAAGACATCTATGGAATTAAAATAAAAAATCAACAGAAATAGCAAAATTCTAGACTGATTCGAGAAAGACCAGATAAGACTCAATAGATAGGGAAAACCTTAATTAACAATAGGAATTTGCGGAAGATGTCACGTTTTACGAGAAAATCGATCAAAATTTCAGCAGAGTTTCCTCTATAAAACAGACATCTCTATACCATAGGTAGAGTCATTCCTGCATAAAAAACGCACTTCTAAAAATTCACACACAGTCTACACTTGGGTCGGCTCTGCAACACAGTATTAGCTCGATCGAGTTCACAACTCAACAAAATATCACAAGTTAATTCTAACTAATAAAATTCATGAAAATATTACTTTCATAAATAAACATTAAAATCATACTTAAAATATAATATAGCACTTAATTAAATTTAATTAGGCATAAATATATAAAAAATCATAATTTCCAATAATATATATTATTCTTAAAATATGCATATATAATCCGTAATTAATATAACTATCGACAAATACTTCATACCAAATATATCGAATATAACCATATATATATTTGTTACCAAAATAACATATTATACATACATATATATATATATATATATATATATATATATATATATATATATATATATATAATATTTGGAAACAATATTCAAAATTAACATTACTTAATTAAAAGTACCAATTAATTTATAAAAATCCTCTAAACCTCCTAAATATTAATAAAACTAACTAAAATATATATAACTATTGTTAGCATAAAATTACATATTCATCCATATAATAGAAAAAAAATACACATAATACTCAAAATAATACCTAATATATTATTTGAAATTAATTTTTAAAAATTAGTGTTAATTAGTCAAAAATAATAAATAATTTGTAAAAACCCTTTTTAATCCCTTAAATATTATTAAAATAAACCACAATCCATTATTTAGTTATAATTAGCACAAAATTATGTTTTTACCCCTATATTACATAAATTTACATAATATATTATTATTACTCAAAAATTCCCTAAAAATTATACAAATACCTAAGAATTATTTTCTCAACATCAATTTTCTTAATATTAATAAAAATATAAAAAAATAATAATTTCTTCCAAAATATAAATTTAACCTAATTATCCACATTTGACATAAACCTAAAATAATTATAAAAATAGTATAAAAATCACAAAAACTATAAATCAAGTTCTAGAATTAATAACATTTAATGATAATACCAATTATCACAATTTCATAATTTTTAACAATTAATTTTTGGAAATTAATAAAATATTAATAAAATATCCAAAATCCACAATTAACACAATAATTTTCTATAATCTTAAATAAAATCAATATACCAAAAATAATTAACATTAATTACTCTAATTACTAAGTAAACTTAAATAAAAATCAAATAAAAATCAAATCAAATAAATAAAAATCAAATCAAATTCTGTAAAATAAAAAAATCAAAATAATATACCAAAATTGGATTTAAACAACTAACTAAGTATAATTAACCATTTAACTTAGAATAGATGAAGTTTAGCACTTAAATCAACCTAGACAACCAGAAAACGACCCTAAAATAACCCTAAACCACCTACTGTCTACCTTGATTTCCGACGTCAAAAATGGGTTGCAACAACGAGGCCTGGCGTTGACCGATGCTTGAGAAGGCAAGGCAAGCTAAGGGAGCAACGGCGACACCAATCTAGTTCTGACAATGGTGGTGAGAGCTCAAACCGAGAGAAAGAGAGACCAGAGGGAAAGAAAAGGAGAAGAAGAAGTGGTTGGTGGCTGCTGCGGCGGTGATGGCTGCTCCGAGAGGTTGAGGCACGCCGGAGGGAGAGGGAATGTGGCGGTGGTGGTGACAGACGGGGAGGAGGGGCAGCGGGGTTGGGTGTTTTTGGGTTTCTTGGGTAGTGGCTTTTACACTTTCATATATATATATAATCCCAATTTACATACTATATACGTATATTCACACACATGCATATATATATATATATATATATATAACACCCTAAAATAATAATAACATAAATCTATCTCAATTAAATAGCTAGATAATTAACAATTATATAATTTAATTTAAAATTATTTATTAATCATACAAATTCAAAAATTACTTTATTTAAATTACAAATATGGGATATTACATTAATAAAAATATGTATAAGTGAATTTAATTATTGATAACTTGTTTCTAAAACTCTTGAGCTTGAGACCCTGCAATCAACGAATAGTGGGTAAGGTGAGAGGTGGGGAGAGTCCTCACAAATACTTCGATGCCTAAATCAAAGAACAGAAAGAGAGTTTGTATAGAGAGTAAAGAACAATTAGAATATAAAAGAATGAAATACTGTAGAATGAGAGGTATATGGTACTATTTATAGTGAAACTTAAACTTGAAAGGAGTAACATTCTTTGTGGGATAGGAATTCTAATCATAGTAGGAGAGTATTTCTTCTCTGTTTAGAAATCCTCTTCGGGGTAGAGTTCTTTCCATGAATGAATTTTATTACCTTCTCTGACCGGATAATCCTATTCGGAAAACAAAAACCCTTTAGTTAAATAAGAATATATATAAGCGGTATCAATTTTTAAGAGTGTTAAATGTTAATTTTGAACTTTTAAAATTTACCAAATAAAAATAAAAAGAGTTAATATATTATAGGAGTAACAATTTAACCCTCTTTAATCCTCATTCAAATACATTTTTGCATTATATGTAAAAAAAAAAAAAAAACAAATAAAAGAGATTTCAAGATATAAACTTCTAATTTTTTTACTTACGCAATAGATGACACCACTAAATTGTTTCATGACTGTGTAGCATGTTTCCAATACATTAGTAAAACAGACATAATTTGCACTTAGGAATAAAAGGAGAAATAGCACCGCAAGATGAATTCCTAGTGAGAGCTAGACATGACATTTGCCAACATTTTTTTTAAAATTTAAGAGGAGAAAATAAGTATCTAACTGTGATTTATTGATATAACTTTTTAATGTTTTTTAAACAGGGAGAAAATAAAATAAATATCAAACTCTTAACTTACAATTTTTTTAAAAAAAATTATACTATTAGACAACTTAATTCTTATAGTTATAATTTTTTTTTATTGAAAAAAAGTATTTCTTTCACATTTTATGATTTTTAAACTGAAGTAGACATAAATAATAACTTTAAAAATATACCGATTACTTCTAAATTAACTTCTAGAAAAAAAAAAAAGAAAAAAAATAAAAAGAGACATAGCGGTAGTAAATGAAAAATGAGACGTGGCCGGAACTGCTGAAGCGGAATCAGACAGAAGGTTTCAGGCAGCAGGAACATCGATGGCAGTTGCTGGTTGGATGATCATCGATAGAAACCGTGTGTTATGTCTTGAAAAATTGAATTATTTATTAGTAGAAGTACTGAAACAGTAGGGCTCCTAGAAGTCAATAGGAAGGACGACGAAAATGAAGAAGCAGCTTAGAATAATGATCTTTTTGAAAATTTTGACAATTGCATGCACCTTCAACGCAATCGAAGTTTCGTTTCTTTTCTTCTCTTTTGTGCCTAGTTACTATTGAGACATTCCGTGAACAGTATCCAATGCAAAAAGCTTTTACATTTTATTTATTTATTTTATCACAAATGACTTTTCAAATAATTTTTTATTAATAAAATATAGTATTTTGTTCAAATGAACAATTTATTTAAAATAAATTTTTTATTTTGTTATATTTTATTTGATATAAATTTATAATTTAAGTTAATCTTTTATTTGGTAAAAAATACCCTTTAAAAATATATTGTGTTTTTTACATTTTTTTAATTTTATTACATCATTAAAAGTGTAATGAATTAAAATTTAAAATTCATATTTTTTCAAAAATATTTATTTTTATTATATTTTTAAATTTTAATGTTACAACTTGTAAATTTTTATTTTTTAATTAAAAATTCGTTAATATAAAATCGCAATTATATGAAATATCTACATTAAGGTTAGACTTATAGGCTTACAGTGCTTAACAGCTAAGAGCATACATATTGCTTAGATTTATTTTAATAGTCCTTTACATATTTAAAAAAATTAATTATATTTACAAACTAAAATCATATTAAGACAAATTAAAACATATATAATTATTAATATTTGTACAAAAAATAATAATTTAAATTTTTTTATTAACTTTTAAAAATTACATAATCAACCTTAATTAAAACATATTGAAGAAAAGAAGAGTGATAAGAGATAAAATAGAAATGTTATTGAGTGATATTGAAGTGGGGAGTGATATTGAAGAGGGATATTTATAATTAAAATTTTTATTAAATAAAATTAGAAAATAAATTAAATTAAAAAATTACCGTTTTTGAACGTTGATAAAAAATGACCTTTTTTTTTTTACATTACCACTCTTAATGAATTATTTTATGTAGCTTTTATTTTTATTTTTATTTTTATTTAAAAAAAAAAAACACTTACCCCAAAAGGGCTGCAAGTTGCAATCATTATGGGTGTAATTTTCATGACGCGCATAACATACCTACTGTGGGTGTCGTGTAATAAATATGTGGATGCCTAAAGATTTTGTTCAGCCACTTCTATGGAGGTACAAACCTCCTGCTGGCCATTTTTTATTTTTATTTATTTATTTATTTTACAAAAGTAAGGCGGTTAATATTCACCCTTTTTTGGAAAAGCTGAAACTAACCTTTGAATATATAATAATAATAATAACCTTTGAAACTAACCTTTGATATATAATATATTATTATTATTATTATTATTATTATTATTTAATAATAATAATATATTATTATTTTAAATTTTTAACTAATTTATAATTAATTTAACTTGATTATCGTACTGAAATGAGTGATTTATATTAATGAAAAAATTCATATTAATTTTCATTTATATAACAAAATTTTAATTAATATAATACTAAAAAATAGAATTATTCATTTTAATTTTAATTTTTATATTTATTTTTTTACAAAATAAATCTTATTTGTAAAGATATATTTGCTATGTGATAAATATTTTTTCCCTTTCTTTATTTGTTTGGTTTATTGCAAAAAGCTCAATAAAGTATCACTTTTTAACTGCTTTAATTGGAGACAGCTGAAAAGCAACCCTCGACAAGGACTGAGCGAAGAGATCTCCTGACCAAATTGAGCGGGATGAGGTGACCTTTAAGTTGTCCTTGAAGGACAATTTACGTTGAGGGCGACCGTAAATGGGCAGGAATAAATTGGCAACATGCAATACCGTGAAATTTGTAAAAAAGTATTGGAATTTCGCTATTTAAAATAACCGTGCACATTCTTTAAAAAAAAAAAAAAACCATTCACACCTTGAATTATAAGTTTCTAATAGTGTAGTTTTTTTTTTTTTTTTTTTTCATGAAAACTCAATAATTTAATTAGATTTACAGATATAAGACAAATAAACTCAGCTATATTGAAAAAATAATCTAATTACTATGTAATTATGCATAACGGGTAGAGACTTTTACACTCCCTTCATTTATAAATGTATTCTATTTGAATTTTTATGTTAGATACAATGACTTAAGTACCCTTCATTCAAAAATTAAATTTCTATCAACTTAATTAATATTTATAAAATATTTCTTTTAATTATTTCATTTTATATTGATTTTTCACTACATGTAATATTCATAATATTATATTCTACCATTTAATTAAAAAATTTTAATAGATACTTAAAATTAAACTCATCATTAATTTTTTTTATGTTGTATAATACTCTATCTATTTGTAGACGGCGGAGTTTAGAGCGCGTCCAATTGTTTGACGACCACGGCATTGTGTGGGCTCGAGACCCATTAGAAAATACGATATAGGTCTTGGGCCTATTCGGAGATAGAGTCGTCATCCGGATAAAAGTTGAGACACACTATACAGCAACTGGATCCCATGCGGGTTCCTAGAAGCCGTCATTAGAAATCAGGTTCGGAAACTGGGTATGAGCATTTGAATGCTCATCTAACATTGCGGTTAACTTCCATTTGTGTTTTGCGTTTTATTACCATTTAATTATTTAATTATTTCCTCATTTACATTCAAAATTGCACTTGCCTTCATTCACTTTCCAAGTTTTATAATTTCAAGTTTACATGTTAATCCAATTTCATGCTTTTAAGTCCCAACATTTAGCAGAAATAAAATAAATAATAATTTACAACTATACATTTAAAATCAAATGGGGAAAGGGATTAAGGATTACAACGCTTTAGGCAAGATAAAATAATAATATACAAAAAATAAACCAAACATATACTGAAAGTAAACCGATACAAACAGTGAGCACAATGGTATAAGAGAGATAGCTAATGAAGCCAACTACTTAATGATGGAAATTATCAAGTAATTCCTGCAAATGACACACAATTAGTCCTTCCCTCCAAAAATGAAATCAGATGTTCTTAAAGAAAAGGGAATTCATGTTGCGAAGTAAGGAAATCATTAAATATCAAGATAGTCATCATTATAAAATGATAGAGCTATGCTTAATGTCAAAAAGGCAATACTAAAGTGGACGTTAAGACAAGCATTAATAAAAAAAAGTAAAGCTAAAAAAGAGCCGACTTATCAATTTGGCGATCGCCTTATTGATGAGGCGATCGCCTCATCAACAGGGCCCCTTAATATTTCTAAAGCAAAAAGAGCATACAACACACGTAAACAAAGGAGAGAAACTTCTTGGAGGCCTATCAATGGGGCGATCGCCTCATTGACAATGATCAATAGGCCGATTCTGACTCTCAAATGTTTAGACTTCTACTTTATATAACAGTACATGCATATACACACTCTACAAGCATCAAACTATAACTACATGCAAAAGTCTTCAAAGATCACATCAATAAAGTGAGATATTAAGCAAGATAAACTAGAGATAAACCTAAAATATACTAATAACTTAGTTACACACAAGTAAGAACACATAAAGTGATGCACATATCAAGTTTAAGTGCAAGTTTTCTACCAAAATGAGAGGCCCTCAAAAATGTTTTTGATTGTGATCTTTGCTAGGATGTGATATCTACTTTTGACATAAGCTTCTTCCTTCTTCTCTTAGGAAAATGTGGACTTTCCCTTGCTTCAATCTCCCCTTCCTCCTTGAGGATTTTTTTTTCTTTTTTTCTTCCTTTTTTTTTCAGAGCTCTCCCTTCTCTTTTTTCCTCATAAATTTTAATGGTCCTCCTTTCTTCTTTTTTTTTCTCTCTCTTTCTCTTTTATTCCCTAGCTTCCCCATGCCCCTAAGCCCTCTAGCTCATCATAAGCCTCCATAGCCTTTTTCTCTTCCCCAAAAATCTCTTTCTTACTCAAGAATCAGGTCTGGTGGGTGGGGCCTACACCACTTGGCCATCATGGTTGCAGTTGCAAGTGGGTTGTCATAGAGGCGGTGCTTCTTTGATGAGGCAATTGCCTCATTGCACTAAGGTGACACCCCTTTGGCCCAGGCCTGCGTTGGGCCAAATTTGGATAGTTAGGCTAGGTTTTAGGCTTTTTAGTCTTTAGTTTTTCAATCTACTTTCCATTAGAGATTCAGACTTCATTCTCATGTCCAAGTTTCATATTCTTATCATTAGGCTTGATAATGGGCCAGTCAAACCAAGTGCCCCTAATTTTTCCCCTAACATGGGCTGACTGAATCGAATGTCTACAGTTTACCCTCTGATTTTTTGAAAATTCAAATGCATGCAATGACCATTTTTTAAAAAATCACATGCACAACAACAAACAAACAATAAGATAAAAAGCATACCTGACTCTCAAGTTCCACTTGAGAGATGAATCATTCAATTCTGAAATGTGACCGTGATCCTCGGGTTTTCCTGGCCCGATCAGCCACTCATTAATATATGATAAAGATATTTGAAAACTATCAACCTCGGGTTTTCTTGGCTCAATTACCATCTTACTGGGGACATATACTTATGGGTTTTCTTGGCCCAACCATCCGTCACCTGAAATATGATTCTCAGGTTTTCCTAGCTCGATCGTCACAACACTTGAAACATAATTCTCTAGTTTTTATGGCCCGAACATCATTACACACAAATATGATTCTCGGGTTTTCCTAGCCCGATCATCACAACATCGAAACATGATTCTCGGGTTTTCCTAGCCTGATCATCACAACACTGAAACTTGATTCTCGGGTTTTCCTGGCCCGATCATCACTGTGGATGTGGTTTTTAGATTTTTCTGGTCCGATTATAATCTAGTGGTATAACTCTTTCTAAAACGTTTACATGTTAGTATTTTTTTTAAACTAGTACAAATAATTAATTTTTAACACCATGAGGGTGAGAGAGAGGGTGAGTGTTTGAACTCAACTCTCTTCAAACTAAATGTTCATACCTTTTTGAATTTTGCTTTTATCAAACTGTATGTTCACATCTTTTATCACTTGAACGACTCATGAAGGACAAAGTTAGTATTGGATCCTTGCATTTGCCCTCCAGTTTGCCTTTTGTTTCTAGTTTGAAAAAAATACTTTCTCCATTTTAAATAAATTGTCACCTTTTTAAATATATTTTTTTAATTATTTGTCACTTTTATATACCCAATGCAACATTAATTTTTTCTTTTCTACTTTATTTTTGTGTTAGCCTTATTTAATATTAATTGATTTTGTAAAATTCTATAAATCTTTCTAATATTTAGAAAAAAGTAATTTAGTCATATTCAGTTATTTTTTTTCCTATAATTAAGTTTATTAAATGTTTTTTTAATCTAAAATGAAATACAAAAAAAACAGTTAGTTTGAAATGGAGAAAGTAATAATAATGAAGTTAATGATGATGATGATGTAAATGATGTGATTTAGTTTCTAATTATGTTGATAATAATGTATAGAAATTGTGATGTTATGTTTTTCATCCCAAAAAATTTTACGTTTTTTTTGGTGGATTGGACAAATCCTGATTTTTAGGCTACATGTTGTAAGAGGATCTTGTCATATATATCTTCTTTGGTTAATTATTCATTACTGTCCAAAAATGGTTCAGGGACCACTTTTGTCCTTTTCAGTTCTTTATATATATATATATATATATATATATATATATTTATTTATTTATTTATCTTTATTTATATTTGGTAGTTATGTGTAGGCGTCCGTTGAGTGCATACCCACGTCCGAGAAAGACAAGTATTTTGTACAACGGCTCGCTAATACATTTTACTCAATTGATATGGTGGGATTGCTCTATAAATTCTAGACTTGAAAAAAAAAAAAAAAATCAAATCCCTGTCTGACCAATCTGAGCTTTATCTTCTTAGCTAACTCTATCATAGAATCAAGAGTAAGATTTGTAGTAGGCATCCCAGTAAATACAGAACCTAGTTTAGTGATATATATAGTAACTGCAAAGTACTGATCTCTCATTAAGTCCTCTACATACTGACCCAATCTGAGGAATTCTCTAGTGTACTCCTCTACTAACCTGTCGCCTTTGGTAATACCCATTAGCCGAATTCTATAGCTCATCCACATAGGCTTTGAGCAGAAATGTCTTATAAATTCTCCCAAAACTGAGCCCATATAAGTGTCGTCATCTGTGGCTGGATTAACTCTATGAACCAATCTAGGGCTAGTCCCTCTATAGTTAACTCAATAATTATGATCCTCTGATACTTGGTATGAGCAGTTCGAGTCCTTATCTCTATAGTATGCAAGAAGTCTATAGGATCTAAAGTCCATCAAATGCTATACTATCGACTCTAGTATAGAATAAGGCTGCCTTTGGGTCATACATACCCTGTTGATACATAGGTTGCATCTACTGAACAACTGGAGGTATTGGCACTATACCTTGCTGAACCCCTAGTACAAAAGCATCATCCTCAAAATCATTATCTACAAGTTCCTCATCCTGTAGCTCTCTCTACCTATGACAACTTGCCATTCCTTGAGGTCTACCTCTACCTTAACCCCTATGCCTAAATGGTGGCTTAGGAGGTAGAATCTCGTCCTAAAAGGACTCCTCATCCTCAGCCTCATCA
The DNA here is from genome assembly GCA_947683625.1 of Mallotus nudiflorus. Lineage (NCBI taxonomy): Eukaryota > Viridiplantae > Streptophyta > Magnoliopsida > Malpighiales > Euphorbiaceae > Mallotus > Mallotus nudiflorus. Next base: position 6,432,043 of record CANTUR010000075.1, on the reverse strand, counting down.
GTCTGTGGAGTGATTTACTCTCTCCTCCTCATTCTGAAAAAAAAACATAGACGTAATTTAGAAAAAAACAAACATCTTATTAGTTACGCGAAATTTTAAAGCAAGGAAGATTTTCAAAGACATAATCGAACCTAATTTACTGCAGTAGTTTCAAAGAAAATTCAAACTCTAACAACCTAGGCCTGACCATACTAAAGTTGGGCTCTGATACCAACTTTATTATGACCCAAACCCGACAGTCATGACCAGCGTTAAGGAATGAGAATTCACGAGAATCCGGAAACCGTAGCAAGCCTTAAAATAAAAACTTAATAAAACATAACCATAAATATGCTCAGAATTTAAACTTTTAATAATAAAGAAGAATCTTTTATAAATAATATCTTAATAAAATTTTTTTTACAATATTCAAGGTACAACCATAAGAGAAAACAACAATATGAAATACTACTACATCATCTAGCAATACAAGGAAAGGATAATTTAAAATTTACATAAATCGACCGAAGAGGAAAGGGTCCGGTGAACAGAATGATTACTAGAGGTTTGATGGAAAGAATCGTGAAAAAAATATTGGGGGGTCACACCTTATTGAGTGAATTATATATATATATATATATATATATATATATATATATGCAACCTAAAGACATAAACATTCAAGCATCAGTATAATAATATTTATATATTTATATTTATTTTAATTTATACATGTATTTCATACAGATGTTCAAAATCCCATTTTCGATAAACAATTAAATGTAATAATAATTAGGTGGAGGATCGGAGCAGAACCCTAAAATACTCCGTAATCTCAATCATAAAATCTCATTAACCAAAAGGCTTACTTAATTCCAAAAATATTTCTCTTCTTAAATTTTGACAGTAGATTGGCCCCAAGACACTAAGCCAACTGAGCTCCCGCAGTCTCACTGCTAGTATGATTGGCCTCAAAACATTAGGTCAATTGAGCTCCCGCAAACATATCACTCTCTCACTAATAATCTTAATAATCAATTATTCATATCTCAAATCAAGAAATTCCATAATATCCATATTAGTATTTTAACGTACTGTTGTGTAACAGCCCTAATGTGACCTACTAGGTGACACGTTCTACAACTATCCTGTAATATCCCGTGTTTTTTAAATATTTTTACACTACACCGGGATATGCAGTGTCAATAATTTTGTATATATATTATGATATTTTATTGAGTTGATATGTATTTAAAATCTATTTTAATTACTGTGTATTATTTTCAGTGTTTTACATAAAATTTTCCCGGGACTTGCATTTTCGGGGAAATTTTCACATAAATATTTTAATATTAATTATTTTAAATATATTTTCGGACTTGCATGAACACATATGTATTTTTAAATACTAAATAAAGCCTACGTGTGTGTATATTTATTTAATTAGGGTTTAATACATAAAACCCTAATATTGTATTATTTATTTATTTATTATTATTTAATTATTTTATTTATTATTTTATTAAAATTTATTTTTTTATTATTATTTAATTATTTTATTTTATTTTATTTTTCTTTTTTCCTTTTTCTTTCTTTTTCTTTTTCTTTCCTTTTTCTTTCTTTTTCTTTTTCTTCTTCTCCTTATTCCTTCTCCCGCGCCCGACGACCACCACCCATTCCCTCCCGCTGCAACTCCGGCCACCTACCGTCGGTGTGCCTCCCGGCTTGCCACCGCCGTTCCCAGTCATCCTCCGCCACCTCCAGCTCCTTTCCCCGGCGCCGGCAGCTCCATTCTTCCTCTTTTGGTCGAAAATCAACCCTTCGCCGTTTCTCCCTCCTCCGGCCACCGTTTTTGACACCGCCGGTCTCTTTCTTCTCCTTGAGCTCCGGTGAGTGTGATTCTAGCTTCGGTTTGAGCTTAAATGGTTTAGATTTACTTAGGTTTCAAATTTTCAATTTCGGCCTATTAGGGTTTTTGATTTTTTTGAGCTTTGAATTGATTGATTCATGAAAACTCCCTTCACAAATGTTGATCCTAGTAGCTTAATATACATGTATGAATTTTTTTGGAATTTTTGGAGATTTTTTGGATTTTTGGGTATTTTTGAATATTTTAATATTATTTTCTAATTTTCGGAAATTAATTATTTAAATTATGAAATTTGAGTTTATGGTTAAATTAGGTGTTGAAATGAATTATAGGAATTTATTTGGAATTTTTATGAATTTCTAAGTATTTATTTTGAATTATTGAAGTTTATGTGATTTTGAGAAATTAGGGTTAAATGTGTTTTTATTTGAATTTAATTGGTTAATTGAGTTTAATTATTGATATTATTGATACATATGTTGAGAAAATTAATTTTGGATAATTGTATAATTTTTGGTGAATTTTTGAAGTAATTTAAGTATATTTATATATATAGGGGTATTTTGGTAATTTTACCCTAAATTGTCTAAAAATGTAATTTAATTGGTTTTATTAGTTATTTAAGGTATAAAAATGATTTCTACAAAATATTTGGTATTTTTAACTAATTAAAACTATTTTTTGTGAATTATTTTCAATTATATATATAATATACGGTTTTTCTAATAAAATGAGTTTTAATCGGTTTTTACAGTGTTTCAAGGTTAATTATGTAATTTTTACCTATGAGATGTATTACTATGTTGTGAGGATATTTTTGGTATATCTGGGATATGTTCTGTGTTTGTGGACCCCGGTCGGTGGACTGTAGTTTGGAGTCCGACCGTGGGATTTTGATTGTGTTGAGCCTATTTTTCAAAGTGTGTTTCTTTACAGGGTCGGCTCTACTCTTTTGAGTAGAGAGATGTCCGTTTTACAGGGGAGGTTCTGTCAGATTTTCGGTAGAATTCTCGTAAAACGTGATGTCCAGTCGAACCCTAATTTCTGATTCTGTGTTAAATACTCTAGATCGAATTCTAGGATTTCTATTAGGGTTATTCTAATGTCTGTCATTATTTGTTTGTTTAGTTGCGTCGAGACCGAGGGCTAGTGGACCAGGCCCGTCGGACTCGTCTCATGGAGCGCATTAGGTGAGTTACTATTTTATATATATATGCTTAGGATGCATGATTTAGAAATGCATGTTTTATGTTGATTAAATATGCATAAATAATTTGATTATTTCTTAAGTTTACATTAAGTATATTTTTGGTATATATTAAATTATATACATGTTTTGTTAATAAAATATATTTAAAATGTTTTTTTAAATATATTTTTAGTTTAATTTATGATTTGATTGGATTTATTTGACGTATATATACTCGAAATATACCTGGTTTACGTTTGGTATATATATGGATTATATTGTTATTTCATTTACATTCATGCATCATTTATTTTTGTGAATGAATGTTTTACATTATTAATGATGAAGGATATCAATAGAACGTGCTACCTAGTGGGCAGCACTAGGACCGAGTATGTACCGGTACGCCTATAGCTTTAGGCTATATTACTAACTTATTTGTGGATATTGATTTAATGTGATTATTGATATGTGAGATGTGGTTTGTGGGTGTGATTGCTGGAGCTCGGTTGACCAAGTGTCTTGGGGCCAATCACACTGGCAGTCAGACTGCTGGAGCTCGGTTGACTTAGTGTCTCGGGGCCAGTCTACTGTCCAAATGGATTAAGTGGATATATTTGGAATAAGTGAGCCTGTATGGCTAGAGTGTTGTTTAACACTATTTCTGAGGTTGCGATATTCTAGGGTTCTATGTGATCCTTCATAAAAGATGTTTTTCAGATAAAATATATAAAATGATTTTATTGCATCTGTGTGCAATTGCCTGTATATATACATATTATATATATACTGTTGACTGTATGCATTATCACTTAGTGTGTATGTATATATTATAGTAATTCACTCAGTGAGGTCTGACTCCCCTCCGTTGACTATTTTTCAGGAGAGTCAACATCCTCAGACCTCAGTAGCAGGTCGATACGCCGGATTTCTTTCGCCCCGGCTTCTTTGTGTAAATTATATACTTGAGTCTTATTTATTTTATCTAAACACTGCAGTAGTTGTGAATTAAAGTGTTGGATTTCATGTATTTTATTTTAAAGAGATGTATTATGTTGAAACTGGATTTGTATTAAAGGGATTTTATATATGTGATGAGATTTTGATTTAAATCCAGTTGATGTGGATAATATTATGATATTGTGATTTTTTTTTATTTTCACTGCATATTATATTGTTACTATTGTTATGGCATGATTTATTTTATTTTTAGGCTTGCTACGGGTTTCGGATTCGAAAGAATTCCTGTTCCCTAGCGCCGGTCATGACCCCTGTTTTGGGTCGTGACAAAGTTGGTATCAGAGCGGAGTTCTGTGTCAGGGCTTAGTTATGTGAGTTGTGGCCCTAGTTTTAAAGTTGTGTTTTCTGTTGGACTACTGTAGTGTATTAGGTTCGAGTATGTCTTGATAAGTATTCCTTGCTGTAGTTTTCAGCGTTATTCCTCCGTTGTCTGTTTTGTCTGAATCTTTCCGTTTATCTTTTCAGAATGAGGAGGCGAGCGCGTGTCGCTCCACCGGTCGTTGAGGCCGAGGATGATGAGTCTTTTTAGGATGAGGTTTTACCTCCTGAGCAGCCAGTTAGATGTAGAGGTCATGGCAGAGGTAGACCTCGAGGAGCGGCAGGTCGCCGTAGGCAGAGAGAGTTACAGGACGAGGAGCCTGTTGAGCCTGAGTTTGATGTTCCTGTTCCTCCAGTTGTTCAGCCTGTTCAACCTGCCTATCAGCAGGGTATGTCTGACCCTGAGGCAGCTTTATTCTATGCCCGAGTTGGCAGGATTGCTTTTGATGGTACTTCTGATCCATTAGACTTTTTGCATGCGATTGAGACTAGGACTCGGACTGCTCATACCGAGTACCAGCGGATCATGATTGTTGAGTTGTCTGTCGAGGGACCAGCCTTGGATTGGTTCATTCAGATGATCCAACCCTATATGATGACGATGACATGGGCTCAGTTTCGAGAGCGATTCATGAGGAGATTTTGTCCAGAGCCTCTTCGTTTGAGTTATCATCTCCGGTTGACTAGTATTTCTCATGGAGATCGATCTGTAGAGGAGTATACCCGAGAGTTTCTTCGGTTGGGTAGATATGCAGAGGATCTGATGCGAGATCAGTATTTCACTGTTACTACGTATGTTACTGGTTTGGGTTCAGCTTTTGCTGGTATGCCTACAGCAGGCCTTACTCTCGAGTCTGTGATTGAGTTAGCTAAGGAGATTGAGCTGAGATTAGTTAGGCAGGGAGCGATGCCTAATTATTACCAGTTGGGAGTTCAGTCGAGTGGATCGCAGGCTACTCCATATTCGAGTTTTCATGTTGGTTCGAGTAGTCAGCAGCGAGGTTCGACTCAGCAGAGTCAGAGACAGCAGCAGCGAGTGCATCAGAGCAGTAGACATGGCCGTGGAGGTCAGCGTAGATCATTCATATTTGGGTCAGGTGCTTCGAGCAGCAGCAGTGGTCGTAGTTCTGGATCAGCGGCTAGTGTTTGTCAGACTTGTGGTAGAGTCCATCAGGGACCGTGTTAGCTGACACCACTGACATGCTTCAGATGCGGGCAGACAGGACATTTTGCCAGATCGTGTCCTTATTCTGGGTATCAACAGCAGCAGATTCCGTGATTCCCACAGTAGTCGATTGCTAGTGCTGCACCCGTGCCATTTCAGTTACCACCAGCCTAGCATCAGAGTTCCACTCAGTTTGTTCCACAGCAGAGTCATGGTAGAGGTACTAGAGGAGGTGCCAGAGGTGTTGGCCAAGCTTCTACCAGTCAGCAGGGAGGTCGAGGTCAGGCCAGAGTCTTCCATTTGACTCAGCAGGATGCTCAGGCATCTAATGCAGTCGTGGCAGGTATTATTTCTGTTTGTTACCTGGATGCTTGGGTTTTGTTTGATCCGGGTGCCACGCATTCGTTTGTTTCTCCCATTTTTGCTTCTAAATCTTGTTGGCAAGCTTCGAGGATGGCTTTTCCTTTATCTGTTGCCACTCCTCTGAGCGATTCCTTGGAAGCCGATATTATTCTTTCTGGTTGTCCAGTTCTCGTGGGAGATAGAGAATTACCCGCTGATTTGATTCTTTTAGATGTGATGGAGTTTGATGTCATTCTGGGAATGGATTGGTTATCTCAGCACTATGCCGTGGTAGATTACAGGAATAAGGAGGTGACTTTCAGAATTCCTGGTGAAGAAGATTTTAAGTTTGTTGGTGATAGGAGTTCAGCACCTCAGAATCTTATTTCTGCTATTACAACTAGGAAGTTGTTGAGGAAAGGTTGCCAGGGATATTTGGCATTGGTCAGGGATACGTCAGTGGAGAAGTTTTCACTCACAGATGTTCCTATTGCTTGTGAGTTTCCTGATGTTTTTCCCGAGGAGTTGCCAAGTTTACCACCTCACAGAGAGATTGAGTTCTGTATAGATGTGGTACCAGGTACTACTCCTATATCTATGCCACCTTATCGTATGGCTCCTGCAGAGTTGAAAGAGTTGAAGGAGCAGTTGCAAGAGTTGTTGGATAAAGGTTTCATTAGACCTAGTGTTTCTCCTTGGGGTGCACCAGTCTTGTTTGTGAAGAAGAAGGATGGTACCCTGAGACTGTGCATTGACTACAGAGAGTTGAATAAGGTGACGGTGAAGAACAAGTATCCTCTCCCGAGGATAGATGATTTGTTTGATCAGCTACAGGGTGCACAGTTCTTTTCTAAGGTTGACTTGAGGTCGGGTTATCATCAGTTACGTATCAGTGAAGCCGATATTCCTAAGACAGCGTTCCGCACTCGATATGGCCATTATGAGTTTCTGGTGATGTCTTTTGGTTTGACTAATGCACCAGCAACTTTTATGGACCTGATGAACAGAGTATTTAGACCGTATGTGGATCAGTTTGTGGTAGTCTTCATTGATGATATACTAGTATATTCGAGGAGTATGGAAGAGCATGTATATCACTTGAGGATTGTACTACAGACACTGAAAGATCATCAGCTTTATGCTAAATTCTCAAAGTGTGATTTCTGGATGGAGAGTGTTTCTTTTCTTGGACACGTAGTGTCTAAAGAAGGTATTCAGGTTGATCCACAGAAGGTTGAGGCAGTATCTGAGTGGCCTAGACCTACTTCTGTTACGGAGATTCGGAGTTTTCTGGGTTTAGCCGGGTATTATAGGCGGTTTGTGCAGGATTTTTCCAGGATAGCAGCCCCTATGACTCGCTTAACTCAGAAGAATGTTAGATTCGAGTGGTCAGAAGCTTGTGAGAATAGTTTTCAGTTATTGAAGGAGAAGTTGACCACAGCGCCAGTATTAGCTTTGCCTAATAGTGTGGATAAGTTCACAGTTTACTGTGATGCCTCTAGAATTGGTCTTGGTTGTGTGTTGATGCAGAATGGAAGGGTCATAGCCTATGCTTCGAGGCAGTTGAAGAAGCATGAGCAGAACTATCCTACACATGACCTTGAGATGGCTGCAGTGATCTTTGCTTTGAAGATCTGGAGACATTATTTGTACGGGGTGACTTGTGAGATATTTACTGATCACAAGAGCCTTAAGTACATTTTCCAGCAGCGAGATTTGAATCTGAGGCAGAGAAGATGGTTGGAACTGTTGAAGGACTATGATTGCGAGATTCTTTACCATCCGGGTAAAGCTAATGTTGTAGCAGATGCCTTGAGTAGGAAGTCCTCAGGTAGTCTTGCTCACATCGGTGTTGAGAGGAGACCATTGATCCAGGAGTTGCATCTGATGGTGGATCAAGGTCTGATGATGAAGATTAGTAGATCAGGTGGACTGTTAGCTCAGTTTAAAGTACGATCTGTACTGAGGGATAGGATTAAAGCAGCTCAGAGCCGAGATCCTATTCTAGAAGAGCTTGCAGAGAATGTCAGAGTAGGGAAGTTCACTGATTTCACACTCGATGATGATGGTGTGTTGTGGATCAGTGGTAGATTGTGTGTTCCAGATGTGGATGACTTGAGAGAGGAGATTTTAGAGGAAGCACATTCTACAGCCTACAACGTTCATCCGGGTGTTACCAAGATGTACTACAGTATCAGAGATCTATACTGGTGGGATGGATTGAAGAAGGATGTCGCTGATTATGTTGCTAAGTGTTTGACGTGTCAGCAAGTGAAAGCCGAACATCAGAAGCCTTCTGGGAAGCTTCAGCCTCTTCCTATTCCCGAGTGGAAGTGGGAAAGGATAGCTATGGATTTTATGGTAGGTTTACCTCGTTCGAAGGATGGATACGACTCCATCTGGGTAATTGTAGACAGGTTGACGAAGTCTGCACATTTCTTGCCTGTGAAAGCCACATATTCAGTTACTAGATTGGCGAAGTTGTATGTGAAGCATATTGTGTGCCTTCATGGAGTACCTGTGTCCATTGTGTCAGATAGAGGTTCGGTGTTTACTTCTCGTTTTTGGCAGAAGTTGCAGGAAGCGATGGGCACTAGGTTGGATTTCAGTACTGCTTTTCATCCTCAGACAGATGGCCAATCTGAGAGGACGATCCAGACACTGGAAGATATGTTGAGGATGTGTGTCTTGGATTTGGGAGGTAGCTGGGATGATCATTTGCCACTTGTTGAGTTTGCATATAATAACAGCTACCATAGCAGTATTGGCATGGCACCATACGAGGCGTTGTATGGAAGGAAGTGTAGATCCCCGTTGAGTTGGGATGAGATTGGTGAGAGAGCTTTGACTGGACCAGAGATGGTTCAGGATGCTGCAGAGAAAGTCACCGTGATCAAGCGCAGATTAGAGACCGCAGTTAGTAGACAGAAGAGTTATGCGGATCCTAGGCGCAGAGATGTGGAGTTTCAGGTTGGAGATTTTGTTTTTCTGAAAGTATCTCTGATGAAGGGTGTGATGAGATTTGGCAGGAAGGGTAAGTTAGCACCGAGATACATTGGACCGTTTGAGATTCTGGAGAGAGTTGGCACTGTTGCATATCGGTTGGATTTGCCTCCGAGTATGTCACAGGTGCATCCAGTATTTCATATCTCGATGTTGAGGAAGTATATCTCAGATCCTTCACACGTGTTGCAGCCTGACAGTGTGGAAGTGAGTGAAGATTTGACGTTTGTGGAAGAACCTGTGGCGATCGTTGATTTTCAAGTTCGACAGTTGCGATCGAAGCAGATTCCGATGGTCAAGGTTCTATGGCGTAGCGACAGAGTTGAATAGCATACGTGGGAGACTGAAGTTGAGATGCGAGATTCTTACCCGTATCTCTTTCCTTCTTGATCTTATCTTTTGGAATTCGGGGACGAATTCTTGTAAGGGGGGAAGACTGTAATATCCCGTGTTTTTTAAATATTTTTACACTGTACCGGGATATGCAGTGTCAATAATTTTGTATATATATTATGATATTTTATTGAGTTGATATGTATTTAAAATCTATTTTAATTACTGTGTATTATTTTCAGTATTTTACATAAAATTTTCTCGGGACTTGCATTTTCGGGGAAATTTTCACGTAAATATTTTAATATTAATTATTTTAAATATATTTTCGGACTTGCATGAACTCATACGTATTTTTAAATACTAAATAAAGCCTATGTGTGTGTATATTTATTTAATTAGGGTTTAATACATAAAACCCTAATATTGTATTATTTAATTATTTTATTTATTATTTTATTAAAATTTATTATTTTATTATTATTATTTTATTAATATTTAATTATTTTATTTTATTTTATTTTATTTTTCTTTTTTCTTTTTTCTTTCTTTTTCTTTTTCTTTCCTTTTTCTTTCTTTTTCTTTTTCTTCTTCTCCTTCTTCCTTCTCCTGCGCCCGACGACCACCACCCATTCCCTCCCGCTGCAACTCCGGCCACCTACCGTCGGTGTGCCTCCCGGCTTGCCACCGCCGTTCCCAGCCATCCTCCGCCGCCTCTAGCTCCTTTCCCCAGCGCCGGCAGCTCCATTCTTCCTCTTTTGGCCAAAAATCAACCCTTCGCCGTTTCTCCCTCCTCCGGCCACCGTTTTTGACACCGCCGGTCTCTTTCTTCTCCTTGAGCTCCGGTGAGTGTGATTCTAGCTTTGGTTTGAGCTTAAATGGTTTAGATTTACTTAGGTTTCGAATTTTCAATTTCGGCCTATTAGGGTTTTTGATTTTTTTGAGCTTTGAATTGATTGATTCATGAAAACTCCCTTCACAAATGTTGATCCTAGTAGCTTAATCTACATGTATGAATTTTTTTGGAATTTTTGGAGATTTTTTGGATTTTTGGGTATTTTTGAATATTTTAATATTATTTTCTAATTTTCGGAAATTAATTATTTAAATTATGAAATTTGAGTTTATGGTTAAATTAGGTGTTGAAATGAATTATAGGAATTTATTTGGAATTTTTATGAATTTCTAAGTATTTATTTTGAATTATTGAAGTTTATGTGATTTTGAGAAATTAGGGTTAAATGTGTTTTTATTTGAATTTAATTGGTTAATTGAGTTTAATTATTGATATTATTGATACATATGTTGATAAAATTAATTTTGGATAATTGTATAATTTTTGGCGAATTTTTGAAGTAATTTAAGTATATTTATATATATAGGGGTATTTTGGTAATTTTACCCTAAATTGTCTAAAAATGTAATTTAATTGGTTTTATTAGTTATTTAAGGTATAAAAATGATTTCTACAAAATATTTGGTATTTTTAACTAATTAAAACTATTTTTCGTGAATTATTTTCAATTATATATATAATATACGGTTTTTCTAATAAAATGAGTTTTAATCGGTTTTTACAGTGTTTCAAGGTTAATTATGTAATTTTTACCTATGAGATGTATTACTATGTTGTGAGGATATTTTTGGTATATCTGGGATATGTTATGTGTTTGTGGACCCCGGTCGGTGGACTGTAGTTTGGAGTCCGACCGTGGGATTTTGATTGTGTTGAGCCTATTTTTCGAAGTGTGTTTCTTTACAGGGTCGGCTCTACTCTTTTGAGTAGAGAGATGTCCGTTTTACAAGGGAGGTTCTGCCGGATTTTTGATAGAATTCTCGTAAAACGTGATGTCCAGTCGAACCCTAATTTCTGATTCTGTGTTAAATACTCTAGATCGAATTCTAGGATTTCTATTAGGGTTATTCTAATGTCTGTCGTTATTTGTTTGTTTAGTTGCGCCGAGATCGAGGGCTAGTGGACCAGGCCCGTCGGACCCGTCTCGTGGAGCGCATTAGGTGAGTTACTATTTTATATATATTTGCTTAGGATGCATGATTTAGAAATGCATGTTTTATGTTGATTAAATATGCATAAATAATTTGATTATTTCTTAAGTTTACATTAAGTATATTTTTGGTATATATTAAATTATATACATGTTTTGTTAATAAAATATATTTAAAATGTTTTTTTAAATATATTTTTAGTTTAATTTATGATTTGACTGGATTTATTTGACGTATATATACTCAAAATATACCTGGTTTACGTTTGGTATATTTCTGGTATATATATGGATTATATTGTTATTTCATTTACATTCATGCATCATTTATTTTTGTGAATTAATGTTTTATATTATTAATGATGAAGGATATCAATAGAACGTGCTACCTAATGGGCAGCACTAGGACCGAGTATGTACCGGTGCGCCTATAGCTTTAGGCTATATTACTAACTTATTTGTGGATATTGATTTAATGTGATTATTGATATGTGAGATGTGGTTTGTGGGTGTGATTGCTGGAGCTCGGTTGACCAAGTGTCTCGGGACCAATCACACTGGCAGTCAGACTGCTGGAGCTCGGTTGACTTAGTGTCTCGGGGCCAGTCTACTGTCCAAATGGATTAAGTGGATATATTTGGAATAAGTGAGCCTGTATGGCTAGAGTGTTGTTTAACACTATTTCTGAGGTTGCGATATTCTAGGGTTCTATGTGATCCTTCATAAAAGATGTTTTTCAGATAAAATATATAAAATGATTTTATTGCATCTGTGTGCAATTGCCTGTATATATACATATTATATATATACTGTTGACTGTATGCATTATCACTTAGTGTGTATGTATGTATTATAGTAATTCACTCAGTGAGGTCTGACTCCCCTCCGTTGACTATTTTTCAGGAGAGTCAACATCCTCAGACCTTAGTAGCAGGTCGATACGCCGGATTTCTTCCGCCCCGGCTTCTTTGTGTAAATTATATACTTGAGTCTTATTTATTTTATCTAGACACTGCAGTAGTTGTGAATTAAAGTGTTGGATTTCATGTATTTTATTTTAAAGAGATGTATTATGTTGAAACTGGATTTGTATTAAAGGGATTTTATATATGTGATGAGATTTTGATTTAAATCCAGTTGATGTAGATAATATTATGATATTATGATTTTTTTATTTCCGCTGCATATTATATTGTTACTGTTGTTATGGCATGATTTATTTTATTTTTAGGCTTGCTACGGGTTCCGGATTCGAAAGAATTCCCGTTCCCTAGCGCCGGTCATGGCCCCTGTTTTGGGTCGTGACATATCCTCCATAATAGCATTTTATAAATAAAATAATAAAATCATAATTAAAATGATGAGATTCATAATAAAACATTACAATATCCATTATTCACAATAAATAAATAAATATATATATATATATATATATATATGAAAACACATATAAATATCCATTAACTATAATAACTAACATTTAATGCAACAAAGCATAATAAAATTCATGTTTATTCAAAATATGGATGCTGGTGACATATTCTATATGCAATGCACACATATAATAATAATTCACAGGTGTGCGCTCCTTTATTCCAGTTCGGCTGGCTCGATTCGGTAGGCCTCGGTCTCGACACAACTATAGAAATAATAATAATAATAATAATAATAATATTATTATTATTATTATTATTATTATTAAATTCCTAATTTTAAACATCTAGAATTTCTAAAGAATAACTGAATTTAGAACATGATTCGATTAAAAGTCAAAACTTAAGACCAACCTAATGTCACATTTTACGAGAAATCTATCAAAAATTCGGCAAAGTCTCCTTTGTAAAACGAACATTCCTCTAAAAAAGTAGAGTCAATTATGCATGTAAACACACTTCAAAATATCCATAGTTCATAAATCTCGAGTTGGGCCCCCTGAACTACATTTATTAACTAATCGAGAACTAACACAATCAACTAACAATAAAACAATATAAATCCTAATAATTCACCAAAAATCATAAAAATTTATTTAAATATCACAAATAAATTTATTTACATAATAAAAGTATAAAAGATATTTATTTCCAAAATAAATAATAAAATTCTAATTTGTAATTAAATTTTATTAATAAAATCCATTCTTCTAATTTTGCAATTAAATAGAATTAATTACAATTAATGATTTAAATTGTTCAAATATATAATAACAATAACCAGAAACTCATTTAAGCTTACAAATAATAAATAAAATTATTATTCATATATTTTTTCAGATATTACTAATAATTAGCTAAAAATAAGAAATAAATTATAGAAATTATTTTAATACTATTTATTACTCAAAAATTTCCTAAAACATAATAATTAATAATAATTTCAACTAAAATATAAAAATTACTAATTTATACTAATTTTTCCAAAAATTCATTTTTCACATAAATATTCAAAAATTCATAAAAATTCTACACATAATTTCAATAAACTTCCTTCACAAAACTTGCTCAAAATAATCAGTAGAATTTATTAAAAACAAAATTTTCCCGAGCTCGAAACAATGCCATTTCGATTTTTTTTTCAAAATTAAATCTAAACACATATTTAGAAAGCTCTTAACCTCTATAATAATAATCTATAGTCAATTTAAACTCAATTTCACAAATTAATCAAAATTAACCTAAACATAATTTTACAAAATTGAGGGACTTACTAGAGTTGAAACCCAAAATTGATTGAGAGATTGAGAAGTCCAGTGTATAAGCTTTCGTTTGAGGCCGGCATCATGTCTAGGGGTGGCCGAAAACGTCATTGGCGAGCCTTGGACCAATCTGGTGCCAAGAGAGGAAGAGAGAAAGGAAAAGAAAAGGAAAGGTGATGACATCATTGGGAAGAGGGTCTGTTGGTGACGGTGGCACTGTCTGGTGGAGGTGGTGTGATGTGGTGGTGGTGGGTAAGTAGGGAAGGAAAGGGAGAAGGGAAAAGAAGAAGAAGAAGAAGAAGAAGAAGAAGGAAGAGGAGGAAGGGGGGGGGCACAATTAAATACTGCACGTTTTCAAAAAAAATTTTAAGTAAAAGGACAAAATTTTATTATTTTAAAAAAAATGAAAATCTTCTCACCTTATTTTTCATCCACATAATTTATAAAAACTCTAACAATTATTAAATATATATTAAAGTATTCCAAATACACTAAATCAATAATTTACATAAATAATAATATTAATAATATTAAAATAATATTGAACACCAAAAGTTCAAATTTAATTCCATTGATAATCAAATATCATAATTTAAATAAAATAATTATTAACATTGTAAATACCATAAATTTAATTTTTATAATTTATAAAAATTCGGGTTATAACAGTGGGTGTGATCACTCAAGAAGAAAATACTAGTAAGCCTTTGTAAATTGAAGGTCCAAGTAAGGAGGAAAATGAGAAGACATCTCAACCTACCTTAAAGGATGAACTTCCAAAGAATTGACAATTTAAGAAAGTTCATCCTCAAGATCTCATTATATATGACCCTACAGAAGGTGTAACTACTAGATCTCAATTAAAGTCTATTGTTAATTTAGCTTTAATTTCTCAAATTGAACCCAAAAATATTGTTGATGCTTTGTGTGATGAATTTTGGGTCATTCCTATGCCAAAAGAGTTAAATCAATTTGAGAGAAATAAGGTTTGGACCTTAGTTTCTAGACCTAAACATCATCCTATTATAGGCACCAAATGAGTATTTAGAAATAGAATGAATGAACAAGGTGTTATAACTAGGAATAAAGCTAGACTAGTAGCTAAAGGTTATAATCAAGAGGAAGACATTGATTATGATGAAACATTTGCCCCCATTACAAGTTTAGAAGCTATTAGAATGCTATTTGCATTTGCATCATTAATGAATTTTAAACTTTATCAAATGGATGTTAAAAATACATTTCTAAATAGTTTTATTGAAGAGGAGCTGTATGTTGAGCAACCTTTAGGTTTTAAAAATTTTGATTCTCCAAATCATATTTGTAAATTGTTAAAAGCATTAGATAGATTGAAATAAACTCCAAGAGCTTGATATGAAAGATTAAACAACTTCTTACTAGAAAAAATGTTCTTTAAAGGAAAAGTTGACACAACTCTTTTCATAAAAAAATTCAAGCGTGATTTATTAATTGTTCAAATTTATGTTGATGACATTATTTTTGGTGTTACTAACCATTGCTTGTGTGAGGAATTTTCTAAGTTAATGCAAGCAGAATTTGAGATTAGTATAATGGGAGAACTGAAATTCTTCCTTGGACTTCAAATCAAGCAATACAAAGATGAGATTTTCATTAATAGAACTAAATATGCTAGGGACATTATTAAGAAGTTTGGTATGGATGGAGCTAAATCAAGCAAGACTCCTATGAGTACCACCACTAAACTTAATAAAGACGAGAATGTACCGGTTGATGAAAAATGATTTAGAGGTATGATAAAATCCCTTCTTTATTTAACTGTTAGTAGCCTTAACATTATGGTTGCTACATATTTATGTGTTAGGTTTTAATCTAGTCCTAGAGAATTATTAAAAGGATTTTTAAATATCTTTGTAGTACAATGTATTTAAGACTTTGGTATCCTAGTAGTTCATCCTTTGACTTAATTAGTTATTCAAATTCAGACTTTACCAATAATTTACTAGATAGAAAAGCACTTCCAAAACTTGTCAAATATTAAGTAATTTTTTAGTTTCTTAGTTTAGCAAGAAATAAGTTTCGGTTTCCTTATTCATGGCTGAAGTTGAATATATTGCAGCAAGTCTTTGTTGTTCATAAGTTTTATGGCAAAAACAACAATTGTTGGACTATGGTATAAATCTTGATCACATTCTAATCAAATGTGACAATACAAATGCTGTTAACTTTATCAAGAATCCCATTCAATATTTTAGAACTAAGTAAATAGACATTAGACATCATTTTTTATGTGATTATATTCAAATTGGTGATATCTCACTTGAATTTGTTGATACAAATAATTAACCTGTAGATATCTTCATCAAACCTCTCAATAAAGAGAGATTGGATTTCATTAAGTATGAACTTAGTATGATTGATGGTTCTAGTTTGTCTTTATTTTTTACATGATTGATGATTAGACTATTTTCATGTCAAATCATGTTGTACTTATTGATTACTTTGATTGTTAAAAGTTTGATTTCGATCTTAACTTTTTTTTTTAATTTTGCTTGCTATTTAATAATTATCTATTGAAACTATTTCAATTAATTAATTATTCAAATCTAGCATTTTTTTTTAATTGTCATGCATTTATATATGTTTAAGTATGCATTATGTTTTTTTTAAATTCCTCCTACTCCTCATCAAGACTAGTTTCTTTTTATATGTTTTTATTAATTTTGTCATCAGTTTTTGTTTGGTTTATTTTCAGTATTCCGTATCTAAGCATTGAGCTGTCGATTTATTTTTATAGTTATTTTGTGATAGTTTATGTTCGGTTTATTTTCTAAATATAAGTTACAAGATGTTAGTTCTATGTCTTGATATGTTTCTCTTTAGTTTACAATTAGTATTTTAATATTATTATAACTCTATCCTTTTCATTAATATTTTTTTATTTTCTTTTACAATTTCCTTTTGCATTTTGACGAAGGGGAGAAATAGTTGAGTTTGTATGAGTATTTAGTTAATTTCTTTTAAGGAAGAGAAATTTTTTTAAAAAGATGTGTTTATGTTAGTGATATAACTATGTAATAGTATGTCCTTAATATCAATTTTTTGAATTCATTCTATATAATTTTGTTTATGCATACATAGTAACATTGTAAGTGTGGCTAATTTTGTCATAATTTAATAATCATGCTTTTATGATTTTATATTTGTGATAGAAGGCCTTGTTTTGCTTACTTTATTTATATATTATATACATTTTATAAATATTTGATGTATTTTTATTTTCATTGTTTTGCTTCTTGGTCTTTTAATTCCTCTAGGATTTTTTGTTCTTTTAGGTTCATTTTCCTTTATATTTTTCTCTTTTCTTTTAACAAAGGGGGAGAATATGCTATGTGATTTCTGTTTGTAATATGCTAAGTGCTACATGATCATATATGTTAGCTAGCTAAACTCTATATGATCATGTGATAATTAAATTTGTCAAGTTTCGAAATAAGTACTATGCTTAGTGTTTGTGTTTGTAATATGATAAGTGCTACATAATCATGTATGTTAGCTAGCTAAGCTCTATATGATCATGTGATAGTTAAGTTTGTCAAGTTTCAAAATAAGTGCTATATGTACTATGTTTATGATGCATTTAAGTAGCACTACATGCATATATGTTTAAAATTATTTCCTTCATATTGCCTAATGATCATATTATCATGTTTTTTTTAATGTTTTTCACACATTAAATTTATATTTCTTATCATGTTTAAAAAGGGGAGAAATAAAGAAATATATTTATATAAAGGAAAATTTTTTAACCATTTTCAATTGATATCTTTTTTTAATCATCTCCTTTATGATTTTTTAATATTTTTTAAGAAACATGCTATGTCATCCTTATATATATGCTATGATAGTTCATTTTTTTTTATGCTCTGATACATGATAGATTTTATTGAATTTATGTATATATTAAGGGGGAGAAAAATATTTTCATATATTACATCTAATTTGAAAGGGGGATCTATTTTATCTAACACATATCTATTCGTGTTAATTATTTGGCACTCACACACAATTTATTTATTTATTTTTATCAAATTGGTTGTTAAAGCCAAAAAGGGAGAGATTGTTGACCATTTGCATGATCAAACTCCTAATTTTGGAGTTTGATAAGAAATTTAAGTTTTTAATTATTTCTTTTAAGTCTTTAGGAACTTATTTGTATCAAAATTATCAGTTTAAAGCAAGAAATATGAAGTATTGTCATTATACTATATTTCAGTGAGGTATAACATCTCAATCTTATACCTAAAGTAATTGGAGCTTTTATGCGTCAAAAAGAGACATTTTTGGACTTATAGGTGTCTCCTCATGAGTGTCTCAGGAGTAGAAGCCTTGTGTGAGCAAAATTGAGCAAAAGGATAGCACCGCTCATGAGCACTATTCATTTAGTGAGTAGCTTGTGAGGGAAGTCCTTACAGCTCTAAATGATCATTTTTTGAATGCAACGGCTAATATTTCATTCCTCATGAGCCAGAACTTACTCCTCATGATTGTAAGCGGCATTCTTATAGAAATAAGTCCAAGATGATTCAAAAATCAATAAGAGATGTTGGACACATGTTTAATACATCCAACAGCCATATTTTTGAGTGTTTATCTATATAAACACTTAATAGAGTTCAATTGAAGGTTTAAGAAGCTTTCTTATCATTCATTCTCTTTTAAGCATCTAATTAAGCTCTCAAATTTTCTCTTAAATAATTTTTGTATTTGTGTAACTCTTATAAGAGTTAGTGAGTGTTAGAATAGACATTCTTATTCTTCTATTTTTTGGGATTAAGAAAATAAGAAGTGAGATTCTATTCTAAAAGGAATTGGTTTAAGTGTTGTCCATTGCAACACTCGGGATTTAGCCTTGAAAACTCAAGTTGTATGGTTGTAAGAGTTAGCCACAAAACTCTTGTGTAATCTTAATCTTGTGAATAAGATTGTGGGTAATTGAAAATCCAAACTTGGGAATAAGTTAGGAGGAGACGTAGGATTGTTGTTGAATCTGAATCCCTTAAATCATTGTATTCTTCATTCTTCCTTAAATCATTGTATTCTTCATTCTTCCTTCTCAACATTCTTTCAACTCTTGTTTAATTTCTTAAAATTATTTTTATTTTTCTAAAACCCTCATTAGTCTTATTCACCCCTTAAAGCATTTTCAAGTAGCAACCTTTACACTAGATCCTTCATCAACATCTGTTTTCATCTTCTTCTTCCCTCTATCAACATCAATATCTACACCCTTAGAATCCCTTTTTTCCTTACCCAAAACACCACCACTATCCTTATTTGTATGTCGCTTTTTTTTTCACTCCGACATATTATATTCTTTACCATTTTTACTCCTACACCTTTTTTCTTCTTCAGATTTGATTCTCTCTATTTTGTAGGGTTATGGTTTTGTAATCTTGTGTTAACTATAAGATTCTTAAAAGAAATAATCACCTAAAAAAATGGCAGTTAATTTCGACACCATACGAGCAGTTATCACCGAAAAAAAGAAAAAAACTAACTTAAAAATTAAAACTTGAAGAAACTGAAATAAAAAAGAAAAAAAAAAGGAAGAAGAAACAATGAAGAAACCATGCTGAAATAAGACGGGGCAATTTTGAAAATGCGAAAGACACGCGTGTAAAAAGAGGGGGTAGATTTGTAAAGAATGAAAACTTGAGACATTTTTGTTCACAACAATTAAAAATGGAGTATTTTTATAAATATCTCTAAATTCTAATTACTTAAAATTTTTTTATAACAACTAGAGTTCAAATAAAAAAAATATGAAATTAAAAAAGGAGAAAATTTTAAAATACTAAAAATATTAGTTAAGAATATGAAAAAAAATTAATTTTTCTAAAAATTATGAAAAAATTAAAATTTTGTTATTGTTTATAGTGATAGTTAAAAGTGTTTACTTTATATTTTTTTTATTTTTGTTAATATTAGTCTATATAATAAATTGATTCAAAATTTATAACTTTTCTTGTTTTTTCTTATTATTTTTATTGATACATAAAAAGTTTAAATTTTATGTAAAAATATAAAATTAATTTTTAAATTTATTTCAAAACTAGTAAGATCAAAACTTTAGAATATTTTTTAATTTTATTTTTCTTAAAAAAGAAAAATTTTGAATAACTGTTAAATTTATTTTATGGGATCTAAAAATAATTTTTAAAAATAAAATTAGACCTTTCAAATAAAATTGAATAAAATTAATAAAATTAAAAGAGGAAATTAAAATAATTTTCAAAATAGAATTCAATTAATAATTAATTGAAAATTCAGAATGAAACATATCAATTTTCCCACAAGAAAAAAAAAGGGTTTATGCAGATGGTTTATTACACTACCATGCTTGTATTTCCGTCAACACTCAGTCTCATTTCCGTTAAAAAATCTGTCCGTCATCCACCAGCGGTGGTAACCCTTTCTCGAGAAAACGACAGCACTCAGAAGACTAAATTTTACCCCATCAACCCAATTCTCTATATATACTGCTCTCCCCCTCTAAATCTCAACCCTCTATATACCCCATCAAACCCAACTCTCTATACTGCTCACCCCCTGTAAACCCTAACTCTTTATACACACATTCTATACACACATTTGCTTTCTTCATCTCTTGCCTTCTAGCCCTCAGCCACAACTTCCATGTCAGAACCCACAACTTCCATGTCTGAACCCACAAGTATGGATCGTTCTGGTCCTAAAATTATTGCAGTCATGCTCATCGCTTTTCTTCTCTGTTCACCAACTTATTATTCTCTGCATAAGAAGAAAGGTGAAACCAATGGCAGCGGCAACCACCACCACCACCATGGTGGAGGAACAAAACCAAAACCTCCATCTCATAAAAGTCCTCCATCGCCTCCTGCTCCAACGCCACCTAAAGAAGATGCACCGCCATCAAGCTTTAATGTACTGGACTTTGGCGCCAAAGGCGATGGAAAGAGCGATGATACGAAGGTTAACCTCTAATTTTCATATATATGTATACATATATAACCTCAGAAAGTTTTAAAATGCTTTTTGGTAAGACCAATATTGCATAAAACATGCTTCCCTTAGCTTGAAGGTCAGTTAAGTTTGTTGCATTAACTAAATTCTTGTCCAATGATAGGTCTGCATCACAAGGAGTAGCACTTCTCTTTACAATTATTCCTAATGCACTTTCGAGACTTCAAACTAGAATTTTATTGCATTTTTAAAGGTAGCCAATTGCAACAAAAAATTTCATTCAAACAATCTAAGCAAAGGCCACAACAAAAAGAATTTCTTCTTTTGTTATGACAAGTTTTGTGTGTCTTTGGAGCTGTTTGATTCACAGGGACCTGGGTGTTGTCCGACTCAGCATCTATAAAGTAGTAGTTGCATGGATGTGGTCTAGTTTGTCATTTTGGCCTTTTTTCCTTAGGTTTGGAGGTGAGTACTTTTGGATGTGTTGTTGACCCGACCACTGTACCACAGCCTTTCCATAATCTTTCCTTTTTCTTGGTAGAACATAATCTTTCCTTATATGGCTATTTTTTTGCTTATACGCAACAGCTCCTCGTTATTTTTTATGTGTTAGTCTAATAATTTGTCTTTTTTACCATTGAGTGTTTAAGGGTTACTATTTCTGCCCTTCCAGCCTCAGCCCCTCCTTGTTCTTTTTTTTTTTCTCTGTTAGTCTCTAATAATTTATCTTTTTTAGCACCGAGTGTTTAAGAGTTACTAGATCCACCCTTTTATGGGTTTTTCAGCCATACTTTTGTTGGCTGGGTTTTCTTTTTCAACTTGGAAAATGATTTAGGAGCAAATATTTCATGGGACTCTTCACTCGCGTTAAGCGGTGGAGAGGAGTCTTTTATCTACATTCTTCAATGGAGGAGCTTGTTGTCAACAGGCTCAACAACCCATTCCCTTGCAGGATTAAGGATCTTTGATTCGGCTTAACCGAGGTTAAATGATTTTTAATGCAGAGTCAGTTGCTATGGAGATTGTTTTGATGGTTTTAAGTTTTTTGCTTTTGGGTTGCCTTTGGCTGGAAAACCCATAGTATTTGGAAAGCATAAGATAATGACGTGGAAAGTACAAAAATCACAATAAAACTAACCCAGAGAATGTGCGGCTGCTAGGGCCACTAACTAATTATATCCACTATTTTTGTCGTTCTGCTACATGTGCAACTCTGGGGATAAATATATATATATATATATATATATCCCAGCAATCACCGACCTTGTTTTTACAAATACACTCATGTCACCTCTGAAAAAACATGTCGCGTAGGGAGGAATCCAGGTCAAATTTGCAAGAAGATACTAAACTTTATTCTTGTTTCAATTTGGTTATAAAATTTTAATTTGTGTCTTTCTATATGTCCAGCTTCTATTTCTTTCAAATATATATATATATAAAACTTCTATTTAGTTTTACATAGTTATTCAAAAAATTTATTGGTATCTAAACAATTCACAATTACAATTTTAATTTAGAATTAAATTTTTTTTAAAAAAATTCATATTTTATATACATTTATAAGAAATAAAGAAAAAAATTAAAAATTATTTTGATTTCGCTTAATAAAAGCATGCTCATTATGAGTAGTATCAAAGCTAATTAATAGAAGGTAAATTTTTAAATATTTATAATTTTTAGACTAAATTGAAAAAATAAAAAGACTGAGAGATTAAAAAAACTTTTAAAGAGAAATTTAGAGAATTAAAAATTTATGGTGGTATTATTTTTAAAACAAAATCAAAATTAGATTACAAAAAAAAATTAAAGTTTAGTATCTAAATTGTAATAATGTAAAATTGAGTGAACACTATTACATTTAACTCGAGAGACTACAATAATTATTAAAATTTTGGAGCATGAAAAATGATTTATGCAGTTAGTAGCTATATAAATAGTAACATCCATGCAGAGTGAAATTCCTTTTACATTTTCCTCTTCCATTTGCATGCTCCCCGTAAATGGGGCCACTGATGTAATTTTAATAAAAAAATTTTATCTTGTAGTAACCATGGATCTCTGTACTGATGTCTATCATTATCCTTGGAGCATATAGTTGTTACCTAGTAAAGAATGAATGGTGTGTTATAGTGTGCATAACAGGCATTTGAAGCCGCATGGGCGGCTGCTTGTAAGGTGGAGGCATCAACGATGTTCGTTCCAGCAGAATATGTATTCCTCGTGCTACCTGTTTCTTTCTCTGGTCCATACTGTCAACCAAACATTGTATTTCAGGTAAAGTTACAAACTTTCCAATAATTAAGTTAATGAGAAAATGTAGTCTAATCTGCATTGCCTGAAATCGGACACTAACTGCCCCACATGAATACAAAGCAATAGAACTTCCAATAGCATACTGAAGAAAATTGCAGTACTGCACTCAGTACTGGTAATCCATTAGGCTGACAAGTTAAATTTTTCTCAGCTGGATGGTACGATTATTGCTCCAACAAACTCCAATATTTGGGGTAAAGGTCTTTTATGGTGGATCGAATTCACAAAGCTTAAAGGAATTATAATTCAGGGAACAGGCACCATTGATGGGAGTGGCTCAGTATGGTGGCCAGATTATCCTTTAGATGATCCTGTAAATGATGAAACAAAATTAATTGCCCCACTAAACAACACAGTACTAGAAGACCCACCAATGCCGGTAATTACCTTTTATTTCTATTTTAACTACAACACTCACTTTATGATCCACGTCTCATCAATGCTCCTTTCCAAATTGTGTGGCAGCTAAGAAGTGAACTCAGAAAGAAAATGCCAAGCATCAAGCCCACAGTAAGGACCACTGAAAGACAATGAATACTTCTGTTGTAGCTCACAGCAATTAATCCTCATAACATGATTGACATGTTTTCTTTTCTCAGGCACTGAGATTTCATGGATGTTCCAATGCAACGGTAACTGGCATTACGATTCAAAACAGTCCTCAATGCCACCTCAAGTTCGACAGCTGCAATCGAGTTGGAGTACATAATATAACTATCTCATCACCCGGTGGTAGTCCTAATACATATGGCATCTACCTACAGAACTCCAAAGATGTGCTAATTCACAGCAGTAGTCTTGCTTGCGGTAATTATATTATTACTTGCAAATAAATAACATGATAAACCACGCCAATTAGAAAATGTAGACCACAGGTTGAGATTCCTGACAAATAATTATAGAACCTCCAGAGTAGAAGAACTTATGAACTTTCTTCAAATGCCTCTTAGATACTTTTGGCAAACTGTTTCCTCAAACCTTCAATAGCCACTAGTTATTTGAAACGTAGCAAACAACAAGCTCCGATATTTTGAATGAGCATATAACATGTGTCACACTGATACATTTGGATTGGACTGTACCTGAAAGACAACAAGAGCACACCTGCACTCATCAAGGTTACTTTTGTCCTCATCAGCAAGTAGAACTGCACCTCTCCCTATGTCCACTCCTGTAAGTTCATGCCTTTCCAGTCTTAGCATAGCATACCCTCAAATATTAGGAGGTCCATACATCAAGTTCATGATAGAATAAACCCCATAAGCCGGAGATGACTGCATTAATATATATTAGGAGAACATATATCACTCCAATGGTAAAAAGATAAAAAAAAAATTCACATTTATGCTGAAATAGACCATCAATATGTCATGATTTATGCAGGAGATGACTGTGTTTCCATACAAACTGGATGCACAAATGTATACATACACAATGTGAATTGTGGGCCAGGACATGGAATCAGCATTGGAAGTCTAGGAAGGGATAACACCAAAGCCTGTGTTTCCAACATCACCGTTCGAGATGTTGTTGTGCACAATACAATGACGGGTGTCAGAATTAAGACATGGCAGGTATTCAAAGCTGCACATGAGAGTCATGTTACTGACAAATAACAACATAGGATATCCAGAATTCAAAATTTCATTTGTAAAGCCAAAAAAAAAAAAAAAAAGTTTTTAACACTAACATTTTATTGCCTGTAATTTCATATACAAATATCATTTCGTTCATAAGTTTGGGCATCTGACAAAGTTATACTTCAAAGATCAGATTAGTGCTGGACAAGCAAATTTAAACAGTGAGATGTTATAGCGTTTTCAACTCAACTCACCATCTAATGTTACTTCTCATATGTTTTTCCAAATTGTCAGGGTGGATCAGGCTCTGTACAGAGGGTAATATTCTCAAACATTCAAGTTTCTGAGGTTCAACTTCCGATTGTGATTGACCAATTCTATTGTGACAAAAGCCAATGCAAAAACCAAACATCAGCTGTCGGTTTATCTGGAATCACCTACAAAAAAATTAGAGGGACATACACGGTAAAACCAGTACACTTCGCCTGCAGTGATGCCCTACCATGTGTAGACGTAAGCTTAACCAACATAGAGCTAAAACCACTGCAAGAACGCTATCACATGTATGATCCCTACTGTTGGCAAACTTTTGGAGAGTTGAACACTCCTACCAACCCTCCAATTGACTGCGTGCAGACCGGTAAGCCATCAAGCAATGGACCTCAGTCAGATCATGATGCATTGTGTGCTTCGCCCATATAGTTACGCATATTGAATTATATAGGAATAATCCCTTATTCTTAGGAATAAGATGTTTGTTTGTTTCCTAGTTATCTAAGTCGTTAAAATAAACCAAACTTTAGGTATCTCTCAAGATTATTGCAGAATGAGAACAATGCAAATCCCTATATACGGAGACATTAGTTGGTATTCCAGAGCAAACATTCATAAGATAAGATACTTTAACTTATTTGGTTGAATTATATCAAAAAATTCATTTCTTTTTTAAATAAATTTTAAAGTCATTTAAATCAATCATATTTTATTAATAAAAATTGATTTAATTTTAACAATTTCACAAAATTAAAAAGTTGAAATTCAAAATAAATTTTACAAAATATTCATTTAAAAATTCTTATCAGTTTCATGTCATTTGATTGATTGTGATCAGTTGGGGGATAGGATCATTGCCACTTGTCAAGTGCTTAAATTATAATTTTTTTTTTTGAATGGAGTTGAAGGCTTGGAGATGTGTCGGAATCTTTATTTTCTGCTAATTCAAAAGCTCCATAAATTATATAATCTACTTCAACCTTCAAAAATAAACAGGACACAGTAAAAAGAAATTACAGTTTATGCAACTATATATATATATATATATATATATATATATATATATATATATATATATATTGTGTTAATGAAAAAGAAAGAACGATTGTAAGTTCCCAAACTAATCAGGATGCATATTGCTCTCCAAGCCCTCAATGCTTTAGAATTTACCATTCTTCAAATGTACAATATATTTGAGATAATATTTATATTTTCTTTCCAAAAAAAAGTTTTTGTCTGCTAGAAAGAGAAGAATAAAATAAGCCAAACTATTGTTCTCAAGTTTTTACTCTTTAAAGCTTGTTTGAATAATAAAATATCATAGCAACATTTGCATGTCAATGGCTGAGTAAAAGTTTGGGAAATTTGTAGTTATATCAAAGTTTTGGACAGCGAAACAATAATAAACATTGATAAATTAAAATTACACATTCAAAAATTAAAAATAAATTATTTATTAAATAAATTACAACATATTTAATAAAAATTATGATTTTATTCTAATAATATATTTTTAAAAATATTTTTCACAATACAAATTTATATATTATATATCTAAAATCAAATTAATAAATATTAAAATTACAAGCCGACTCATGAGTTTCTATTCGAATTTGTTCACGAGCTTTATGAGCTCAGCTTTATATAGTTTGAGAAATGAGTTTCAATATACGAGTTCTAGCAAGCTTTTATCGAGTCAAACACCGAACTGCTCGTGAGCGGCTTAACTCGTTTACACCACTAGCAGCAAACTTGGAAGAAATTACCTAATGCCAAGGAAAGTCCTGTCGGTGTAAGGAAAAAAAATAAAAATCAAAGTTTATTAATAGTAATATAAACATATCTTAACCATTTAGAAGATGTTTTATGATATCATGGTAGTAAGATATCCATAGAAGATAGATGAACAACTAAAAGAGTACCTGACATCTTATAACAAAACAATTTGACAAAAAAAAAATGATGTGATTATGTCATTAAGGCATCTTGTATAAGTGTTTCGAAAACAACTAAAAGAGTAGTAATTAAAAAAAAAAAATCACTTCCTTTTATAACATAAACGATAGATGAACTTAAAAGCAGCAGAGAGAAAGAGGGATGAGACAGGAATTTTCAATTTCCGGCAAGCATTTAGACCCTTTATGTCCTATGGGATACCTGAATGGCATCCTTTGAGAAATAGCAGCCATCACCTGAAGCAACCAGAGTAGCACCTGCAAATAATGTAAAAGCATAACAGCAGCTTCAATAAAATGGATTATTAATTTGTGCTATCTATTTTGTAAAAAAAAGCAGAGTTCACCATAAACAACCAGAGTTTTGTACTATATATTTGTAAATTATGTTGAAATGAATTATTTCTTTTTCATTATTTATTTCTTAAAATTAAAATTTAACTTGATTTAAATAATGAAATAATAAATTAACTATAATTTTTTTGTTATATATATATAATTTATTAAAATTATTAAAATAATTACTTTAAAATAATTTTAAAATATATATTATATTTGCAGTCTGCGCAATATACAGTAATCTAAAACAATGTACCAATTTATTTGTTTATGGAGATATAATAATATAATCATTTTCCTATTTTAAATGATGAAATGGTGGGTTATTTTTAAAAAGTGATGTATAATTGATCAATAACTACCATTAGATCATTAGAAGTATGTTTATTTAATGGCAATTAAAACAAAGTAAAATCAAAGTTCAAAGAAAAAAGTTACTGTAAAATCTCCCTTTTTAAACAACTGTAAAATAGAAATTCTCAAAAAAATAATAAAAATTAGTAAAAAGAGTTATTACATATTGTGTAGCACACGGCCACTAGACATTCAATGAATTGAAACAAAAATATGAATTTTGTAAAAAAAAAAAAAGAATTTATAAGTGTATCTTATTATAGTACAGTTACAAATTAGTTTTAACATATAAAAATTTTTATTATTAAAGTGATACATAAATATTTTCAACGAATTTTTCCACAATTCTATATTTTACATGTCATATAAGTATTTATAGAATATAAAAAAACATTAATTTTATTAATGATACATACTGCTAACCACCTTTAGTTACAGTTCTTATTATTTGTTATGTAATCTTGATCCTTTACGCAAGTGTCACTCTGATTTGTATTCTATATAGTTTATATTATGTAACATTGATATTCAATATTGAAAGCCAATACATTCCATTTTCTGAGTTGGCATCAGAGCATCATGTCAATACAAACAAATATCTCAGCAACTTCCTCTACTACTAATCTTTCTTCTTCATCTGTTGCTCAAAACAACTCATTCATTCTTCCATTACCAACAATGATATCATCTTCTACCCCTACCAACATTCAACAAATATTCTCCATCAAGTTAACCTCTAAGAACTTCATACCTTGGAAGTTGCAATTTCAACCATTATTGAATTTTTATAATTTGCATGGTATCTTGTATGGAACAGAACCAGCCCCACCTAAAACCGTCATTAATACCACCACACAAGAACTAGAATTAAATCCAGCTTATACGACTTGGTTCAACAAGGATCAAATCTTGTTTTCTTGGCTTCTTTTTTATATTTCTGAGGAAGTTTATCCTTATTTGATTGGCTTGAACTCATTATCAATAATTTGGCATGTTTTCTCTACTGCTTACGGTATGGTGAACAATGCACATAGGACTCAGCTTTACATTGAGCTTCACAACCTCAACAAAAATGACATGACAGTGTTAGATTATCTCTTTAAAGCCAAGAAGATTGCTGATAGTCTTGCTTTGGTCGGACAATAGATTTCCACAGTAGAATTTAATGCTATTACTTTTTAGAATCTTGGATTCAATTTTAATAGTGTGATTGGTGGTCTGCAATAGAGAGTCGATCCTCCTTATTTTCATGATCTCCATGGGCAATTAGTTTCCTCTGAGTTATTGTTGAAAGCTCAATAAAAATCGGCTCTAGTTATCAACATGGCGCAATGCACCTCTTCTCATGTGCCTCTTGCATATTCTTCAAACTATAATAGCAAGTTTTTAGCTAATCTAAATCGAAATAGAAAGCCATTTTCCCATGAGCTTCTTTGGTTCAATGCCAAATATGTGGTTATACTAATCATGTGGCTGTTAATCTTAAACATAGATTTTATGCAAATTTCACAAGGTTTAATGGTGCTAATTCAAATCAGCCCACCAATAAACCTTCATACTATATTCCTTCACCACCTCAAGCTCATCTCAGTCATGTGGATAGTAGCTTCACTTCGACACATTCCTCCTTTGATTGGTACCTCGACACCAGTGCTGGCCATTATGTCACACCTAATATTACATCCTTAATTATATTTAATGACTATACAGGTAATGGCAAACTTATTGTTGGAGACGAGCAAGGCCTTCCTATTGCCTATGTTGGTAAAAGTAATATCACTAATCAAACTCAATCTTTTACTTTAAATGATGTTCTTCATATTCTAACTGTAACCAAACCCTTACTTTCTATAAAAAAATTATGCAAAGATAACCACTATTTTTTTGAATTTGATGATGAATCTTGTTTTGTAAAGAACAATGCCTCCAAGAAAAGCCACCAACAAATCTTCAAAACATGCTCATATTGCTACTTGCTCCACTCTTACCATTGAAACTAAACCCTCTTCCTTCTCAAAAGCTATTCTTTTACCACAATGGTAAGATGCCATGAACACTGAGATGACTGCTCTTTATAAGAGTTATACATAGGATTTAGTTCCTCCTCCAACTCATGAAAATATTATTGGAAATCATTAGGTTTACGAAATTAAATGACATGCTATTGGTTCGGTTGAGCAATACAAGGCTTGATTAGTGGCTAAGGGGTATACACAAGAGTACATTCTTAATTACATGACATGTTTAGTCCTGTCATTAAACCATTGACAATTTGCATCGTCCTCTTCATTGTTATTACTAAGGGTTAGACAATTCGATGGTTGGATGTAAGTAATGCTTTCTTAAATAAGGATTTAAAAGAAGAGGTGTTTATGAAGCAACCACAAGGTTTTATTAATAAAAAATTTCCAAGTTATGTTTATAAACTTCAAAAATCCCTCTATGGTTTAAAGCAAGCACTGAGATCATGATTTTAAAAATTAAGCACCTTTCTCATTTCCATTGGCTTTTAAGGTTCTAATGCAGATTCCTCCTTGTTTATTTACTTTGACGAATCAATTTGCTATTTTTTGTTAGTGTATGTAGATGATATAATACGTATTATAATTCAGCCATCATTTGTTCATTCAATCATTAGACAATTATCAAATGCCTTTGCTTTACATGATTTGGAATGTTGAGATAATTTTTTGGTCTCGAAGCTCTTTATCATTCCTAAGGCTTGACTCTTCTTCAACAATCTTATATTCAGACCATTCTCATGCAAATAGGCATGTCCAACTATTGAGCTATATCTACACCAATGCAAAGTGATGTTATTCTAAAACAAAGGGGATGGTGATTTGCTTTTAGCTTCTGAAGCAACCATATTTCGATAATGTTGTTGTTCTCTTTAGTATGTAACCATGACAAGACCTGATATCATTTTTGCAATGAATTAACTCACCTAATTTATGCATTATCCCACTTCGACACATTTCCAAGCATTGAAAAGATTACTAAGATACCTGCATGGTAGCATGAATTATGGTCTTCTCATCTCTCAATTTTCAGGTTCTGATTTATCTATCTTCATTAATGTCGACTAGGCTAGCAACTTAGATGATCGACGTTCAACTAGTAGGTCTTTTATTTTTCTTGGTTCTAAACTTGACTGGGAGGTTATAAAAGAAGCAAAACACTATTGCGAGGTCCTCTACCGAATCAAAATGATAAGTTGTTGCAAATTCAGCTTCTGATATTAAATGCTTGCAAGTGTTGATTATTTGATCTTGGTGTTTCTTCCTCACACATACCACGCATCTTGTGTGATAATTTGGGTGCAGTTTTCCTATCACCTAACTCAGTCTTTAGTGCATGTACAAGTCATGTTAAGTGTGATTTACATTTTGTACGTGAGTTAGTTCAATCCAAATAGATTACTATTCATTCCATCTCCTCTCGTGATTAATAGTTGATGTCTTAACGAAGCTATTTCCGAAATGACTGTTCTTCTTCATCTTCAACAAGCTTCAATTGCACAAGATTACATCATCAACTTGAGCGGGGGTATTAACAATATATACTGCTAATAACCTTTAGTTACAACTCTTGTTATTTATTATGTAATTTTTAATGTGATCTTTATCCTTTACACAAGTGTCAATCTAATTTGTATTCTATATAGTTTGTATTATGTAACATTGATATTCAATATTGAAAGCCAATACATTCCATTCTCTAAGTAATTTTATTATGTTGTTACTATTATTATATGTATGTTATTTGATTTATTCATTTTATTGTAAAATAAATTATATATTTGAAAAATATATACTAAATAATTTATTTGAAATAGAATAATAATATATTTTTTGTGTAAGTATAAAATAAAATTAAAAATTAAAAATTAATTTAAAGATTAATATTGCAAATATTTTTCTGTAAGAATTAAGTAAAAAATTATACAAAAACAAGGGACTTTTAGTAGTTAAAAAAGATTTATGGACATCTCCCAATTACAACTGGCCAAGCCTAACATGGTATTTCCAAGGGCAAATGTAGACACCTAATTTTGGGATGATGAGTTATGGATGTGACAGAATATTCCAATGATGAAAATGTCACGAATAGGTCTTCAATAGTTGAACTTTGAAACTTTAAGGGTCTAATTGCATTTTTTTCAAAGAAATAATTTAAGGTTTTTATGGACCAAATCACAATGTTTTTTAGGGATCTAATTGCAAAACTTAAATTCGTTCAAGGACCTTTCTATAATTAAAAGTACAAAAAAAGTTATCGGAATTAGGTAATCCCGATCAGGATTACATAATGCCGGTTGAAATTAGACGCTTTCCGTAAATTCTTGAATTTTCAGGATAAATCTCGAATTTTCTAGATAAATTGAGTCTTAATTGGTCTGAAATTCTCTTAAAATTATTTTGATAATATTTTTAAAGAAATATAAGTCTTTTAGGAATCAATTTATAACTAGGATTTCAAGATGTATCCTTATATATAGGAGGGCTTTGCCTCTGGAAAAGGGGAGGAAAGAAGGAAGGCATAAGAGAAAGAGCGAGAAAATAAAAAAAAATGGGAAAAAATGAGGAAGGAAAAAACAGGAAAAAAAGAGAGAAAATTTATTTTCTACAAAATTCCTTCTAAGATTTTTGAAGAATTTTTGAAAGGAATATTAGAAGACCTATCAAGAACAGTGATTTTACAAATCTGAGGAGCACCTCATCACTCATAAGCATCATCATCTTCTTCTTATTCTGTTTTATTTCTTTCTTTCTTTTTGATTTTATTGATTATTTCTATTATTTGTTTTATTATTTATTTACTAATCATAATTTTTATTCTTTTTTTTATGGCGATTATAGAGGAAAACACATGACGATCATACTTGGAGAATCGAATCCATAAGAGGTCCATGGAATGTCATAAATAAGACCTCATAGAGATATAGTTTCTAGGATTTTTTATTATTATTTTATTTTATTGCTTTATTTTATTTAGTGATTTTTGGGGATGTATTAATTATTTTTATTATTATTTTCAATAGATTATTGTAATCACCCCAATAGTGGGAATAGTGGAATTGTGTGTGATTGCTTGTTTATTTTAATTAATTGGTTAGTAAAATTAGTTTTTTAATTGGGTAATTAATTAAAATCAATGGAGAAGTAGATTAATTTAGGTTGCATGCTAATGAAAATTAGGGTTTAGAAGGAATTAATTTAATTTGTTGTTTGATCTTTAATTTAATTGTTTTAATATGTTTTATTTTGTTTTTGGGCTTGTTTTTTTTATTTTTATGTGTTTTGTGCTTATTCGTTTATTCTTATGTGTTTTGGGCCTTATTCTAGATTAGATTTTAATTCATTCATATAAATTTAGGTTTTAGGTTTAATTAATTAAAATGCATTTTAGGCTCATAATTAATTAGATTTAGGTTAGAGATAACTTAGACTCATTTAGTAAATTAGACATAGGCCCACTTAATTTAATTTAATTAGACTTAGCCCATTTAATCTAAGCATTTCCATAATTTATAGATTTAAGATCACTTTAGCATTAAAATATGTAGAATTAGACCCACTAATTTAAATACTTTCATAATTTGTAGATTTAGGCTCATTTTTAGAATTAAAATAAATAGACTTAGGCTCATTTAATTAAAATTAAAAGGAATTGGTCCCTTTAGCTCACTTGTAAATTAAAACATATAGGTTTACCTTATGTAATTAAAATCCATGTAGATTAGACTAACTTAGTGATTATATGTTTGATTGAATGCATTATTTACTTGTATTTTCATGACTAGTTTGCCTTGGAGTTCATTGCTAGAATAAGGGTTTATATGAAATTGCATGTAAATAGAGGATAATATAGTAATTCATAAAGTAATTCTAAATGAACATGAGACTGAAAGAAGTTGGTATTTCGTACCCAGAATCTCTTGGTTGCGATGCCAGCTTTCTTTTAAGGAATCGAGTACCACATTTTTTATTTGTCCCAATTATTACCCTAGGTGGTGACTCCTCATCTCCACGCCATGTCTTTGTGACAATGATTAGTGTGTTCTCTAAAGTCCTGAGCTCAAACAGTGTCACGATTGCTAAAATCTTAAACGCGCGCTAAACCCCACCATCTACAGAAAGGCATTTCCTGACAAGGAAATTACCACCAACAAATAGAAATTTAAAGGTTAGCCCGAGAAAACACCTTGATTTAGGTTTAGTTTTTTTTTCATTGGTATGTGATAGGGCGGGGTAGTTTACATGTGAGAGCCAGAAGGGAAAGATATACATGGCACCAATTCAATTTCAAGAACTCTGATTCAATTATTTTTATGTTATTGACTGGGGTCTCTCCCCTTATAGGAAATCCATAAAAAGCAAAATAATTCTTATGGGATGCGATAAATTATAGTAAATTTTTTTTAATAATTACACTAATAATAAATAAATAAATAAATAAATAAATAAGTTACAAGTTATATGTGTTTAAATCATGACACCAATTCATTTTGTTCATTTTAAATTTTAAATTACATTATTCTAAATAAATTATTAAAAATTAAAGGATAGAGGTACAATTTGACCCTTAATGTTTATATCAAAGGGCAGATTGGTCCTTAAATAATTTTTTGTCTCAATTAGACATAAAAATTCAAGATAATGTCTTTCCAAACCCTTTATTTAATAGAGCCATTACTGCCGTTAGGTTAGTGGATGATATGAAAAAACTTGGGTCCCACAAAAGGAACACTTTAACGTTGAAACTTATATTATAGTGAATCAAGTCTGATTCGGGCATTTGAGCAAGAAAATGGTTAGCTTTAACCATGCACTTAGTACCCATCTGTCTAAAACCAGGCTGATGAGGAAGTATGAGGCTTTTGTATGGAGAAGGAGAAGATCTTTTACATGAGTCAAGCTTACTGTCTTGAAATAACTTCTTATTGGATTCAAATTTGAGTCCTTTACCTCCTCTTCTCCTTCTATTATTTCTTTTTCTAAATAAGCTTTCCTTCTTAGTTTCCAAGTTACTATTATCTTTACAACTAAAGGGCATCTCATGATTTTTGCAACTTTGAAGAGACTGTATAAACATCACCATTTGACTTTTTTCAAAATTCTTCATTTGCATGACATTCATATCTGTAAAAAAATTAAAACTTTCATATGTGGGTATTTAAAGAAACAAACACAAGTGATCATAAATGAATAATGAAAGCTTCTCAATAACAAATAAGAAGCATTTACAATGGAGATAAAATGTGGCAGAGAATGAAAAACTTAGAGAGCAAAGAGATAAGACCTTAGTTAATTAAAAAGAGGACATGGCAATGGCCTTTAAGATTTTCCACATTGCTTTAATAGTAGTATTGAAGTTTAACTGTCACTAATAAAGAGTTTAACGGAAAAAAAAACAGTTAACTCTATTTTCAAAATTAGCACTTGTAAAAAGAAATTGAAACAATCAAGCAACTAAGCATATGCGAGTTAAGAATGCATCATGATGAAGAAAAACCAACAAATACTATTACTATTGAATTCACTGAGAATATACAAATAAATTAGCCTTCAAATTTCTACACCAACATAAGGTCCCATACACCAAAAATTTATGGTTAAGGAAAACTAACCAGCAAAAACAAACATCGAATTGAATCAAAGGATAACATTAACTTTCATTTGTGGAATAAAATTCAAAGAAAACAAGAGAAATTTCAAGGGAAATATTTTTTCAGGTATTTCAAAGAAGGGTTCCAACCCGTATATATACACATAGGAATCCTAATCACATCCTAACTAGGAATAGAATAATATCCTAAATAAAACAAAGATTTTATTCCTAATTGTACACAAATATTTACTTCCTAATATATACAAAAAAATATTTACTTTCTCAACACTCCCCCTCAAGTTGGTGAATGTATGACAATGTAATATCCCATGTTTTTAAATATTTTTACATTGTACCGGGATATGCAGTGTTAATAATTTCTGTATATTATATGATATTTTTACGAGTTGATATGTATTTAAAACCTATTTTAATTACTGTGTATTATTTCTAGTGTTTTACGTAAACTTTTCTCGGGACTTGCATTTTCAGGGAAATTTTCACGTAAATAATTTATTATTAATTATTTTAAATATATTTTCGGACTTGCATGAACTCATACGTATTTTTAAAATACTAAATAAAGCCTATGTGTGTGTATATTTATTTAATTAGGGTTTAATGTATTACCCTAATATTTTATTATTTATTTATTTATTTATTGTTATTTAATTATTTTATTTATTATTAAAATTATTTTATTATTATTTTATTATTATTTAATTAAATTATTTTTTTTTTCTTTTTCTTTTTTTTTTTCTTTTTTTTTTCTTTCTTTCTTTTTCTTTTTCTTCTTCTTCTTTCTTTCTTTCCCGCGCCCGACCACCACCCACCTCACCCCTCACCGCTGCAACTCCGGTCACCTACCGTCGGTGTGCCTCCCGGCTTGCCACCACCGTTCCCAGCCGTCCCCCGCCGCCAGCAGCTCCCTTCCCCTGCGCCGGCAGCCCCATTTTCCTCTTTTGGCCGAAAATCTTCCCTTTGCCGTTTCTCCCATTTCCGGCCACCGTTTTCGACACCGCCAGTCTCTTTCTTCTCTTTGAGCTCCGGTGAGTGTGATTCTAGCTTTGCTTTGAGCTAAAATGGTCTAGAATTGCTTCGGTTTTGAATATTCAATTTCGATCACATTAGGGTTTTTGATTTTTTTGAGCTTAGAATTGATTGATTCATGAAAACTCCCTTCACAAATTTTGATCCTAGTAGCTTATGAATTTTTGTAGAATTTTTGGAGATTTTTTGGATTTTTGGGTATTTTTGAATATTTAATATTATTTTCTAATTTTCGGAAATTAATTATTTAAATTATGAAATTGGGGTTTATGGTTAAATTAAGTGTTGAAATGAATTATAGGAATTTATTTGGAATTTTTATGAATTTCCAAGTATTTATTTTGAATTATTGAAGTTTATGTAAATTTGAAAAATTAGGTTAAATGTGTTTTTATTTGAATTTAATTGGTTAATTGAGTTTAATTATTGATATTATTGATAAATATGTTGAGAAAATTAATTTTTGGATAATTTTATAATTTTTGGTGAATTTTTGAAGTAATTTAAGTATATTTATATATATAGGGGTATTTTGGTAATTTCATCCTAAATTGGCTAAAAATGTAATTTAATTGGTTTTAATAGTTATTTAAGGTATAAAAATGATTTCTACAAATTATTTGGTATTTTTAACTAATTAAAACTATTTTTCGTGAATTATTTTCAATTATATATATAATGTACGGTTTTACTAATAAAATGAGTTTTATTCGGTTTTTACAGTGTTTTAAGGTTAATTATGTAATTTATACTTATAAAATGAATTTCTATGATATAAGGATATTTTTGGTATATCTGGAATTTTTTTGTGTTTGTGAACCCCGGTCGGTGGACTGTAGTTTGGAGTCCGACCGTAGGATTTTGATGGTGCCTTGTGTAGTTTTTCGAAGCGTATTTCCTTGCAGGGTCGGTTCTACTCTTTTGAGTAGAGAGATGTCCATTTTACAGGGGAGGTTCTGTCGGATTTTTGATAGAATTCTCGTAAAACGTGATATCCAGTCGAACCCTGATATCGATTCTGTATTTTATACTCTAGATCGAATTCTAGGATTTCTATTAGGTTTATTCTAATGTCGATTATTTATTGCTTATTTAGATGCGCCGAGACCGAGGGCTAGTGGACCAGGCCCGTCGGACCCGTCTCGTGGAGCGCATTAGGTGAGTTACTATACTATATATATATGCTTAGGATGCATGATTTAGAAATACATGTTTTATGTTGATTAAATATGCATAAATAATTTGATTATTTCTTAAGTTTATATTAAGTATATTTTTGGTATATAATAAATTATATACATGTTTTGTTAATAAAATATATTTAAAATGTTTTTAAATATATTTTTAGTTTAATTTATGATTTGACTAGATTTATTTGACGTATATATATTCGAAATATACCTGGTTTACTTTTGGTATATTTCTGGTATATATATGGATTATATTGTTATTTCATTTACATTCATGCATCATTTATTTTTATGAATGAATTATATTTAATGATGAAGGATATCGATAGAACGTGCTACCTAGTGGGCAGCACTAGGACCGAGTACGTACCGGTACACCTATAGCTTTAGGCTATATTACTAACTTATTTGTGGATATTGATTGAATGTGATTATTGATATTGTGAGATATGGGTTGGAGGTGTGATTGCTGGAGCTCGGTTGACCAAGTGTCTCGGGGCCAATCACACTGGCAATCAGACTGCTGGAGCTCGGTTGACTTAGTGTCTCGGGGCCAGTCTACTGTCTAAATGGATTAAGTGGATATATTTGTAATAAGTGAGCCTGTATGGCTAGAGTGTTGTTTAACACTATTTTCAGAGGTTGCGATACTCTAAGGTTCTATGTGATCCTTCATAAAAGATGATTTCCAATACAAATATATATAAAAATGATTTTTCTGCATCTGTGTGAAATTGTCTATATATATATTAGATACATATATACTGTTGACTGTATGCATTATCACTTAGTGTGTATGTATATATATTATAGTAATTCACTCAGTGAGGTCTGACTCCCCTCCGTTGACTATTTTTCAGGAGAGTCAACTTCTTCAGACCTCAGTAGCAGGTCGATATGCCAGATTTCTTCTGCCCCGGCTTCTTTGTGTAAATTATCTACTTGAGTCTTATTTATTTTATCTAGACACTGCAGTAGTTGTGAATTAAAGTATTGGATTTCATGTATTTTATTTAAAGAGATTATATATATATGTGATGAGATGATATTTAATTTAAATCCAGTGATGAAAATGTTAGTATGATATTTAAGATTTTTATTTTCCGCTGCATATATATATTATGGTTATTGTTATTATTGCATGATTTATTTTATTTTTAGGCTTGCTACGGGCTCCGGATTCGAAAGAATTCCCATTCCCTAGCGCCGTTCATGGCCCCTGTTTTGGGTCGTGACAGACAATCATTCCCAACTTGTCAAGTGAGTTGTAAAATGATTTTTTGGATACAGCCTTTGTGAGGATGTCAGCTAGTTGAGTTTAAGAAGAAACAAATGAAAGATCAATTTTTCCTTGGTTCAGATGATCTTTCATGAAATGTCTGTCAACCTCTACGTGTTTAGTTCGATCATGTTGAATCAGATTGTTTGCAATTGCTATAGCTGCCTTATTATCATAATGTAGAAACATACGGTTCAGATGTTTTAGTCCTAAATCTTGAAAAATTCACCTTATCCAGAGCAACTCACATACTTCATGAGTCATTCCTCTAAACTTAGCTTCAACACTTTACCTTACTATGAGTTTCTGTTTTTTACTTCTCCAAGTGACTAAATTCTTTCTAACAAACGTAAAGTACCCAGATGTTGATTTTCGATCAGTCCGATCTCTAACCCAATCATCATCAGTATGGCCAATAATTTCATAATCCTTATTTCTCCCAAAGAATAAAACTTTGCCCAGAGAAGACTTTAGACATCTTAATACTCGGTATATTGCATCCATATGTTCTTTACTTGGAGAATGCATGAATTGACTTACAACACTTACTACATAAGCAATATCTAGCCAAGTATGAGATAAGTAAATTAACCTTCCCACCAGCCTTTGATACTAATCTTTATCAGTTGGGACTTGATCTCTTAGGACTGAAAGTCCATAGTTAACTTTAATTGGAGTCTCGGTTGGCTTACAATCAAACATGCCCATTTCTATCAGAAGGTCCATTACATACTTTTGTTGGCAGATAAAAATCCTTTTAGCTGATCTTACGACTTCAATTATTAAAAAATACTTCAAGTTACCCAAATCCTTAAGTTCAAACTCGAATGCTAACTGTCTTTGCAAGATTGTTATCTCACTCAGATCATTCCCAGTAACTACCATATCATCAACATATACAATCAGAGCGGTGACTTTACCTAACTTATATTTGATGAATAGTGTATGATTAGCATCACTTTGCTTATATCCGAGCTTTCTCATGAAAGTTAAGAGTCGTCCAAACCATGCTCGAGGCAATTGCTTGAGTCCATACAATGCCCTTTTTAGCTTGCATACTCGGTCAGTACATCTAGTTCTAGGTGGCGGATCCATATACACTTCTTCATCTATGGTTCCATTAAAAAATGCATTCTTCACATCAAATTGTTGTAGTGGCTAGTCTAGGTTGGCAGCTAAAGAAATAAGAACTCATATGGTGTTCATTTTTGCTACCAGGGCAAATGTATCTTCATAGTCAATTCTATACTTCTAAGTATATCCCTTTTGCTACCAACTAAGCTTTATACCGATTTATGCTTCCATCTAAATTGAGTTTGACAGTGAATATCTACCTGCACTCAACTATTTTCTTTCCTTAATGGAGAGGAACAAGATCCTATATATGATTCTTCTACAATGCCTCTATTTCATCATTCATGGTTTTCTTTAAATATGGATCATCTAAAGCCTTCTGCACATTACTCAAAATAAATACATTAGACAATTGATTTATAGTAAATGCATGTGAGTTAGACAAATGGTTGGTGTAATATCCCGTGTTTTTAAAATATTTTTACACTGTACCGGGATATGCAGTGTTAATAATTTCTGTATATTATATGATATTTTTACGAGTTAATATGTATTTAAAACCTATTTTTATTATTGTTTTCAGTGTTTTACGTAAAATTTTCCCGGGACTTACATTTTCGGGGAAATTTTCACGTAAACAATGTATTATTAATTATTTTAAATATATTTTCGGACTTGCATGAACTCATGCGTATTTTTAAATTATTAAATAAAGCCTGTGTGTGTATATTTATTTAATTAGGGTTTATTATTACCCTAATATTTTATTAATTATTTATTAGTTTTATTGTTATTTAATTATTTTTATTTAGTATAAATTATTAAAATATTAAATTTTATGTGTGTGGTGTATATTTGATGTGTGTAATTTAATATTATTTTATTATATAGTGTAAAGCATATATATATATATATATATATATATATATATATATATATATATATATATATATATATATATATATATATATCAAAAATAAAAAAAAAATTAGAAAATTACCATTTTGCCCCCGTGAGCCTCCTTCTTCCCCGATCACTTCCCTTCACCGTTCCGGTCACTGCCGTGCCGTTACCTTGCCGTTGGTGTGCTGTCCGGTGTGCCACCACCTTCCCCAACCTTTTTCGCCGCCTGTGGTAGCCGTTTCCAGTGCCTGGAAGTCGATTTTGGCTGAAGAAGCCGAAAATCAAACTACCGTCGATCACGTCGATTTCGGCCACCATTTTCGACACCGCCAGTCTCTTTATTCTCCTTGAGCTCTGGTGAGTGTGATTCTAGATTTGGTTTGAGCTAAAATGGTCTAGAATTGCTTAGGTTTCGAATTTTTAATTTCGGCCTATTAGGGTTTTTGATTTTTTTGAGCTTCGAATTGAATTATTCATGAAAACTCCCTTCACAAATGTTGTTCCTAGTAGCTCAATATACATGTATGAATTTTTGTAGAATTTTTGGAGATTTTTTGGATTTTTGGGTATTTTTGAATATTTTAATATTATTTTCTAATTTTCGGAAATTAATTATTTAAATTATTAAATTGGAGTTTATGGTTAAATTAGATGTTGAAATGAATTATAGGAATTTATTTGGAATTTTTATGAATTTCTAAGTATTTATTTTGAATTATTGAAGTTTATGTGATTTTGAGAAATTAGGGTTAATTGTGTTTCAAATTGAATTTAATTGGTTAATTGAGTTTAATTATTGATATTATTGATAAATATGTTGAGAAAATTAATTTTTGATAATTTTATAATTTTTGGTGAATTTTTGAAGTAATTTAAGTATATTTATATATATAGGGGTATTTTGGTAATTTTACCCTAAATTGTCTAAAAATGTAATTTAATTGGTTTTATTAGTTATTTAAGGTATAAAAATGATTTCTACAAATTATTTGGTATTTTTAACTAATTAAAACTATTTTTCGTGAATTATTTTCAATTATATATATAATATACGGTTTTTCTAATAAAATGAGTTTTTATTGGTTTTTACAGTGTTTTAAGGTTAATTATGTAATTTCTACCTATGAGATGTATTTCTAGGTTTTAAAAGTATTTTTGGTATATCTGGAATTATTCTGTGATTGTGGACCCCGGTCGGTAGATTGTAGTCTGGAGTCCGACCGAGGGGTTGTGGATTGTGTTGAGCTTATTTTTCGAAGTGTGTTTCTTTGCAGGGTCGGCTCTACTCTTTTGAGTAGAGAGATGTCCGTTTTACAGGGGAGGTTCTGTCGGATTTTCGGTAGGATTCTCGTAAAACGTGATATCCAGTCGAACCCTAATTTCCGATTCTGTGTTTAATACTCTAGATCGAATTCTAGGATTTCTGTTAGGGTTTATTCTGATGTCTATTATTTATTGC
Organism: Mallotus nudiflorus; assembly: GCA_947683625.1. Classification (NCBI taxonomy): domain Eukaryota; kingdom Viridiplantae; phylum Streptophyta; class Magnoliopsida; order Malpighiales; family Euphorbiaceae; genus Mallotus; species Mallotus nudiflorus. The sequence goes on along the minus strand of CANTUR010000075.1, from coordinate 6,389,753 downwards.
TTGTTTAGTTGCGCCGAGACCGAGGGCTAGTGGACCAGGCCCGTCGGACCTGTCTCGTGGAGCGCATTAGGTGAGTTACTATACTATATATATATGCTTAGGATGCATGATTTAGAAATGCATGTTTTATGTTGATTAAATATGCATGAATAATTTGATTATTTCTTAAGTTTACATTAAGTATATTTTTGGTATATATTAAATTATATGCATGTTTTGTAAATAAAATATACTTAAAATGTTTTTAAATATATTTCCAGCTTAATTTATAATTTGATTGAATGCATTTGATATATATATACTCGAAATATACCTGGTTTACTTTTGGTATATTTCTGGTATATATATGGTTTATATTGTTATTTCAATTAAATTCATGCATCATTTATTTTTGTGAATGAATGATTTATATTATTAATGATGAAGGATATCGATAGAACGTGCTACCTAGTGGGCAGTACTAGGACCGAGTACGTACCGGTACGCCTATAGCTTTAGGCTATATTACTAACTATTTGTGAATATTGATTTGATGTGATTATTGATGTGTGAGATGTGGTTTGGGTGTGATTGCTGGAGCTCGGTTGACCAAGTGTCTCGGGGCCAATCACACTGGCAGTCAGACTGCTGGAGCTCGGTTGACTTAGTGTCTCGGGGCCAGTCTACTGTCTAAATGGATTAAGTGGATATATTTGGATTAAGTGAGCCTGTATGGCTAGAGTGTTGTCTAACACTATTTTTGAGGTTGCGATATTCTAGGATTCTACGTGATCCTTCATAAAAGATGATTTTTAATGAAAATATATAAAAAAATGATTTTTTGCATCTGTGTGAAATTGCCTGTATATATATATTAGATATATATATACTGTTGATTGTATGCATTATCACTTAGTGTGTATGTATATATATTATAGTAATTCACTCAGTGAGGTCTGACTCCCCTCCGTTGACTATTTTTCAGGAGAGTCAACTTCTTCAGACCTCAGTAGCAGGTCGATACGCCGGATTTCTTCCGCCCCGGCTTCTTTATGTAAATTATTTACTTGAGTCTTATTTATTTTATCTAGACACTGTAGTAGTTGTGAATTAAAGTATTGGATTTCATGTATTTTATTTTAAAGAGATGTATTATGTTGAAACTGGATTTGTATTAAAGACTATATATATGTGATGAGATGAGATTTGAATTAAATCCAGTGATGAAAATGTTATTATGATATTTATGATTTTTTTATTTCCGCTGCAAATTTTGATATTGTACTATTACTATTGCATGATTTATTTTATTTTTAAGCTTGCTACGGGTTCCGGATTCGAAAGAATTCCCGTTCCCTAGCGCCAATCATGGCCCCTGTTTTGGATCGTGACAAAGTTGGTATCAGAGCAGAGTTCTGTGTCAGGGCTTAGTTATGTGAGTTATGGCCCTAGTTTGAAAGTTGTGTTTTTTGTTGGACTACTGCAGTGTATTAGGTTCGAGTACGTCTTGATAAGTATTCCTTGCTGTAGTTTTCAGCGTTATTCCTCCATTGTCTGTTTTGTCTGAATCTTTTCGTTTGTCTTTTCAGAATGAGGAGGCGAGCGCGTGTCGCTCCACCGGTCGTTGAGGCCGAGGATGATGAGTCTTTTCAGGATGAGGTTTTACCTCCTGAGCAGCCAGTTAGACACAGAGGTCGTGGCAGAGGTAGACCTCGAGGAGCGGCAGGTCGCCGTAGGCAGAGAGAGTTACAGGACGAGGAGCCTGTTGAGCCTGAGTTTGATGTTCCTGTTCCTCTGGTTGTTCAGCCTGTTCAGCCTGCCTATCAGCAGGGTATGTCTGACCCTGAGGCAGCTTTATTCTATGCCCGAGTTGGCAGGATTGTATTTGATGGTACTTCTGATCCGTTAGATTTTCTGCATGCGATTGAGACTAGGACTTGGACTGCTCATACCGAGTACCAGCGGATCATGATCGTTGAGTTGTCTGTTAAGGGACCAGCTCTAGATTGGTTTATTCAGATGATCCAGCCCTATATGATGACGATGACATGGGCTCAGTTTCGAGAGCGATTTATGAGGAGATTCTGTCCAGAGCCTCTTCGTTTGAGTTATCGTCTCCGTCTGACCAGCATTTCTCATGGAGATCGATCTGTAGAGGAGTATACCCGAGAGTTTCTTTGATTGGGTAGATATGTTGAGGATCTAATGCAAGATCAGTATTTCGTTGTTATTACATACGTTACTGGTTTGGGTTCAGCTTTTGCTGGTATGCCTACAGCAGGCCTTACTCTGGAGTCCGTGATTGAGCTAGCTAAGGAGATTGAGCTGAGATTAGTTAGGCAGGGAATGATGCCTGATTACTACCAGCTGGGAGTTCAGTCGAGTGGATTGCAGGCTACTCCATATTCGAGTTTTTATGTTGGTTCGAGTAGTCAGCAGCGAAGTCTGACTCAGCAGAGTCAGAGACAGTAGCAGCGAGTGCATTAGAGTAGTAGACATGGCCGTGGAGGTCAGCGTAGATCGTTCAGATTTGGGTCAGGTGCTTCAAGCAGCAGCAGTGGTCGTAGTTCTGGATCAGCGGCCAGTGTTTGTCAGACTTGTGGTAGAGTCCATCAGGGACCGTGTTATCTGACACCACTGACATGCTTCAGATGCGGGCAGACAGGACATTTTGCCAGATCGTGTCCTTATTCCGGGTATCAACAGCAGCAGATTCCGTGATTCCCACAGCAGTCGATTGCTAGTGCTGCACCCGTGCCATTTCAGTTACCACCAGCCCAGCATCAGAGTTTCACTCAGTTTGTTCCACAGCAAAGTCATGGTAGAGGTACTAGAGGAGGTACCAGAGGTGTTGGCCAGGCTTCTACCAGTCAGCAGGGAGGTCGAGGTCAGGCCAGAGTCTTTCATCTTACTCAGCAGGATGCTCAGGCATCTAATGCAGTCGTGGCAGGTATTGTTTCTGTTTGTTACCTGGATGCTTGGGTTTTGTTTGATCTGGGTGCCACGCATTCGTTTGTTTCTCCTGTTTTTGCTTCTAAATCTTATTGGCAAGCTTCGAGGATGGCTTTTCCTTTGTCTGTTGCCACTCCTCTGAGTGATTCCTTGGACGCCAATATTGTTCTTTCTGGTTGTCCAGTTCTCGTGGGAGATAGAGAATTACCCGCCGATTTGATATTGTTGGATGTGATGGAGTTCGATGTTATTCTAGGAATGGATTGGTTATCTCAGCACTATGTCGTGGTATTTTACAGGAATAAAGAGGTGACCTTCAGAATTCCTAATGAGGTAGAATTTAAGTTTATGGGTGATAGGAGTTCAGCACCTCAGAATCTTATTTCTGCTATTATGGCTAGGAAGTTGTTGAGGAAGGGATGTCAAGGATACTTGGCATTGGTTAGGGATACTTCAGTGGAGAAGTTGTCACTCACAGATGTTCCGGTTGCTTGTGAGTTTCCTGATGTTTTTCCCGAGGAGTTGCCAGGTTTACCACCTCACAGAGAGATTGAGTTCTGTATAGATGTGGTACCAGGTACTACTCCTATATCTATGCCACCCTATCGAATGGCTCCTGCAGAGTTGAAAGAGCTGAAGGAGCAGTTGCAAGAGTTGTTGGATAAAGGTTTCATCAGACCTAGTGTTTCTCCTTGGGGTGCACCAGTCTTGTTTGTGAAGAAGAAGGATGGTACCCTGAGACTGTGCATTGACTATAGAGAGCTTAATAAGGTGACAGTGAAGAACAAGTATCCTCTCCCGAGGATAGATGATTTGTTTGATCAGCTACAGAGTGCACAGTTCTTTTCTAAGGTTGACTTGAGGTCGGGTTATCATCAGTTACGGATTAGTGAAGCCGATATTCCTAAGACAGCGTTCCGCACTAGATATGGCCATTATGAGTTTCTGGTGATTTCTTTTGGTTTGACTAATGCACCAGCAGCTTTTATGGACCTGATGAATAGGGTATTCAGACCGTATGTGGATCAGTTTGTGGTAGTCTTTATTGATGATATACTAGTATATTCGAGGAGTATGGAAGAGCATGTATATCACTTGAGGATTGTACTACAGACACTGAGAGATCATCAGCTTTATGCTAAATTCTCGAAGTGTGATTTCTGGATGGAGAGCGTTTCTTTTCTTGGACACGTAGTGTCTAAAGAAGGTATTCAGGTTGATCCACAGAAGATTGAGGCAGTATCTGAATGGCCTAGACCTACTTCTGTCACAGAGATTCGAAGTTTTCTGGGTTTAGCCGGGTATTATAGGCGGTTTGTGCAGGATTTTTCCAGGATAGCAGCCCCTATGACTCGCTTGACTCAGAAGAATGTTAGATTCGAGTGGTCAGAAGCTTGTGAGAATAGTTTTCAGTTGTTGAAGGAGAAGTTGACCACAACACCAGTATTAGCTTTGCCTAATAGTGTGGATAAGTTCACAGTTTACTATGATGCTTCTAGAATTGGTTTTGGTTGTGTGTTGATGCAGAATGGAAAGGTGATAGCCTATGCTTTGAGGCAGTTGAAGAAGCATGAGCAGAACTATCCTACACATGATCTCGAGATGGCTGCAGTGATCTTTGCTTTGAAGATTTGGAGACATTATTTGTACGGGGTGACTTGTGAGATATTTACTGATCACAAGAGCCTTAAGTACATTTTCCAGCAGCGAGATTTGAATTTGAGGCAGAGAAGATGGTTGGAACTGTTAAAGGATTATGATTGTGAGATTCTATATCATCCGGGTAAAGCTAATGTGGTAGCAGATGCCTTGAGTAGGAAGTCCTCAGGTAGTCTTGCTCACATTGGTGTTGAGAGGAGACCATTGATCCAAGAGTTGCATCTGTTGGTGGATCAAGGTCTGATGATGAAGATTAGTAGATCAGGTGGACTGCTAGCTCAGTTTAAGGTGCGATATGTACTGAGGGATAAGATTAAAGCAACTCAGAGCCGAGATCCTATTCTAGAAGAGCTTGCAGAGAATATCAGAGCAGGGAAGTTCACTGATTTCACACTCGATGATGACGGTGTGTTGTGGATCAATGGTAGATTGTGTGTTCCTGACGTGGATGACTTGAGAGAGGAGATTTTAGAGGAAGCACATTCTACAGCCTACAACGTTCATCCAGGTGTTACTAAGATGTACCACAATATCAGAGATCTATACTGGTGGGATGGATTGAAGAAGGATGTCGCTGATTATGTTGCTAAGTGTTTGACGTGTCAACAAGTGAAAGCCGAACATCAGAAGCCTTCTGGGAAGCTTCAGCCTCTTCCTATTCCCGAGTGGAAGTGGGAAAGGATAGCTATGGATTTTGTGGTCGGTTTACCTCGTTCGAAGGATGGATACGATTCCATCTGGGTGATCGTAGATAGATTGACGAAGTTTGCACATTTCTTGCTTGTGAAAGCCACTTATTCAGTTGCTAGATTGACGAAGCTGTACGTGAAGCATATTGTGTGCCTTCATGGAGTACCTGTGTCCATTGTATCAGATAGAGGTTCGGTGTTTACTTCTCATTTTTGGCAGAAGTTACAGGAAGCGATGGGCATTAGGTTGGATTTCAGTATTGCTTTTCATCCTCAGACAGATGGCCAGTCTGAGAGGACGATCCAGACACTGGAAGATATGTTGAGGATGTGTGTCCTGGATTTGGGAGGTAGCTGGGATGATCATTTGCCGCTCGTTGAGTTTGCATATAATAACAGCTACCATAGCAGTATTGGCATGGCACCATATGAGGCGTTGTATGGAAGGAAGTGTAGATCCCCTCTGAGTTGGGATGAGATTGGTGAGAGAGCTTTGACTGGACCAGAGATGGTTCAGGATGCTGCAGAGAAAGTCATCATGATTAAGCGCAGATTAGAAACCGCAGTTAGTAGACAGAAGAGTTATGCGGATCCTAGGCGCAGAGATGTGGAGTTTCAGGTTGGAGATTTTATTTTTCTGAAAGTATCTCCGATGAAGGGTGTGATGAGATTTGGCAGGAAGGGTAAGTTAGCATCGAGATACATTGGACCGTTTGAGATTTTGGAGAGAGTTGGCACTATTGCATATCGGTTGGATTTGCCTCCGAGTATGTCACAAGTGCATCCAGTATTTCATATCTCGATGTTGAGGAAGTATATCTCAGACCCTTCACACGTGTTGCAACCTGACAGTGTAGAAGTGAGTGAAGATTTGACGTTTGTGGAAGAACCTGTGGCGATCGTAGATTATCGAGTTCGACAGTTACGATCGAAGCAGATTCCGATGGTCAAGGTTCTGTGGCGTAGCGACAGAGTTGAAGAGCATACGTGGGAGACTGAAGCTGAGATGCGAGCTTCTTACCTTTATCTCTTTCCTTCTTGATCTTTTCTTTTTAGAATTCGGGGACGAATTCTTGTAAGGGGGGAAGACTGTAATATCCCGTGTTTTTAAAATATTTTTACACTGTACCGGGATATGCAGTGTTAATAATTTCTGTATATTATATGATATTTTTACGAGTTAATATGTATTTAAAACCTATTTTTATTATTGTTTTCAGTGTTTTACGTAAAATTTTCCCGGGACTTGCATTTTCGGGGAAATTTTCACGTAAACAATGTATTATTAATTATTTTAAATATATTTTCGGACTTGCATGAACTCATGCGTATTTTTAAATTATTAAATAAAGTCTGTGTGTGTATATTTATTTAATTAGGATTTATTATTACCCTAATATTTTATTAATTATTTATTAGTTTTATTGTTATTTAATTATTTTTATTTAGTATAAATTATTAAAATATTAAATTTTATGTGTGTGGTGTATATTTGATGTGTGTAATTTAATATTATTTTATTATATAGTGTAAAGCATATATATATATATACATCAAAAATAAAAAAAAATTAGAAAATTACCATTTTGCCCCCGTGAGCCTCCTTCTTCCCCGATCACTTCCCTTCGCCGTTCCGGTCGCTGCCGTGCCGTTCCCTTGCCGTTGGTGTGCTGTCCGGTGTGCCACCGCCTTCCCCAACCTTTTCCGCCGCCTGTGGTAGCCGTTTCCGGTGCCTGGAAGTCGATTTTGGCCGAAGAAGCCGAAAATTGAACTACCGTCGATCACGCCGATTCCAGCCACCGTTTTCGACACCGCCAGTCTCTTTATTCTCCTTGAGCTCCGGTGAGTATGATTCTAGATTTGGTTTGAGCTAAAATGGTCTAGAATTGCTTAGGTTTCGAATTTTTAATTTCGGCCTATTAGGGTTTTTGATTTTTTTGAGCTTCGAATTGAATGATTCATGAAAACTCCCTTCACAAATGTTGTTCCTAGTAGCTCAATATACATGTATGAATTTTTGTAGAATTTTTGGAGATTTTTTGGATTTTTGAATATTTTAATATTATTTTCTAATTTTCGGAAATTAATTATTTAAATTATTAAATTGGAGTTTATGGTTAAATTAGGTGTTGAAATGAATTATAGGAATTTATTTGGAATTTTTATGAATTTCTAAGTATTTATTTTGAATTATTGAAGTTTATGTGATTTTGAGAAATTAGGGTTAATTGTGTTTTAAATTGAATTTAATTGATTAATTGAGTTTAATTATTGATATTATTGATAAATATGTTGAGAAAATTAATTTTTGATAATTGTATAATTTTTGGTGAATTTTTGAAGTAATTTAAGTATATTTATATATATATGGGTATTTTGGTAATTTTACCCTAAATTGTCTAAAAATGTAATTTAATTGGTTTTATTAGTTATTTAAGGTATAAAAATGATTTCTACAAATTATTTGGTATTTTTAACTAATTGAAACTATTTTTCGTGAATTATTTTCAATTACATATATAATATACGGTTTTTCTAATAAAATGAGTTTTTATTGGTTTTTACAGTGTTTTAAGGTTAATTATGTAATTTCTACCTATGAGATGTATTTTTAGGTTTTAAAAGTATTTTTGGTATATCTGGAATTATTCTGTGATTGTGGACCCCGGTCGGTAGATTGTAGTCTGGAGTCCGACCGAGGGGTTGTGGATTGTGTTGAGCTTATTTTTCGAAGTGTGTTTCTTTGCAGGGTCGGCTCTACTCTTTTGAGTAGAGAGATGTCCGTTTTACAGGGGAGGTTCTATCGGATTTTCGGTAGGATTCTCGTAAAACGTGATATCCAGTCGAACCCTAATTTCCGATTCTGTGTTTAATACTCTAGATCGAATTCTAGGATTTCTGTTAGGGTTTATTCTGATGTCTATTATTTATTGCTTGTTTAGTTGCGCCGAGACCGAGGGCTAGTGGACCAGGCCCGTCGGACCTGTCTCATGGAGCGCATTAGGTGAGTTACTATACTATATATATATGCTTAGGATGCATGATTTAGAAATGCATGTTTTATGTTGATTAAATATGCATGAATAATTTGATTATTTCTTAAGTTTACATTAAGTATATTTTTGGTATATATTAAATTATATGCATGTTTTGTAAATAAAATATACTTAAAATGTTTTTAAATATATTTCCAGCTTAATTTATAATTTGATTGAATGCATTTGATATATATATACTTGAAATATACCTGGTTTACTTTTGGTATATTTCCGGTATATATATGGTTTATATTGTTATTTCAATTAAATTCATGCATCATTTATTTTTGTGAATGAATGATTTATATTATTAATGATGAAGGATATCGATAGAACGTGCTACCTAGTGGGCAACACTAGGACCAAGTACGTACCGGTACGCCTATAGCTTTAGGCTATATTACTAACTATTTGTGAATATTGATTTGATGTGATTATTGATGTGTGAGATGTGGTTTGGGTGTGATTGCTGGAGCTCGGTTGACCAAGTGTCTCGGGGCCAATCACACTGGCAGTCAGACTGCTGGAGCTCGGTTGACTTAGTGTCTCGGGGCCAGTCTACTGTCTAAATGGATTAAGTGGATATATTTGGATTAAGTGAGCCTGTATGGCTAGAGTGTTGTCTAACACTATTTTTGAGGTTGCGATATTCTAGGATTCTACGTGATCCTTGATAAAAGATGATTTTTAATGAAAATATATAAAAAAATGATTTTCTGCATCTGTGTGAAATTGCCTGTATATATATATTAGATATATATATACTGTTGATTGTATGCATTATCACTTAGTGTGTATGTATATATATTATAGTAATTCACTCAGTGAGGTCTGACTCCCCTCCGTTGACTATTTTTCAGGAGAGTCAACTTCTTCAGACCTCAGTAGCAGGTCGATACGCCGAATTTCTTCCGCCCCGGCTTCTTTATGTAAATTATTTACTTGAGTCTTATTTATTTTATCTAGACACTGCAGTAGTTGTGAATTAAAGTATTGGATTTCATGTATTTTATTTTAAAGAGATGTATTATGTTGAAACTGGATTTGTATTAAAGACTATATATATGTGATGAGATGAGATTTGAATTAAATCCAATGATGAAAATGTTATTATGATATTTATGATTTTTTTATTTCCGCTGCAAATTTTGATATTGTACTATTACTATTGCATGATTTATTTTATTTTTAGGCTTGCTACGAGTTCCGGATTCGAAAGAATTCCCGTTCCCTAGCGCCAGTCATGGCCCATGTTTTGGGTCGTGACAGTTGGTTGATATGAACTTATTGATAGGATATTTAGCTTTGGTATGAAGGTATGGATCATATTATTTTTTTAGAACCCCTTTATTGATTCTTGAAGGATAACAAGGTTCAGTATTAGGAGTTACTAAGGGAGATGAGTTTACCTTTTTGTGCACATCCGCAGTTAGAGTTTCTTCAGCTTTTGGTATGGATTAGGAAGATGTACTATCTTGATTACTTGGATTATCTTCAGTTATCTATCCAGGTGAGATGCTCGGATTCGGAAGATCAAATGTCTGTGAGATGCTCAGAACACTCGGAAGACTCGAAATATCTAAGATACTTAGATTCAGAACATTCGAAACACTCAAAATGCTATCTTCAATTTCAAAGAGGTTTGAATTTTTCTCCCCTTGAAGAGAGCACTCGGAGTGAGAGAAGAAATGAGCATTTTCATGGAACCGAACATCTCGAGTTACATACATCTTCTTTGCATTCGGATAATAACACTGATATCCCTTTTGTAGATATGCATAGCTAATAAAGAAACGCCATATAGCTTGAGGATCTAATTTGTCGAGTGTCTGATGAACATATGTCAAGCATCCAAAGACTCGGGGCTCTAGATTGTTGAGAGGTGAAGGTATAACAAGTTCCTAAAGTTTCTAAAAAGGCATTTTGAAATCAAGTACTCTTGATGGCGTCCTATTTATGAGATATATAGCAGATCGAATAGCCTCTCCTTAGTATTCTCGAGGAATATTCATGTCAAATAATGATGCTCGGACAACTTCCAATAACTACCAGTTATTTCGTTCGACTATACCTTTCTATTGGGGAGTGCCAACATAAGATGTTTGGTGGCAAATGCTCTACTCGTGGCAGAAATTATTTAAATTTGAGTTAAGATACTCCCCACCATTTTTAAACTGCAAGACTCATATTTTACTCTGGTATTGCGTAGCCATCATTTTATATAGGTCCTAAAATATGGAGCACACATCTCCCTTATTTGAAAGTAGTGATACCCAGGTCATTCGGGTACATTTATCAATAAACGTTACAAAATACGAAGCACCAGATAAAGTAGGAATTCGAGCAGGTCCTTATACATCAGAATGAATGGTCATAAATGGAATTGAATTTTTATTATAACTCGGTACATAAGAGATTCGATGGCTTTTTGCCAATTCACAAATATCACACTTGAATTCTGAGTTTGTGGTATTCAAAAATAATTCTAGTTTTATTTGTCTAAGATAATGAAAAGAAAGATGACTAAGACGGCAATACCACAAGATTACTTGGTCTTTGGTTAAGCAACTTCTACTAACCCTATTGACTTGACTACTGACTTGGATCATCATGCAACTTAAGAATAGTATAACTTTCCACATTTAACACCAAAGCCAATAATTTGGTGCATTGTAATGTCCTGAAATACACAATAATTAGGCCAAAATTTGACATTGTAATTCAAGGTTTCAGTGATTTAAATAACCAATGGTAGATTGCAAGAAAGAGATGGAACAATAAGAATAATATCTAGATTAAGAGAGTCAGAGTTAGATACTGATCCTTCATGGGTGACCAGTGTTATGCCTCTATTAGCAATCAGAATATTTTATTTGGTTAATGGGTGGATGGATGTAAGATGGTAAGTGGAGTTTGTCATATGATTAGTGGCACCTGTATCAATAATCCATGTATTATTTCGAGTATGATTTATCATACCTAATGTTGCATCAAGATCACTACTTGGTTTAGTACCACTAGAGGTGACAATTGTAGCCTTTCTGAGCTTCTTATGAGGCTTTCTATTGAAATCCCACCATTATGGATATCCTATAATTTTATAGCACCATTCCTGGGAGTGTCCAACTTTGCCACAATGAGTACAAGTGTATATGATGGACTTACTCGGTATTTTCCCTTTGAATTGAGAACCAGTCTGAGACAAATACAACATTGTCCTGCATTATCTTTGGTTCTTCCATCATATGGCACTGGTTGTGATCCCTCTGCACATATGCATAACTAGACTTAATATCAAGAGGTGGATCCTTTTGAAGTATTTCACTATGAGCATCATTAAATTTTGAATCAAGTCCTGCTAGAAAAATATATGTTCGAAGCTAAGTAATATGTTTGTGGAGTGATACTACTCCATTAACATCCTCCCCTTGTGCACACGTTCGTGCAATAATTTCCTGAAATATTCCAACCAATTCATTATAATATGCTAGTAATGGCTTACCATTTTGACGTGTTGTGAATCATTTCTGGTTTAATTCGAATAACTGAGTTTTATCAGATCCATCATATAAGATTTTTAAGATAGCATACCATATCTCCTTTGCTGTTAGAAGACAGATGAATCTCTGCATTAATGTCAAACTCATTAAATCAATTAGCCAACTTTTGACTCGATTATTATTAATAAGCCAAGTTCCTAAAGCTTTATCTCCTGTTGATGGCTTTAGCATAGTACCATTAAGAAAGCCAGATTTATTTCTGGCTCCAATTCGCATCTCCATGAGCTGTAACCATAGACTATAGTTTGTATCATCAAGAATAATTCCTGTAGGAAAGGGAGAATTATCTTGAAGGATTTGAAAAAAATTAGGTGTTCCATGGGATATGATGGATGTGTTTTCAGTGGTCATGGTTTCAAAAATTCAAGAGATTCAAAAGATAAAAGAAAAAATATGATTTCAAGGATTTAATGAAAAAATTCAATTTTAATGGGTATGCTCTAATACCATGTAGAATAAAATTCAGAGAAAACAAGAGAAAATTCAAGGGACATATTTTTCCATGTATTTCAAAGAAGGGTTACAACCCTTATATATACACATAGGAATCCTAATCACATAATAACTAGGAATAGAATAATATCCTAAATAAAACAAAGACTTTATTCCTAATTTTATACTAATATTTACTACCTAATATATACAAAAAATATTTACTTTCTCAACATCATTAACTAACATCACACCTGATAATAGATTTAGATTGCTCATACTGAACACAAGTCAAAAGAATCTATTTAATAGAGGATTTAGTAGAAGGCAAAAGATGTAGCCAAAGAAAGAAATAATCATCAACATGAGTATTGCGAATGAGAATCTTACAGAGGAGAATAGTAGACATAACACAAGCTTTGGTGCGAGGAGAGAATTGAAGAAGGCGAGAGTTTGAGAGAAAGAGAAGTGAGATCCATTTGCTTAGTAAGGTTGAATTAGATTAGATTTCAGCTTACAATCTCTAATCATTTGACGTTGACATGTAACATAGCGGAAGAGTGATAAACAAAGAATTAGCGTTTATTAAATCGTAAACAATTACCAAATAGTAATCTTTTATAACTTGTAATTTGCAAACTTAGTCATCAAAATTCAAGGAATTTTAAAAATGGAAAGGAATTCAAATTCTTATTAATCATTGTTACTTTGAATGTTCGATAAAAATAATTTGCTTCTTGTCAAGGGCACTTTTGCTATGAAGTTATTTTTAGTATCCCTGATAGCGCATGTCTTATTCTTCATTGTAATTTCATAATTCTTTTCAAGAAATTGATTCAAACTCAACATATTGCTTTTTAATTGCACATAACAAACTTCATTAATGAAACGATGACTACCATCCTTGAGGTGAATAAGAACTTCACCTTTGCCTTCCACTAAAACTTTTATTCCATCTCCAAAAGTTACCGTTCCTTTTATTGATTCATTGATCTCTGAGAATAAATACTTATTACTAGTCATGTGATTGCTTTCTCTAGTATCTAAATGCCACGTACTTGCTTTTAGTTCATGATCATTCTTGATAAGCCATTGATAATGAAACTTCTTCTTCATTAATATCCTATGTAACATGACCGTCTCCTACACTTAACAAGTTTTATTTCTGCATTTAGAAGCATAATGACCGAACTTATTGTAATTATAACATTGAATTTGAGATTTGTCATAAGATGATCTCATGTAATTCCCTCTTCCACGTCCTCTTATGGGGTGAGAACTTTGATTTCTTTTTACATATTATGATTGTGTATAACTTCCTCTTCTGCCTCGTCCTCTACTTCGACATCTGCCTCTACCATATCCTCTTTGGTTTCTATGATTACTAAAATTTTCATCTTTCTTTATAGTAATCTTACTCTGTAACACTTTTTTAACAACTTCTTTATTTCTTTTATATGTCTATCTTCATAGGCTTATAATAAGCCCACAAATTCATTAACTTTCATAGACTCTAGGTCTTCAGATTCTTTAATGGCCACCACAATATAATCATATTTTAGATGCATGGAACGAAGTATTTTTTCTATTATGTGAGTATCATTTAATTCCTTCTCTCCATATCTTTTTAGTTGATTATTGATTAAAAATAAATGGGTGATATATTCTAAAATCGAATCTTTATCACTCATTTGGAGAGATTCAAATTCTCCTCGCAGAGTTTGAAGATGAACTTTCTTGACTTGTTCTACACCTTTCTAAGAATTTTGTAAAATCTCCTAGGCTTCTTTGGTGATGGTCACACAAGAAACCTTTTCAAACGTGCTTTCATCCAAACATGAGTGAATAATAGAAAGAGCTTGTTAATCTTTCTTGTGTACTTCTTGCAAAAGTCTTCTTTAATTTTGATTCAAAGAAGATTCATCAGTTGGTGCCTCATATCATGTTTCCATAACATTCCAAGCATCTTGTGAACCTAAAACAACTTTGATCCTAATGGACCAACTATTATAGTTGTCTTTGGTGAGATGAGGGAGTTGCAATGGAGCCATCCCACTAGCCATCTTTTGTCATTGTTAAAATGTAAAGCTCTAATACCACTTTGTTGGAGGCAAAAGAGTATAAAGAACAAGAGAATAATAAAACTAAACATAAAACTATATACATTTCAGAATAATCAAATACATAAATTCTCTCCAAAAGACAATAGGCCATTTACACTCTCAAAAGACTTGTATTTTTCTCTCGTACAATTCTTCTCTTCTTCTTATGCTTATATACACAATACATTTCTATTTTTAGCTTTTACAAAGAATGGTTAAAAATCATTTTCTATAAAATGAATGATTTTCATTCAATTTGATTATATATATATATATATATATATATTTTGTAACTTCACTATTTTAGAAATACATATATTTTTAGTTTAAAAATTAAGTTTACTTTTCAACAATTGTTGCTACTGAGTTGATGATGATGAATTGCCCATGGCTATTAGCAGTGATAAAACGCGAAGAAGAAGAATTAACAGGCGAAGAAAATATGGATTTAGTTAATTTTTTTCCCTAAGTTTTGCTTTGTTTTGTGGACCTAAGTTTTGCCACATCATCCACTAACTTAACGGCAGTAATGGCTCTGTTAAATGAGGAGCTCAGAAAGACATACTTTTAAATTTTTGTGTCCAATTGAGACAAAAAAATGTTTAAGGGCTAATCCACCCCTCACTATAAACATTAAGGGTGAAATTGAACCTTTACCCAAAATTAAAAGTTCAAAAAATAAAAATTTCAAAAAAATAAATTTTAATTAACATTGGAGATAATATGAAAGTTGCCCAAAAAATTTTGCCACTACATGTACTATTGTCCCTTATGAATTATTTATTTATTTGTCTCAATGCTTTTCACAACTACAAAGATGCAAAATCTGACGAAAATATTTTTGAAAACTACTATACAGAGTTAAAATTTTTTACTTTTTTTTTGCCACATTTTGGCAAAAAGCCGTAAATTAAGTGGAAACTTAAATGTTACAAATACTAGAGGGCAACATCGATCAAATGGAAACAATGTCCATAAAAAAACTAAAGTGCATGACACTTGAGTAAATATCTTTAACGATGTGAACCCTCTACACTTGACAAAGCAAGTGCATTAGGTTAGCAATCACTGCAGGGCTAGATGAGCCTGTGTAATCAAGACAAGAACAACCCTAATGATTCAGATAACTCTTCAACTAAGTATGTCATCCATTAATCTATTTTTGACACCTCGCATTCTCTCCCTAGCGACTAGATTCAACTAAATTTTGCTGGCTATGGATCAAAACCCACTTTCCTGTTTAACAAGACTGAGAGCAGTTTTCACACTAATTAATTAAATAATGGTAAGTAATAACAATGGAAAGCAGATGTACAAACTGATATTTGTAGTTATGCTTAATCCAAACATCCATTCACATCTATGAAAAAATTGAGTACATTTAATATTCTCCCCATATTGTAAATAAGGCCTAAGCTCTTCGTAAAAAAAACCTAACCAAAGAGCTGCATGAAATAATTGACAGAAAAAATAATGAAATAATTTGAAATTGAAGCTTTATGGTTCAAAAATTATTTCATTGGGAATATTGATATGGGTACCTCAATGGTTGGGTTTGCTCAGTTTTATTCTTAACATTATCTTCAATGTTAACATTTCATTTTCATCATGATTATACATATAGATGGGAAAATAATAGCACCTAGTGAGCCTGAGAAATGGGATCCAAACCTTCCATGACTCTCGCTAGATTTCTCTAAACTGAATATAGTTATTTTCCAAGGGCATGGAGTCATTGATGGCTCCGACAACAAATGGTAGGCAGCATCTTGTAAAAAGAACAAGATAAATGTAATATTACTAAATAATTTATTTTATTTCTCAGTTCGTGCTTGCGTACTGCAAATCAATTAATATAATGTAACATAAGTTATTCTTGTTTTCTTTACAACCTTATAAGGGAGCACCAACTGTAAGGATCTTTTCCCTTAATTTTACGACACTTTCTTCGAAAACAAGCATGCAAAGCATTTTGATCTAAAACTATACATATGTGCCATGTGATATTTAACAGATAAGGTCTTTGCAGGCATTAACTATTGATTCAAGCACATTTGTGAAGGTAAAAGGCCTGACTATCAGAAACAGCCAACAAATGAATTTTGTAATTGATCGATCAGCATCTGTACGAGTGTCCTAAGCACTAGTCTCTTGGAGCTGAGACTAGTACTTGCTAGACATCATTATGATGGTAACGTAGCAGAAGAGTGATAAATAAGAATTAATGATTGTTGAATTACGTACGACTACCAATCACTAATCATCTATAACCTGCAATTCTCAAAATTCAGGATATAGGCATCAAAATTCAAAGAATTTTGGAAAATTTAAAAAGGATTCAAATTCTATTATTCATAACATCGTCCAAGACCCAAAAAAAAAAAATAGCTTTAAATAGAAAAAAACCCTAAAAACAATCCCAATCAAAATAAGAAAAATGAATCCTAAAACAACTAAAGCACAAAATTGCCTTTTTAAAAACCTAAATTATAGAATTTGCTAAAAAAGCAATGGAGTTCATGAGATTCTAATTATTGGGCAGTTTCTAATCAAATTAGGCTCCTGATTCGCCAAAATTCGAAACTCCAAAGTTGTCGATAATTACAAAACTGCCACTACTTCAAATTTTCATATTTTTTCAGAAATCGAACTGCTTGCTCTTCGACTCCCGCATCAAATGGAATTCATAATTTTACAGATGGACAATTATGCCATTATCTTATTAGACATCAACTGTAAAAATAAGTGAATTCATGTCTTGGAATGTCACTGGTACTACAAAGAGTGCAAAAGCTATGAACTTTGCCTGTAGTGACATAATTCCTTGCGAAAACACAGTCCTGAGCAATGTCAACTTAGAGAAGGAAGATGGCAAAGTAGAGACTTACTGCAACTCTACTCAAGGCTTTGGAATAGGTGTTGTTCATCATTCAGTTGACTGCCTAAATTCCAAAGATAAAGACTATTGTGATGTTGGTGAGACTGACATTGATAAAGAAGAATATATTACTGATCAAATAGAAATTGCAAGGTTACTGAATCCAGTAGTGAGGCTATTGTTCATAATGAGCTTTGACTTGGTTTTCTTCAGCAACTAAAAACCACCATGTATTATAGCATCTAATATAGCAATATACTAAAGTTGATAATTGGTATGTAGTCCACTAGTAGGGATTTACTGGAGGAGGATTAAGCTGCTCACGTCAAAATTTTATAGGAATTTTCATGAGGTTATGTAATGTAGTTATATATAATTCCAACTGCACTTGAACTTATGATTTTTTTTAAAATATTGAGTTTCTTTCTTCTTCCTAGTGTTCGTATTTTTTTCCAACAACAATCAATAATCATTCCAAACTTTTTTGAGTTTTTCATGTGAAGTTGGTCTTAGTTTGGGCTATCCAGCAAATCCAAACTTGTTTTATGACAAACCCAAGTCTAGATAAACCCATATAAAATATCTCTGCATGTGTGGTTTCTTTTTCTTTTCTTTTTTAACAAAACCAAGCTAAAATATTCAATTGTAATTTATGTTATAGATAGAGGCTGATTTGATGGTAGTCTGATTAATTTTTTTTTATTTCATTTAAAATTATATCAAATGAGAAAATCCTCATATTTGAATCTTTTCTTTTATTAATATTTTTTAAAATATGCATTTGGGTTAGAGTTAAAGGCATAGGGTGTAACTGCTACAGTTGTAATTATCATAGGAGTAATGGTTATTTGTGTAATGGTTAAGTTGTTAATCTTATTTGGCAAATTAAGGATAATGGATAAATTATAATATGATATTTTTTATAAAAAAATTATATAATTAATTAAATTTATTATTAAATATTTAAAACTAATAAAAATAAATAAATAATCATTTAAAATTTTGAATATTTATATACTTATTTTTCAATACTCATCTTACTTGGAAACTTTATCTTGGCTGATTTTAGACTTCACGAATCATAATCATGAAATAACACATTTAATATTAATAAAGTGCTATGTTTAAAATATCAAATCATCAACAAAAATATTGTTTCATTTTTTTGTCAAAATCGACAGGCCATAGTTAAGATTAGAACCAAACCAAACCGAACCAAGCTGAGTTTTGAGTAGGCTTAGGCTCAGCTTGGAGTAAAACACTAGGGTTGAGCTTGGTCTAATTTTTAAAACCTAAGTTTGAGCTCGTTTATATTTTACTCAAGCTCGGCTCAAGCTCACTCATTAGAGAGCTCAACATAAAGCTTGTGAAGAGCTCGACATAAAGCTTGTGAAGAGCTCGCCAAAGTGCCTGCAATCTCGACAAAATGTGAAACAAAAATAGAAACTGAAAATGCAATATCACAAATCAAATTACAATATGTTTCAATTGACAATGAAAATACCATAATATAGTGCAAAAATTAAAATTCACAAAGTAAAAATCTTGCAACAAGTACAAATCCAATAACAATAAGAAGCATAAAACACTTTATACATGCATTAAATTAAATATTTTTGTGATAAGATAATTCAAATTAGATTATAATTTATAATAACAATTTTATATTTGTTTAATAATAATTTTAATCAATTTTATATTTTTTTAATACTAAATTAATATTATACAATGATACTAAATTGTTTTATACATTAAAATTAGGTTAATTGAATGAGATATGTTAAAGTGAAGAGTGATGTTTAGTGAATTAGGTTAAATCAAAACTACGTAGTTTTGAAAAAATTATATAATTTGATGGTTATAGACAAATTATTTATTTATGAGATAGGTTAAGAGGGATATTTAATGAATTAGGTAAATCAAAACTATGTTATTTTGAGTAAAACTACATAATTTTATAGTTATGGACAAATTATTTATTTATGACATTAAAATTATATATGTTTACGATGAGATAATTCAAATTAAATTATAATTTATAACAACAATTTTATATTTGTTTCATACCAATTTTGATCAATGTTATATTTATTTGATACAACATTAATATTATACAATAATGCTAAATCATTTTATAACATTAAGATTATGTAGTTTATTTAATATTAATACTTAAATTATATTATGATGTCTTCTATAGTTTTTTTTTTCTTTTTTTTTTTTTGTAAAGTATGTACACTTTAAACAATAAAACACATTCTCATATTAAGGTGATAAAAATAAAGTAATTTAAAAGTAGCTAAAAACAAAAATTACTTAAAAATTTTCATTAAATTATACCCATTTTTATACTACTACTTAATATTAATATTTAAATTTATGAGATAGTAAACAAGTTTGTTCATGAGTTTGTTTACTAGCTTGCTTATGAGTATGTTCATAAACTTGTTCACGAGTATATTCACAAGATTATTTAACGAGCCTGCTCATGAGTTTGTTCACGAACCTGCTCAGAAGTTTATTCATGAGCCTATTTACGAGTTTGTTAACGAGCTTAAATAAGTCGAATTTGAGGTTGTTCAAACTCAGCTTGTTTACTTTACAAGCCTCAAAATAATATTTGAGCTGAATTTGTTTAACTTAATAAATGAGCTCGAGCAAACTTCAAGCCCTAGCTATAGTTGCATGCATAATTAATTCAGTTTTGCTAAAATCCTACCAACCAAAAGAATATGTCTATATAATTAATGAATATAAAACTATAACCTGTCCAGATGACATCCTACCAATCCAAAGAATATATATATATATGTTAGAACAGAATGAAATATTAGGAGGCATAAAAAAAATCTAGACTTTGTCATGTAATGGACAAAAGTTCTTGGAAAAGAAAAAGAAGCTAACATATAGAAAGATAGACTAAAAGAACACGATTATGCCCTTTATGTGAAATAACATCCTAAGATTAATGGACATTTGATTTAGCTGATTGAGATAGTTAATAAAAATTTGTTTTCACTCAGTTATAATATAGGTGTTTGTTAAAAGACTAAAATCAGTAATTAATAACTGATTTTATTTAAAATAACTGTTGATTTAAAAAGTTCTATTTTAGAGTTTTTTTTAATCAGCTGATAGTTGATTTATATGTATTTTTTTATTTAAACTATTTTACCCTTGTTAAAAAATAATTAATAACAAATAGCTTCATTTAAATTAAAATTAAATGTATATAATTAATTTTTTATAGTTCATAATTAAATAAATATTATTGTAAATTATAATTAAATAATTATTATATTTATACCTATAATTATTATAAAAATTATACAATAATATTTATTTTTAAATAATTTATATTAATTATTTTAATAATATATAAATTAAAGATAATTGTCAACGATGGAATTTAGCGTGCGTCTAAAATTTAGCAACTGTGACACTGTTTAAGTTCAGGCCTCTAGAAAACACACACTATTACATAACAAGAATATAATGTGGAGATGAGGAGTCGTCACCCAGTGTAACAACTAGGACAATTCGAAGGTGGTGGTAACTCGATACTCTAAAAGAAAGTTAACATCACATCCAGAAGATTTTGGATACAGAATATCAACTACTTTCAATCTTGTGTTCATGTAGAATTACCTTATTAATTACTAAAGTATTCTCTAATAATATGCAATTTTTTCATATATACCCTAATTGAACATTCATCTAATTCTAAGGTAACTAGTAATAAAAAAACACATAAGAAATGCATTCACAAAGCGCAACATCCCTAAATTATTTTAATCTACATTGATTTTAATTAAGTAAGCTAAGTCTACATATTTTATTTACAAATGAAATAGGTACTAAAGGTGGGCTTACATTTTAATTAAATTAATGAATCTAAGTCTATTCATTTTAATTCTAAAGAAAAGTGAGCTTAAGTCTATTAATTTTGTAGAAATGAGTTGGAAATAAATTAGCAGGCCCACTTCTAATTAATTTAAATTTAAATGGAGTGATTTTAAATCTATTAATTTTAATAGGCTAAATTAATTGGCTGAGCTAAGTTTAAATTAATTTTTATTTAAACTAAAGTGGGCCTAAATCCAAATTAATTTAAATGGGTCTAAATTGATTTTAAAATTAATTTAACTTACAGACCAATTGAAAAAGACTTATTATTAATGAGTTAAACCTAATCGTGGGTTTGAGACCAAAAAATGAATAAAAAAACATTAACATATCAAATATCTTTTTTGTGATTTCCAACTCTAATTTAATTTAAATGAAAACTAAAATTAAACTAAAACCACCATTGATTTTATTATGAGTTTATTAAGTGATCGTAAATTACTAATCAATTTTAAGGTGTAGAAAATTAAATCATTCCACTACATTTTCACTATTGGGGCTATTAAAACATCAACAAATATTAAAATTAATTAAATTAAATTAAACAACCTCAAACCAAAATAAATACACAATGGAACTACCATTAAAATATAGAAATAAACCAAAAAATAAAATAAACATAGAAACTAAAATCTACGTTTAAGTACAAAATTTAATCCATTGATCGACATGGGTTATTTATGAATTTTGTTCTTACAGTGAATTTATGTTAACTCATTCATCATGAGAATAAACAACAACAAAAAAAATAAAAAATAGTCAATAAATGATTTAAAATAATAATAAAAAAAAGAATCAAATAGAATAAATAAATAAAATTAAAATTAAAATAAAAGAAAAAATAGATAAAAATGAGAATAAGATACAATATTAATTCCCCTCATAAAATGATCATCATTGATGAAAGTCTGTAACTTTTTATGTTATTTATGAGTTTTTATTTTTTATTTTGATGTGATTTACAGTAAAAAAAAATTAAAGAAAAGTGCATAAAAAAATCAAGAAAGGTTGGGTATGCTTTGGCTTACTGCCAAAAATATAAAGAGTAGAAAAAAAAAAACCCTCGAAGTCTGTGAAAAGAAAAAATTAGTATATAAATTAGTATATATAGAAACACCCCTCCTATAACTTTAAGTTGGTTACCAATAAAAGGAATTTATTTTTATTATTTAAGTTGCCACAATTTAATTTGTAAATGCCTTCTGCAAATTACATGAAAAAAGTTGGGCCATTCGGCCCAATTTTAATTTTTTACATTATTTTACTTTTTTATTTTTTTAAAAATTTATTTAAAAATTAATTAATTAAAATAATTTATAATTCAGTTCAAAATTAATAAATTAGATTTAAAATATAATTTTATAATTAATTTTTATTATTAAATTTTCTATTACATCCAAAATTAAATCATTCAAAAATTGATTGTTTACAACAATAAATAATTATTTATTGAATATATAATTTTTAACATTTTACATAATTAAAAAATATTATAAAATTATATAAAATTATATTTATAAATAAATTATACCATTAATAATAATTTGACATAAAACAACAATGGCTAATAAAATTTTACCTAACAATAAGATAGAAAGTTAAATCAAATAGTCCTTAATATAAAACATTTTCCATTTCCTCTCATGCCTGTTTTAATGGGCGTGTAATAGAGATCGGTGTCAGTCATCATTCTGTCAATAAATCAAGACCCAGTTCAGGTTTTTTAGATAGATTTTTTATATTTTTACACAAATAGGCAATTTTTTTTATTTTATTTACTTAAATATTCAAACTTTTTATTATTTACTAATTTTATCACTTTTAATTATAGAAATATCACTTTTATTTACAGATATACCCCCTTCTTTCTTTTACTTTATTTTTCCATTTATTTTTTCTTTATTTTTATTTTTATTTGTATTCTCTTTATTTTTCCTTCTTTATTCATTTTTATCTTTTTTTAAAAAAAATTATTTATCTTTTTTTTTCTTTTTTCATATTTATACTTTACTCCTTCCTTTTTTTTATTTTTATTTTGTCTTTACTATTTATTATATATTTTTTCTTTATTATTATTTATTCTTTCCTCCTTCCTTTCTTTTTTATTTTTAATTTCTCTTTATTTTTTTATTATTTCTCTTTTTTTTGTTTTCATCTTGTCTCAAAATTTTTATTTTCTCATTTTTTTCCTTTTTATTTTATCTTTTTATATTAGTAGAGCATTAGCCAATATATATTTTTTTGGATTTTATTTCATAATTTTTTTGACATTTTATGCTTAAATACAATCTCTTTTTTATTTTTAATTTTTTGTTCCCTCTTTTTTATTTTCTCTTTGTTTTTTAATAAATTTACCATTATTTTCTAAATGTTATTTTTTTAATTTCATTAAATCAAATATATAATCCTATAAATAAAATAATTAAAAATCTCATAGTATCATTAAATTACTTTTTTTTATTAGATTTTGTTAAAAGAGACTAGCATGCATTGCTTTATGAAATACTTTTTTATTTTTTTATATGTTTTTTTTTGTAATTTCTTTTATTGGATAAAGTGTTGAAAATATTGATTATATTTTTGTTCATTATCATTCTAGCAGTCGTGGTAGACAAAATGTGAAGGGTGTTGATATAGTATATATTGTTATTAGTTTTTTGTAATTTATTTTTTTGTTGCTTTTTGGTTTCTAATTTAATTTTGTATTCAGAGGATGCTGAAAATGATTTTGTCAATCCTCATCCACAGCGCACAAACCTAACTATATCTTAAAGTCCCATTTTATTATTTTATAGGAAATTGAAAATAAACCAAAAGTATACAAAAAAAAATACTATAACTTAAAGCTCCACATTTTCTCTGGAGTTAAACGAGCTGTAATTCTTGTAATAGAAAACTTTTAAATAACGGAATATGTTTTTATGACTTTTGGTGTTGTCGAGTCGTAGAAGGATGTTGTTGCTTTATAATTTGGTATCGTTTTGATATTTTTTTGGTTTCTGACACCTTTTTATAATTTGGTATCGTTTTGATAATTTTTTGGTTTTTGATATATTTTTATTTTATTAATGGCAATATAATTGTATCACAAAATTTCTTTTTGTATGTTTGTTGTATTAATGCAATCCTTATTTTATTTCCAATATTTCCAAATATTCCATAGTTGAACTTGAGTTATTATTTTGATGCTACCGTTTTTATGTTGCATTTATAATTTGGTATTGTTTTGGTTTCTTTTTAGTTTCTAATACTTTTTTGTTTTAATTTGGTATGGTTTTGGTTTATTTTTTTGGTTTCTGATACATTTTTGTTTTATTAATGGTAATGTAGTTGCACAAAGTTTCTTTTTTATATTTTGTTGTATTTTATGCAATCTTTATTTTATGTCCAAATATTCCATAGTATAACTAGAGTTATTATTTTTTATTTTCTTTAAATATGTTTTTAATTTATTTTTGGTTTCCGATTCATTTTTTTTGTATCCACTTAGTTTGTTTTTGGTTGCTAATTCATTTTTTAAATTACTTAATTAAAATAATTTGATTGATATTTTCATTTATAAAAATTATACGAATTCATATTTATTTTAGAATACTTTCCGTTTATTTAAAATATTGGAGAAGAAACTACATATACTTAATTTAAAATTTTTATATCCAAGCTTGTCCCTTGGAAATTAAAGCTCGGCCATTGGCTACGAATATTGTAGAAGAATTTCTTATAGGTTTTGTTAATGCTTTCTTGGGGCATAGGCCTTTTTTGATTCTCCTTTATTTTGGAGCTTCTGTTGTTTTGTTCTCTTGTACGAACTTTTATTTTCTTTTCAATATTATTTTCTTTGTACTTCAGAAATCCTGATTTCTGACCTTCAAATATTACTTAAAAAAGTACAAAATAAAGCATATTAAAATTACCAAAAATGGAGCTGATACTGTTTATTAAACAAGAACAAAGAGTTTCAGCATTGGAACCAATCCATGGCAATGGAGGAATACAAGAAGAATGAAACATATAGAAAAGGGCAAAAAAAAAAAAAAAGCAATGACTAATAGGTAAAAAGGAATGACTAATATCACATACATGATAGAAGATTAAAAAAGAGACATGGGTAGTTGTTACACCATTGCAAACATCAGTTAGTATCTAACATGAAAACTTCATGTGCAAAGAATACAGGGCACCAAAAACAATACAAGAATCATATATGAAAAAAGGCATGGGGATTAGATCTGCATTGCTCTGTTCTTTCATAGAGTTTCTAAGTGATTTGGAAAAACAAAACAATGTAATAAAGTGCAAACAAGAAGTAATTATGCAAAAAAAAAAAAAAAAACACGATTGATTATTAATTAGCTCTGAGTGGATAAGAACATGAGTTTCTTTAACAAGAAATTGCCTGCAAATCATTCCACTATGTTCTCTAAATCTTAAAATCTCTTCTGAGCATTTGCCTTTGTTTGGCAAGTCACTACCCTCCTCATAAGCAGTGTCAGTAGTGTCACTATTGTATGAACCATCAACCTCATTATCAATTTCTTCATCCAACAGAAATTCCTGGGAAAGATTGTGAATCCTCCCACTAACAGGCCTTGTTTGACGTTTTGGCTTCCAAGAGAACCCAAAACAGTTACAACAACCCTAGAAGAACTGAAGGTTAATTTGTTAATTTTCTACCCTACATATAGAATTTCCCAAGTTTTGCTCTTTTCTTCGTTTGAAAAAGCCCAAATGGACAGAAGGCTTCACCGTGAAGCTCCTCTCCTTCTTCATATTCTTCGAGTGCTGTTGCAGCTGCTATGCATATCATATTCGGCTATTCGCATCACTGCCTTCCGATTTCTAGTTCATTGAACATTAATTTTCTTTTTCATCTGACCTCCTTTTTTGTTTTGAATCGTTTGTTCCCTCAGTTTGTTGCACAGAGAGTTAATGAAACAGACATCACCGAACACGACTCGCTTCTTCTGGTATCGCCGTGAAACTTCACTCGGCTCTTATATGTTTTCCATTTTTCGTTTTATCTTCCTCTGATTTTCTTTTATTCATGTGCAGTTTTTTTATATATTCTACTTTTAGATCTGAAAAATGTCTCGTATTTTTTATTTTTATTTTTTATAAAGACGAGTAACCTGCTCCGTATTGCCATTTTCAATATTAGCTATATCAGAGGCTTGTTTCCAGAGAAATATTTCAATGACAAGTCTGTTCCTACTTTAGGTAAGGTTTGTTATCGCGTTGTTCTTTTTAATTTTTTCAGAATATTATAAAGATGTTGATTTTTTTTTCCCTGAAGTTGTGATTTCATCAACAGAGATGAAGATTAGAACTTGATGCCTATGGATCTAGAGTCTCGTAGACTGATTGATTGGATGAAAAAAGGCACGCATCTATTAGTTTTCATTTCATTTGCTATTGTTTATGATTTTTTTTTTTTTGGATTTCTGTTGTCAATTTTGAAGATCAAGTACTTTGATGGAAAAGCTAGTTAAAGTGAAATTTGCAATTGGATAATTGCTATTGCTTTTAATCTTCTGAAGTTTTCTTCTCAACTTTTTAAAGAGGTTTAAGCTTGGTTTGTTTGATGTGCAACCACCCAGCACCATTTCTTGCAGTATAGGTTTTTTTTTTTTGCCAAAAGGACAGGTAATAGGACGTTTTTATGATAATTGCTTACCATTTTTTTAATCGTTTTTTCCCTTGATTTTATGTCTTCATCCAATGACTCCGCAACAATATGCTGTGTGAACCAGCGTCATCATCTCGGCTTGAGATGGTTAACTATTCTCTCACAGAATAATTATTTTCAGTGTCTGTGTTTAGATGTATGATAGGTTCATTTTTAACTTCATTAATGATTGACGCCTCTCATTTTTGTTTACATTTTGGACAGCAATATATATAAGCAGTAAGGGCTTTGACACCCTGTCTAACAGAAAACTAGGTTTATGGGCATTCCCTACAATAGCAGGTCACAAGAGCTAAGTGTGCATTTGCATCATTAAAGTATTGGAAACTGCTTCTAAAACTCTAAGCTGATGTGGTAACCCCTTACATTTGCATATAAAGTTTGTATATTGGGGTGAAATTCTACAAGGTATCACTTGGATGCTATCTCTAAATACGGTTGTTACGAAATTCATTTTAAAATGCTCACCTTGCATTTGGATTCGCAAATGTCAGAATTTCACAGAACAAATAGCTACAGGTTATTTATTATGATTCAAATCCACATAATTGCCAAATAAGAAATTTGATCCAAGTCCATGACCAAATCATCTACATCCAAACTCTGCATCAATTTTTATTTCTTCTGTAATGCTTTAGAACAATCTTTTATCCTTCAAGATATTATGAATTTTTTCCATGTTTGTTCTTTGAATCCTTTAAATCAAATTATTCTTACCTGATTCTTCATTTATAGTACGATTTTTTATTTTTATTTATTTGTGTAGATCATCCAACCTATATAATTCGTGACTTGAGTATTTAATGATATCAGCTTTTGTTTCTGCGGTTAATAAAATGAATATAAGAACAATTTTGGAATAGATGCATGTGCTAGTCTATTAGTTGCATCTCCTTAACTGTACCTTAAACTCTGATTGTTGTAAATGATCTCAATAGAAGATTATGTGATTCAATCTTATCAGATTCACTCTGTCTCTGTTACTGGCATGAATTTTATGCTATCATCATTACTGCCATGGCAGAATGATACTAATTTTGGATTGTTAAGGAAACTTTTTCCTCATAAATTGACAAAATGTGAAATTTAGTCCTTTTTTTCCGTCCATTTTTATTCCTTTTGTGCACTGCAATAGCTTGGGAGAATCAGTTGAGTTGCATTTTTTTTTTAAGGAAGATTTCAGTCTGATTTGAATGAACATTATTATTAATAATGTACTATAATATTGTCTCTATTTATGCTTTTGTCGACTTTTTGTGCACATAGTGGGATTTATTTTAATAATAATGCGTTCTTGTACTTTTTGTTTTCAATATTTTAATCATTTGTATTTGTTTGGTCTTATTATTTTTCACACGCACACATTTTTTTTTAAATATTTTTTTTTAAATTTTTATGTAGCAGTTCTACTGTAATGGGAAATTATTGTTCATTGCTTAAAACTTGAACTCTTGAAAAACTAGTGTTCTAATGCCGAATTTTTTTTTTTTTTTTGGCTAGTGCATCCTAAGCAAGCAATCTGATATATGTAATTGAAAAATATTTTTGGAACCTTTTCTTCATTGGTGATCTTTAGTAGGAGCAGGATTGGGCATCTTATGGGCAGATGCTTAGTTTAAAGTTGTAATCTGATTTTCCATTGCAAGAATTGTTTTGTTGCATAATTTATATCTGATTCTTTATTGTATTTAAACATTCAGCCAAACATACACATGTATACATGCACAAATTTTTGTATATATGTCACATACAATTTTGCCCAAGTCAATATGTTTTGATCTTTGTTGCATTGTGATGCGCACCAAACAAGCCTGACATATTTTGAAAGTTTAGATTTTGGGAAGAAAGACAATATGCTTTATTAATTTTCAAGTAGTTCTAATTTTCAAGCCTGATTGAATCGTGAGGCTCATAATGTATCAAACTGAAGCTGATTCAGAGCTCTAGAATGGGTGCTATAGATTCCTTATAGCACGACAACTTCGAGTGCAAAATCCATCATTTAGGGCCTTAAATTTTAATTTAGAGTTTTGTGTTTTTTTTGTTTGGCATTTTGTTGGGTTTTTTTCCCTTTTCTTTTTAGACTTTTTCCCAAACAATATATATATGTTGTTTTAGATAGTTTTTTTTTTCGAATTTGATAATCAAAGTTCTAGTTTTATTTTAATTTTCAGTATTCCTTTGTATGAATTAACGAATATTGATTCATATTTCCTGACATTCTCAGTGAATTAACATGTTATAGAAGGTTGTTTGACAGTTATTCGTGCACAAATCAACGACGAGCAACAGTTATCCATTTATTTTAGTCCTCTGCTACGTCATATTGTTTATTTTTGTGATCTTGCTGATATAGATGGTTGTTACACGTGTATTTTTATGTTGTTGTCTCTCTCAGGTTTTCTTAGTGCCTATTCTAGTCACAGTTGCTACTGTCTCATAATTCTTTGTTTAGTTTGCATTATGCTTTTAATGGCTTATTTTGCTACTATTGGTTGATGAGTCACTTGGCAGCTGCAAATTGGATTATTGTTTTTCAAAAATTGGATTATGGTTTGTGCTATGTCTATTGTTGCTTGCTTTAATTCTAATTTTGTTAATGTTGTTGTCGGTTTAATAATGTCATTCTTGCTGCTGTCACTTTAAGCTTCATGATGATTGTTGGTTTTGTGAGTTGAAGGTCAGAGTGTTTAACTACAAGTAATGTTTTGATAAGATAATGACTTATTTGATATGAGCAGGATGATGTGTATCTTACATCATTGTCAACTGAAAGGGAAAAATAGATGAAGGCTATGAATGAAGTTGAAGCTCTTTGCATATAAGAACAAGTGGCTATGGAAGCTGTTCTTGAAGAAGAAAAGCAAAAAAGAAGAATTTCGCAAGAAAAACGTGGTTTGGATAGGCATTCGTGTTATTTTGAATTTGATAGTCTAGTAGTAATTATTTGTATATTATGTTTTGAAATAATTCATTGTGACTTACCAAACAATGTAACATTCTTTAATTTATATTCATGCAATTATTTTCAATTTTTTACTAGTGGATCTTGTGTGCATGCAATATTAATTGCAAACTAGAAATAGTGCTTTTTAGTTCCTTATTGCGGCCAAAAAATTTGATCGCAATTAGTTATACAATAGTAGTTATATAAACTAATGTTGATGAAAATATAGTTGTTATTGTAACAAAATGCGATCGCTATTAGTACAACTTTAGCAATCATAAAATATATCTTTATAAAAAGTTATTTGCGACCACTAATTTTTTTTGCTCGTAAAAACCTTTTAATGGCAAGGCCTATTGTGACGATAGATGACCTAGACGACCATAAACCAAATTTTAACTTTTAGCACTGACTTTTTCCTTCATTAAAAAGCCTTTTTCTAATAGTGTACACTATATATCTAAAAACTGAACTCGTTTAAAGAAAAGGTAGGGAATAGAAATTCCAAACATGAATTACAACAAGAGTGTATAACAGAGAGGGCTCAAATTGCCCTATTAAGAATTTGCTGCTCTAAGGATATACCATTCAACCAAGTGAAAGAAAAACTAATGAAATCAAATCTAATGACGTTGGAGAATCCAAACAATATGCTAACTACAGCTTCGCATGAAACAATGCATTTTATATCTACAACAATAATGACAACAAGAATATAAGTTGACCATAATATAAAAATTCACATTAACAACTCCATTACAAAAAAAAAAAACAAACTTACATAGATTAAGCCTTAATGTCAAACTGACTAGGGTTGACTATATGCAACTAAGCCTTAATCACTGCAAATTATTGTTGAGTTAGATTCATTATTCACTACAAATTCAACCACACAAAACCCAAAAAAAAAAACTAAAACAAGAACAGATTAATCAATAAAAAACTGTTAAAAATGGATTAAAAGAAACCATAGAAGAAGAAGAAGAAGCAGCAAAGAAACCTTAATTGAACAATGGATTTAGAGATTGGAAATGAGTGAGTACACGAGGATTCAAATTACAAAGAGAAAAATCTAAGCACCAAAACAAAGTAACTAAAAAGAACCCAAAAGAATAAAAGGATTGTTGACCATTTGCATGATCAAACTCCTAATTTTGGACTTTGACAAACAATTTTAATATTAATGATTTCAACTAATTGTGTAGGGAATTATATACCAAACATATACACTTTTGGTATATAGTGGTGTTTTGGGCTAATTCAATCTCTGAAATTCAAGAAGCCTTTTGGACATCCTTAGAGCTATGTAATGAGAAAGTAATCTTCTTTACTTTAAAGTAGAAATCTTAAGCTTTCTGAATTAAGCTTACTTCTCAAAATATAAACTCATTTAGGTATACAAATCTTAAGTCGAAGTTGGCATATGCAACTTTCATTTTAGGTTGCACATGTCGTAGTATTTCAGAAATATCTTGATTTATAGAGGTTCAATTAAGATGATTCAAATTGGTATGGAAATCTAAGATAATTATCTATAACTTTTATGAAGAATGTTAAGGTTGATTTGATTGTCTTTAGTCCCGTTCATGAGCATCTCATGAGCCAGTCACGAGCTAATCTTAAATAGTACCTAAGGAGCTCGTTTTTAGCAAAATAAGTAGAACTCCTCACGAGAGCTCCTCACGATCATGAGCAGTTCATGAGCACACCTCTAACAATATTAAATGGATATTTCTAAATGCAATAGTCATCAAATGGATGCTCATGAGCCAAAATGGCTTCCTCATGATCGTAAGCATCACTTTAGCTGTAAAAAGTCTAAGATTGATTCAAAATTAATTATAAACGTTGGAGACATGTTTGATACATCCAAAAACCATATTTTTTTTAGTGTTTCTCTATATAAACACTCCATAGAGTTCAATTAAAAGGTAAAGAAACTTGTTTATCATTCATTCTCTCTTAAGCATTTAATTGAGCTCTCAAATTCTCTTAAATAATTCTTTATTCGTATAACTCTTATGAGAGTTGATTGTGTGTTAGAAATAAAATTTCTTTTCATCTTAAATCTTAAGATAGATTAGAAGGGAAGTGAGATTTATTTCTAAAGGAATTGGTTTAAGTGTTGTCCATTGAAACACTTGGGATTTGGTTTTTGAGTAAGCCTTGAAAACTCAAGTTGTAAGGTTGTAAGAGTAAGCCATAAAACTCTTGTGTAATCTCAATCTTATGAATAAGATTGTGGGTAATTGAAAATTCTAACTTGGGGATAAGTTAGGTAGAGACATAGAATTGTTGTTAAATATAAACTCCTTAAATTTTTGTGTCCTTCATTCTTCCTTCTTAACTTCCATTCAATTCTTGCAAAGAATTCTTTTAATTTCTCATTTTTATTCAATAGTCCTATTCACCCCCTCTCTAGGACTCTTTTCAATTGGTATCAAAGCTTGAATTCTAGGTACTTTATTATTAAAATACAAGATCATGGGGAGTGAATCACAAAACATTTCTTCTCTTAAACCATTCTTTGATGGTAGTGAATATCCATATTGGAAGTTCAAAATGGAATTATATCTCGATTATTATTCCATCAAACTTTGGGACATTGTCCTAAAAGGTTGGGAACCACCTACAATTATGATTGATGGTATGGTAACTACTCTTATAAGAAGCCAATGGAGTATTGATCAAAAGGAAGAAAATCACAAAAATAAAAAATCTATGATTACTCTAGTCTCTTTAATGATAAGAGAAGAAAGAGGCAAGCTTCAATATTGTATGTCGGCTAAAGAAATATGGGAGACCTTAGAAAACCACTATGAAGGCAACATTGAAGTAAGAAGCAAGAAGTTTTAACTTCATATGTATGAATACAAACTCTACAAAAAGAAGCCTCATGAATCAATCATGGAGATGAAAAACTATCTTAATACTCTCCTCACAACCCTCAAGAAACTTGGAAAACATTTCTCCAAGGAAGAGATAAACAATAAGATTCTAAGAATCCTACCTAAGAAAGATTAGGAATCTTGTGTTACTTTAATTAAGGAAGCTTAAGACTTCTCTACTCTATCAACTGATGTGCTCATTAGTAAACTCTTAACATATGAGCTCACTATCAAGCAAAGAGGTAAAGAATAAGAAGAAAAAGAAAAAGAGCACTGATTTAAAAGCTCTTCAAGAAGATAATGAAGAGGAAAGCATCAAAGATTCTAGTGATGAAGATGGTAACATTGCCATGCACACTAGGAACTTCAAGAAGTTTTTGAGAAAGAAAAACTTCTCAAGAATAAGGGACTTCAACGAGAAGTTCAAAGGAGATGGGAAAAAGAAAACCAAGCAGATTACTTATTATAAATACAAGAAACTAACACATATTAGAAGTGAGTGTCCCAAACTTAAATTCAAGGACAAGAGAGCAAAATATAAAAAGAAGGAATTCAAAGCTACTTGGGATGATTCCTCTGAATCCAAAAAGGAAGAGGAACAATAAGAAATAACCAATCTTTGCTTTATAGCCCTTGAAAAAAAATGAGGTACCATCTACTTCTTACTCTTTCTTTGATGATTATGATAATTATTGTGATGATAATGATGATGAGAGATCTATTGTGAGAAAATTACTTGTTAAATGCAAAAGTTTATTATCTAAGAAGAAACATTATAAGCATAAGTTAGGTAGCTTAAATAGAGAATTAGAAAATTTAAAAATTAATTTTGCTAAACTTGTTGAATCAAACACAAAACTTATTAGTGATGCAAAAACTTCTAATTCTTTGGAAGATTAACTTAAAAAAGCAAATGATGAAAATCCTAAGCTTTTTAAAAAGGTCTTATAATTAATGAATTCCATTACTAAATTTAAGAAAGGAAAAGAAACTTTAAATAGTCTTCTTAACTCTCAAACATTTCATGGAGATACCCATGGAATTGGATATAAGAATGGAATGTCATTATCATCTTCATCACAAATTAATTTTGTAAAAGCTTCACATGATTCCACTCTCTCAACTACCAAATCAAATGAGACTCAAGTTTTCAAAGCTAAAAGATCTCATGTGTTAAATAACAAATGAAAGTCTTATAAGATTCACCCTTCATTAACACAAAGAGGTAAGGCTCAAACTAGAGTACCTTAACCCAAGCATGCTTATATGTACACTAGACACAATTATAATAGCCATGCTACATAACACAATGCACATAAACATGTTGCACAAACTTATCAAAATACACATCATCATTGCCAATGCATGTCTCACTTAATAACATAAAACAATAGGAGACACACATAACACCAAAGACATATTGCATATACTATGAAAGCAAATCATCCTAGAAGAAATAAATTTGAAAATATTGTATGTTCATATTGCATGATCAAAGGACATACTAACAATGTGTGATTCTATAAAAGACAACATATGAATTTTCTTCCTACGGATTATCTTGAAACTAACTAACCTAAACCAAGAAAGGTTTGGGTTCAAAAGAACACTTAAATTGCCTTATGTAGGTGTGCTTGAAATCCACAAGAACAAAAAGCAAGTGGTATCTCAATAGTGGATGTTCAAGGCACATGATAGGAGACAAAGAGCAATTCAACAAACTTGATGCTAAGGATGAAGGACACGTTACTTTTAGAGACAATGCAAAAGGAAAAATTATTAGCATTAGAAAAATAGGTAATCCTCAATCCTTATCTATACCTGATGTACTATTTATTAATGGTCATAAATATAATTTGCTCAGTATAAGTCAATTATATGACATGGAAAATAAGGTAACTTTCTATCCTAAAAATTGCTTTATTAGTAGTCTTAATGAATACAAAGTTATTTTTAGTGGTGAAAGAGTAGAAAATATTTATGTCATTGATTTGAATAAAATTAATAATTAAAACATAAAATTCTTAGTGTCTATCTCCCATGACACATGGACATGGCATAAAAAGTTATGATATACAAATTTTGAGCTTTTGAATGATCTTTGTAAACATGAACTTGTGATTGGTTTACCTAAACTTGAATTCACTAAGGATAAACCTTATGATGCTTGCCAAAAGGGAAAACAATCCAAGTCTTTATTTAAGCTAAAAAATGTATTATCCACCTCTAGGCTACTTGAACTTATACATATAGATTTATTTAGACCAACAAGAGTTGCTAGTCTTGGTGGAATGCACTATGCATATGTATTGATTGATGACTACTTTAGATTTACTTAGGTATATTTTCTTGCTCATAAGAATGATGCATTTAAAGCTTTTGAAAACTTTTGAAAAAGAGTTCAAAAAGAAAAAGGATTTTGTATTTCATCCATTAGAAGTGATCATGGAACCGAATTTGAAAATGAATTTTTCAAAACCTTTTGTAATAAAAATGGTATTTCACATATGTTTTCATCTCCTAAAACTCCTCAACAAAATGGGGTATTTGAAAGAAAAATAGAACTTTTGTGGAAATGGCTAGAATAATGCTTCATGATTATAATTTACCTCTATACTTTTAAACAGAAGCCGTTAACGCATCTTGTTATATTTCAAACCAAGTTTTCAAAAGACTAATTTTAAATAAAACATCTTATGAGCTATGGAATAATAGAAAATCCAAAATCTCATATCTAAGAGTATTTGGATGCAAGTGCTTTATATTTAACACCAAAGAAAATCTTGAGAAATTGGATTCCAAAGTTGATGAAGGAATTTTCCTAGGCTATTCTATTTCTAGTAAAGTATATAGGGTTTTTAATAAGAGAACTCTAGTAGTTGAAAAGTCAATGTATGTCGTATTTGATGAATCAAACTCACTTAATCTTAGAAAGGATGTTTGTAATATTAATGATTTTGTAGGTTAAAATGAGATTATGGAAACTTAAAAAGAAAATGCTAGCAAGCCTTTGGAACTTGAAGGTCCAAGCAAGGAGGAAAATGAGGAGACGTCTTAACCTACCTTGAAGGTTGAACTTCCAAAGGATTGATAATTCAAGAAAGCACATCCTCAAGATCTCATCATAGGTGACATTATAAAAGGGGTAACTACTATATCTAAACTTAATTTTATCATTAATTTAGCTTTCATTTCTCAAATTAAACCTAAAAACATTAATGATGCTTTGTGTGATGAATTTTGGGTCCTTGCTATATAAGAATAGTTAAATCAATTTGAGAGAAATAAGGTTTGGACCTTGGTTTCTAGACATAAACATCATCCTATTATAGGTACCAACTTGGTGTTTAGAAATAAGATGAATAAACAAGATGTCATAACTAGGAACAAAGCTAGACTAATAGCTAAAGGTTATAATTAAGAGGAGGGCATTGATTATAATAAAACCTTTTCCCCTGTTGCAAGGTTAGAAGCTATTAGGATGCTACTTGCATTTGTATCGTACATGGATTTTAAAATTTATCAAATGGATGTTAAAATTGCATTTTTAAATGGTTTTATTAAAGAGGAGGTATATGTTGAACAACCTTTGGGTTTTGAAAATTTTGACTCTCCAAATCATGTGTTTAAACTTTGAAAGCATTATATGGATTGAGACAAGCTCCAAGAGCTTGGTATGAAAGATTGAGTAACTTTTTACTAGAAAAAGATTTCTCTAAAGAAAAGGTTGATGCAAATCTTTTTATAAATAATTCCAAACATGATTTATTAATTATACAAATTTATGTTGATGATATCATTTTTAGTGCTACTAACCATTGCTTGTGTAAGGATTTCTCTAAGTTAATGCAAGGAGAATTTGAAATGAGTATGATAGGAGAACTTAATTTCTTTCTTGGACTTCAAATCAAGCAATGTAAATATGGAATTTTCATCAATCAAACCAAAAATGCAAGAGACATTCTCAAGAAGTTTAGTATGAATGGAGCTAAATCAAGTAAAACTCCAATGAGCACCATAACTAAACTGAACAAGGATGAGAATGGCAAACTGGTTGATGAAAAGTAATTTAAAGGTATGATCGGATCCCTTCTTTATTTAACTACTAATAGACCCGATATCATATTTTCTACTTGCTTGTATGATAGATTTCAATCAAGTCCTAGAAAGTCTCATTTAAATGTTATTAAAAGAATTTTTAAATATTTTTATGGTATAATGCATTTAGGACTTTGGTATCATAGGAGTTCTTTTTTTTACTTAATTAGTTATTCAGATGCAGACTTTGCCAGTAGTTTACTAGATAGAAAAAGTACTTCTAGAACTTATCAAATTTTAGGTAAATTGCTTAGTTTCTTAGTTTAGTAAGAAACAAGTTTCGATTGCCTTATCCACTACTAAAGTTGAATATATTGTAGCAAGTCTTTGTTGTTCATAAGTTTTATGGCAAAAACAACAATTGTTGGACTATGGTATAAAACTTAATCACATTCCAATCAAATGTGACAATACAAGTGCTATTAACCTTAGCAAGAATCCTATTCAACACTCTAGAACTAAGCATATAGACATTAGACATCATTTATTGCATGATCATATTCAAGTTGGTGATATCTCACTTGAATTTGTTGATACAAATAATTAACTTACAGATATCTTCAACAAATCTCTCAATGAAGAGATATTGAATTTCATTAAGCTTGAACTTGACATGATTGATGATTTTAGTTTGTCTTAAATTTTATGCTTATTTGATGGTTGTACTATTTTCATGTGAAATCATGTTATGTTTATTGATTACTTTGATTGTTAAATGTTTTGATCTTAACAATTTATAAATTTTTTAAAAAAAAATTGTCATGCATTCATATTTGTTTAAATATGCATTATATATTTTTTAATTCCTCCTAATTCTCATCAAGACTAGTTTTATTTTCAGTATATTTTTTGTACCTAAGCTTTGAGCTGTTAGTTTGTTTTTATGGCTATTTTGTGTCAGCTTAGGTTCAGTTTATTTTCTGGATATTTTCTGGATATAAGTCATAGTTATTAGTTTATTTTTATGGTTATTTTTTGTTGGCTTAGGTTCGATTTATTTTCTGGATATTTTATAGATATAAGTCATGAGCTATTAGTTTTATATCTGATCTATTAATGATATCTTAATATCATTGTAACTCTATCCTTTTTTAATGCAATTTTTTCTATTATTTTTTTTTTTTTTGCATTTTGACAGAGAGGAAGAAATATTTGAATTTATTTAATTTATTATTTATTGTATTTATGCATGATTTTTAATTGTGTTTATACATGTAAAATTCATGTTTAATTTATTAATGTATAAACTCTTCTTAGGAATTGTTTTGATATTTGATAAGGCATGGATATTTTTTTAAGATTTCATCTATCTTTGCTTTTGTCAAGGGAGGCAAAAATACTTGAGTTTGCATGTACACTCAGTTAATTTCCTTTTAGGGATGAATTATTTTCAAAGATATGTTTATATTAGTGATATAATCCATTGAAATATAGGGAGAAAATTATTTGAATTTATTTTATATAATTTTGTTTATACATACATAATAATGATGTAAGTGTGGCTAGTTTTGTTCTTATGATAAAAAGTCTTGTTTTTCTTACTTTGTTTATGTATGACATTAATTTTATAAAAATTTGGTGTATCTTTGTTTTCATTGTTTTGGTTCTTAATCTCTTATTCCCTCTAAATTTTTTTTGTCTCATTAGAATCATTTCCCTTTATATCTCTCTCTTTTCATTTTGTCTTTGACAAAGAGGGAGAAGAAGCTATGTGAAAAAGAAACTATGTGTTTGTATATGGTAAGTGCCACATGATTATTAACTAGCTAAACTCTATATGATCATGTGATAGTGAGTGTTATATGTACTATTTTGTGATGCATTTTAGTAGCACTACATGCATAAATGTTTGAAATTATTTCCTTCAAATTGCCTAATAATTTATTTTAATTATCATGTTATCATCATGTTTTTAATGTCATTTGTTATGTTAGGCCATGTTCTTGATAACATGATTATGTTGTTTTTATTTTTGGCAAAAAGGGAATAAAATAAAATAAATTTATATTTCTTATCATATCTATAAAATGGGAGTAATAAAGAAATATATATAAGAAACATTTGATATCCCTTATATATGCCTTAATAATTCAATTACTTCTATACTTTGATAAATGGTGTATTCTAGTAAAATTTATGCATATATTAAGGGGGAAGTAAAATTGTTCACATAATGCAATAATCTAATTTGAGAGGGGGAGCTATTCAATACAATGCATATTTATTCATGTCATTTATTTTTGACACTCACACAAATTATTTATTATCTTTTCAAATTGGTTGTCAAAGCCAAAAAAGGGGAGATTGTTGACCATTTGCATGATTAAACTCCTAATTTTGGACTTTGACAAATAATTTTGATACTAATGATTTCAACTAAGTATGTAGGGAATTATATACCAAACATATACACTTTTGATATATAGTGGTATTTTGGGCTAATTTAACCTTTGAGATTTTGAAGGAGCCTTTTGGATATCCTTAGAGCTCTGTAATGTCACGGTCCAAACCGGGAATTATGACCAACACTAGGAAACGAGAATTTTTTCGAATCCGAAACCTGTAGCAAGCCGTAAAAGAATAAAATCATAAGCAATAGTAAATAAAATACACCATAATTAAAATTTAAAATGATATAAAATAAATACTCAGAGACAGGTCTCTAAACCAAAATATCATACTACTGATACAATACACTACTACTGCAGTTTTCTAGAGTATAATAAAAGTTTAGATAAATAAATTACATAGTTTAGTTGGGGTTAAAGAAGACCAGCGTAAAGTACTACTAGTGAGGTCTAGAGAAGATGAAGATCCTATAAAAGAATATTGAGGGGAGTCAGACCTCACTGAGTGAATTATTATAATATATATACATGCAACCTAAATCCATATACATTCAAGCATTAGTATATAATATATATATATATATATATATACACACACACATATTTTACACAGATGCTGAAATTCATTTTTATATATAATAAATGCATAAAATTATTTTAGTTAAAGGACCGGAGCAAAACCCTAATAGTTCACAACATCGATCATAATAATCAACAGCCAATAGGCTTAACAAAAACTCCAAGTATTCATTTATCCAACATAAGGTAATAGACTGGCCCCGAATACAGTAAGTCAATCGAGGATCTGCAATCTCACTACCGGCATAACTAACCCTATGTTCACTAGGTCAATAGAGGATTTACAGTCAACCTATCTAATAACCAACATCTCAATAACAATTATCAAATTTTAACTTAATTCTATCGTACTGTCATGCAATAGTTCTAGCGTAGCCCATTAGGGAGCACATTCTACTGCTATCCTTCAAATCATTCTTATAATGAATAAAAATAATAAAAAGCATGATATAAACATGATAGCATTCATTTAAAGAGGAATATACCAAAAGTATACGAAAAGTACACTGAAAATATACTAAATGTATACTAAACATAAACTAGATACATATGCCACAAATATACCTAAATAAACCATGAATATACTAAAAATATACTAGGTATATATTGAAAATTACAACATGCATATATATTGCATAAATATTGAAATATACCAAAAATATACTAAATCATTTAATAAAATATGAAATATGAAAATATGAAAATTCATATTCATGCATCCTATATGCAATGCAAATATAAAATAATAAATTCCAAAACTTCAACAAATTCCAAAAATTAAACAAAAATCATATTTATGAAGCTTAAGCTACCCTAAACAACATTTCTAAAGACATTTAACCTAAAACTCAAGAAATCAAGCTTAAAAAATTCAAAAACTAAAATAGGCATAAACTAAAATCTAGAGAAAACTCACAATCGAAGAAGTTTAAGCTTGAACCAAGCTTAGAAAATGAGTTCTTCACAGATCAAGGAGTTCGGTAAGCTTAAAAATGTGAGCTAAGGTGATCGAAGGAAGTCACTAGCGTTCATGGAGTTCCAATACTGTTGCTACTGTTCATGCAATTTTTTAGTGACTTCTGGCAGTCTGCAGGCATTCAGAAGGTGACAAAGAGGAAGGGGGAGAAGAGGGAAGTTGATGGTACTCAATGGTAGTGGCTTGAGGCGGTCCAGCAATGGTAAAGGTGCCTGAAAGTCACGGGAGAAGAGGAAGAAATAAGGAAAGAAAAATAAAAAAAAAAAAGAAAGAAGGAAGGGAAGTAAGAAAAGCAAACCCGAGAAAAATGACCCTGATTTCTATTATATTTTATTTATTTTATATATATATATAGATGCACATGCACATCAACAATAACAATAATAATAATAATAAGAATAAGAATAATGACAAATAATAATAATACAATAACAAATAATAGTACTAATAATACTAATGAAAATAATGATGACGATGATGATGATGATGATGATGATGATGATGATGATGATATTGATAATAACTTTAATATTTTTTAATAATAAAACCTCCAAAATAATATTTTGTGTAAATAAAACATTTAGAATAAAAGAAAAAAATAATATGTACAAATAATAATAAAAATATAAATAAAATTTAAAATTTTATTAACACTGTATATCTCAAAATAATTTTTGATAATTTAAAATAAAGGGTCATTACAATCTTCCCCTATTATAAGAATTCATCCTCGAATTCAAATAAAAGAACATAACCAAGAAATCATCGAGGAAAGAGGTAAGGATAAGTAACTCGCACCTTGGCTTTAGTCCTCCCAAGTGTGCTCCTCTATGTTATTGCTCCACCATAACACCTTAACCATTGGAATCTGTTTCGAACACAACTGATGAACTTGATAGTCTACTATCACAAATGGCTCCTTCTCGTATGTCAAGTCTTTGTTCACTTCCATACTATCAGGCTGCAACATGTGTAAAGGGTGTAAAATATACTTTCTCAGCATCGAGATATGGAATACTTAATGCACTTGAGACAAATTCGAAGGCAAAACCAACTGATATGCAACCATGCCCACTCTTTCCAGAATCTCGAACGGTCCAATATATCTCGGTGCTAATTTCCTTTTCTTACCAAACCTCATCACACACTTCATTAGAGTCACTTTCAGAAACATATAGTCTCTAACCTGAAACTCCACATCTCTGCATCTCGGATCTGCATAGCTCTTCTGTGTGCTAGTTGCAGTCTCTAAACTCCTTCTAATCATAAAAATTTTCTCAGCGGCATCCTGAACCATCTCAGGTCCAATCAATGTTGTCTCTCTAATCTTGTTCTAACATAAAGGAGATTTACACTTCTTTCCATACAAAGCCTCATATGGTACCATCCCAATACTACTATGGTAGCTATTATTATATGCAAACTCTATGAGTGGCAAATGATCATCCCAGCTAACTCCAAGATCTAATACACACATCCTTAGCATATCCTCAAGTGTCTGGATCATTCTCTCAGATTGACCATCTATCTGAGGGTGAAAAGCAATACTGAAATCAAGCATGGTGCCCATTTCTTCTTACAACTTTTGCCAGAATCGAGAGATAAACATTGAATCTCTATCAGATACAATGGACACAGTGTCACAACCCAAAACAGGGGCCATGACCGACGCTAGGGAACGGGAATTCTTTTGAATCCGAAACCCGTAGCAAGCCTAAAAAATAAAATAAAACATGCAATAGTAATAATAACAACACAATTAAGTAAAATACTATGCAGCAAAATAAAATCATAAATATCAAAATAATATTTACACCGAATGAAATTAAATCAAATCCTCATCCTCGGATATATATAAATAAACTTTTAATACAAGTTTCAGTTCCAATATTTAAAGTACATAACTCATACAAATTTAATACAATATCTTTAACAATTTTATGACTACTGCAGTGTCTAGATCATAAAATAAAACTCAAGTGAGTAGTTTACATAGAGAAGCCGAAGCGGAAGAAATCCGGCGTACAGGCCTGCTACTGAGGTCTAAAGACGATGACTCTCCTGAAAAATAGTCAACGGAGGGGAGCAGACCTCACTGAGTGAATTACTATAATATATATACATGCATACTAAATGCCAATGCACACAATCAAAATATATATAATATGTATGTATACAAACAAATACACACAGATGTAATAAAATCATTTTATATATTTTTATTGAAAATCACTGTTTATGAAGGATCAAATAGAACCTTAGAAAATCGTAACCTCAAACAGTGTTAGACAACACTCTAGCCATACAGGCTCACTTATTCCAAATATATTCACTTGTTCCATTTAGACAGTAGACTGGCCCCGAGACACTAAGTCAACCGAGCTCCAGTAGTCTGACTGTCAGTGTGATTGGCCCCGAGACACTTGGTCAACCGAGCTCCAGCAATCACACTCCCAAATCATATCAGAAATCAAATAATCATATCCAATCAATATCCACAAATGGTTAGTAATATAGTCTAAATGCTATAAGTGTACCGGTACGTACTCGGTCCTAGCGCTGCCCACTAGGTAGCACGTTCTATTGATATCCTTCATTTAATATATAAAACATACATTCATAAAAATAAATGATGCATGAATTTAAATATAATAGCAACAATAACCATATATATACTAGAAATATACCAAAAATAAAGCAGGTATATTTCGAGTATATATACGTCAAAGAAATCCAGATAGATTACGAAATAAACTATAAATATATTCAAAAATATTTTAAACCTAATTTATTAGCAAAACATACATATAATTTAAAATATACCAAAAATAAACTAAAGATAAACAAAAATAAACTTAAATACTAATTGAATTATTTATGCATAATTAATCAAAATAAAACATACATTTCTAAATCATGCACCCTAAAGCATATATATATATAATAGTAACTCATAATTAGTGTGCTCCTCAAGATGGGTCCGACGGGCCTGGTCCACTAGGCCTCGGTCTCGACGCAACTAAATAAACAAATGACCACAGAATATCATAATACGTCTACAGAAGTTCTAAAGACTCGATCTAGATTACTAGACACAGAATTAAATCAAAATCCAACCGGACATCACGTTTTACAAGAATTCTACCGAAAATCCGACAGAACCTCCCCTATAAAACTGACATCTCTCTACTCAAAGAGTAGAGTCGGCCCTGCAAAGAAACATACTTCAAAAATAAACACAAAACACAACCAAAATCCCTCGGTCGGACTCCAAACTACAAATCACCGACCGAGGTCCACAATTCACAGAATATTTACAAAATACCGAAAATACCCTTGTATACTAAAAATACATTTTATAAGTAGAAATTATGTAATTAACCCTAAAACACAGTAAAAACCGATAAAAACTCATTTTATTAGAAAAATCGTATATTATATATATAATTTGAAAATATTTCACGAAAATAGTTTTAATTACTTAAAAATACTAAATAATTTGTAGAAATCATTTTTATACCTTAAATAACTATTAAAACCAATTTAATTACATTTTAAGCCAATTTAGGGTAAAATTACCAAAATACCCCTATACATATAAATATAGTAAAATTAATTCAAAAATTCACCAAAAATTATATAATTGCACAAAATTAATTTTCTCAACATATATATCAATAATATCAATAAATAAACTCAATTAAATAATTAATTTCAATTAAAAACATAATTAACCCTATTTTTTCCAAAATTACATAAACTAATTAAACTCAAAATAAATACATAGAAATTCATAAAAATTCCAAA
Organism: Mallotus nudiflorus; assembly: GCA_947683625.1. Taxonomy (NCBI): domain Eukaryota; kingdom Viridiplantae; phylum Streptophyta; class Magnoliopsida; order Malpighiales; family Euphorbiaceae; genus Mallotus; species Mallotus nudiflorus. The sequence goes on along the minus strand of CANTUR010000075.1, from coordinate 6,345,229 downwards.
TAAATTTCTATAATTCATTTCAACACCTATATTTATCATAAAACATAATTTCACAATTTAATTGATTAATTTTCGAAAATTAGAAAATAATAATAAAATATTCAAAAATACCCAAAAATCAAAATAAATTCCAAAAATTCTAAAAAAATTCAAACATAAATATTAAGCTAAGGGGAACAACATTTGTGAAGGAAGTTTTCATGAATCAATCAATTAGAGCTCAAAAAAATTGAAAACCCTAATAGGTCGAAATTGCAAAATCGAAACCTAGGCAAATCTAGACCATTTTAAGTGAAACAAAGCTTGGAATCACACTCACCGGAGCTCAAGGAGAAGAAAAAGACTGTCGGTGTCAAAAATGGTGGCCGGAATCACATCGATCAATGGTGAAAATGAGTTTCGGCTTTCTGGCGATTTTGAGCTCCTCCGACGCCGAAAACGGCTGCTGCTGGTGGCAGGGAAGGCTGAGGAAGGAGGTGGCACGCCGGGAGGCACACCGATGGCAAGGCAATGGCATGACAATGGCCGGATTCGTGAGGAAGACGATCGGGAGGGAGAGGGAGTTTTAATGTTACAACCGTAAATAAATCAAACTTTATATTTTTGTTAAATAATTAAGTGTGTGTATATATATATATATATTTTCGCATTTGCATGAACACACACACACACACACACACATATATATATATATATATGTGTGTGTGTGTGTGTGTGTGTGTGTGTGTGTGTTCATGCAAATGCGAAAATCTATTTAAAATAATTAATAATAAATAATTTACGTGTCAATTTTTCCGAAAATACAAGTCCCGAAAAAATTTTACGTAAGGCACTTAAAATAACATAAAATAATTAAAAATCAATTTTAATTATATAACAACTCATAAAATATCATAAATATATACAAAAATTATTAACACTGCATATCCCGATACAGTATTAAAATATTTAAAAAACACAGGATATTACACACAGGTACTCCATAAAGACCCACAATATGCTTAACTTACAGCTTCGCCAACTTAGCTACAGAATAAGTGGCTTTAACAGGCAAGAAATGAGTAGACTTGGTTAACCTGTCCATAATCACTCAAATGGAATTGTATCTATCCTTAGAATGAGGTAATCCAACCACAAAATCCATAACAACTTTCTCCCATTTCCGCTCAGGAATAGAAAGTGGCTGAAACTTCCTAGAAGGCATCTGATGTTCAACTTTCACTTGCTGACATGTCAAGCACTTAGAAACATAATCAGCTACATCCTTCTTCAGTCCATCCCATCAATACAAGTTTCTGATGCTATGGTACATCTTAGTGACACCTGGATGTACGTTTTAGGCTATAGAATGCACTTCCTCAAGGATCTCTTCTCTCAAATTATCCACATCAGGAACGCATAATTTACCACTAATCCATAAAACACCTTTATCATCGAGAGTGAAATCAGTGAACTTTCCTGCACGAACATTCTCCTCAGCTCTGCTAGAATAGGATCTTGACCTTGAGCTGCCTTAATCCTATCTCTCAGCACTTATCAGACTCTGAACTAAGCCAACAATCCTCCTAATCTGCTAATCTTTATCATTAGATCTTGATCCACTAACTAGTTGCAACTTTTAGATCAAAAGTCTCCTCTCCACATTAATGTGAGCAAGACTACTTGAGGACTTCCTACTCAAGGCATTTGCTACCACATTAGCCTTTCCTAAATAAAAAAGAATATCACAATCATAATCCTTTAGGAGTTCTAACCATCTCCTCTGCCTCAGATTCAAATCTTTCTACTGAAAATTTTACTTAAGGCTCTTATGATCTGTGCAGATCTTACAACTCACCCCATACAAAAAATGTCTCCAAATCTTGAGATTAAAGATCATTGTAGCCATCTCTAGGTCATGAGTAGGATAATTCTATTCATGCTTCTTCAACTGCCTCAAAGCATAAGCTATCACCCTACCATTCTACATCAACACACAACCTAGGCCAACTCTGAAGGCATTATAATATACATTGAATTTATCTACTCTATTAGGAAAAACTAAAATTGGAGTTGTGGTCAACTTCTCCTTTAGTAGTTAGAAATTATTCTCATAAGCATCTGACCACATAAACTTCATATTCTTTTGAGTTAGGCGAGTCATAGGAGCTACAATTCTAGAAAAATCCTGCATAAACCTCCTATAATACCCAGCTAAACCTAGAAAACTCTGAATCTCCATGATTTTCATCAATATGGGCCACTCAAACATTGCCTCTATCTTTTGTAAATCAACCTGAATACCATTTTTAGACACTACATGTCCAAGGAATGCAACACTCTTCAAATAAAAATCACACTTCGAGAATTTGGCATAAAGTTAATGTTTTCTCAATGTCTGCAGTACTATCCTCAACTGATATACGTGCTCCTCCATACTCTTCGAATGCATCAGTATATCATCAATGAAGACTACCATAAACTAATCCATAAATAATCTGAATACCCTATTCATCAAGTCCATAAAAGGAGCATTAGTCAACCTAAATGACATCACCAGAAACTCATAGTGGCCATATCAAGTGCAGAAGCTATTTTAGGAACATCGGCCTCACTGATCCACAACTGATGATAACCCGACCTCAAGTCAATCTTAGAAAAGAACTGTGCACTTTGAAGTTGATCAAACAGATCATCAATCCTCAGAAAAGGATATTTGTTCTTTACTATCACTTTATTTAGCTTTCTATAATCTATGCACAGTCTTGGGGTACCATCATTCTTCTTCACAAACAGGACTAGTGCACCCCAAGGAGAAACATTGGGTCTAATGAAACCCTTATCTAACACATCCTACAACTACTCCTTCAATTCCTCCAACTCTGTAGGAGCCATTATATACGGCAATATTAAAATAGGAGTGGTGGTTGTAACCACATCTATACAGAACTCAACCTCTCTGTGAGGTGGTAAACCTAGCAACTCCTCAAGAAAAACATTAAGAAACTCACAGGCAATAAGAATATCAGTGAGTGACAACTTCTCCATATAAGTATCTCTGACAAGTGTCAAGTATCCCTAACAACCCTTCCTCAACATCTTCCGAGCCGTGATAACGGAGATGAGATTCTGAGGTACAGAACTTTTATCACCCACAAACTTAAATTCTTCTACATCCAAAATTCTAAAAATCACCTCTTTACTCTGACAATCCACAATAGCATAATGCTAAGACAACCAATCCATACCAAGGATCACATCAAATTTCATCACATCCAATAACACCAATTTCGTTAGCAGTTCTCTGCCCCCAACTAACATCGAAAAACTAGAAAGAACAACATTAGTGTCCAACGAATTGCTTAGAGGAGTGGCGACAGATAAAAGAAAAGTCATCCTCGAAGATTGCTAACACGAATTTAAAGTAAAAATAGGGGACACGAAAGAGTATGTAGCACCCAGATCAATCAAAACCCAAGCATCCAAGTAACAAACTAGAATAATACATGTAATAATGGCATTGGATGCTTGAGCATCTTGCTGGGTGAGATGGAAAACTCTAACCTAACCTCAACCTCCCTGATGACTAGTGGAAGCTTAGCCAAAACCCCTAGCACCCCCTCTTGTACCTCTGCCACACCCCTGTTGGGCAACAATCTGCGTCAAACTTAGATACTGAGCTGACGGTAATTTAAAAGGTGAAAGGTGTTGAAGCTGCACTGGCAATAAACTGTTGCGGCTAAAAACCATAATATGGGCATGATCTGGCGAAATACCTTATCTATCTACATTGAAAACATGTCAACGACACCATATAACAGGGTCCCTGATGGACTCTATAATAAGTCTGACAGGTGCTGGCTGCTGATCCCGAACTACCATAACCAGAACTCTGACCACTACTATTAGTGGAAGCACTAAAACCAAATCTGATAGGCCTACGCTGTCCACCATGACCATAACTCCTACTACCATGATATCTCAACTGCTGCCTCTAACTCTACTGTACTGAGCCTCTTTGTTGACTACTAGAACTAATTTGGAAAGTCAAATACAGAGTAGTCTGGAATCCTCAACTGACAGCTCAATAATCATAATCTGCTGATACTCGATGTGAGCAGTCCAAGTCCTTATCTCAATAGCGTGCAAAAAATCTAATGGGTCTGATGTCCCATCGAAAGCTATACGATAAACTCTAGTATAGAATAACGCTACCTCAGAGTTAGACATACCCTGCTGATAGGCAGGCTGCATCTGCGGTGCGGCTGAAGGTATCTCAGCTTCCTTATACTTTGGCAATATAAGTTCCTCATCCTATAGCTCTCGCTGTCTATGGTGTCCTACCGCTCCTCGAGGTTTACCTCTGCCTTTACCTTTACCTCTACACCTCGCTGGCAGCTCTAGAAGTAAAACCTCATCCTAAAAGGACTCATTATCCTCAACCTCAACGATCAATGGAGCAACATGTGCTCACCTCCTTATTCTGAAAAGATAAAAACTAACAAAATTCAGACAAAAAAGATAACAAATAAACAACCTAATGATTACGTGAAAAACTAAATCAAGAAAAACTTATCGAAGACATAACTGAACCTAATTCACTATAGTAGTTTCAAAGAAAACATAACTCTGAAAACCTAGGTCCATAACACTATAACCCAGACTCTGATACTAACTTTATCATGATCCAAACAGAGAGTCATGACTAGCGCTAGGGAATGGGAATTCTTTCGAACCCGGAACCCATAGCAAGCCTTAAAAAAATAAAATTACAAGCAATAATAAATAAAATACACCAGAATTAAAATTTAAAATAATATAAAATAAATACTCAAATGTTATTTTATAAAATAAAAATATATTTATACAATATTTAGAGACAGGTCTCTAAACCAAAATATCATACTACTAATACAATACACTACTACTGCAGTTTTCTAGAGTACAATAAAAGTTCATATAAATAAATTACATAGTCTAGCCGGGGCTGAAGAAGACTAGTATAAAATACTACTGGTGAGGTCTGGAGAAGATAAAGATCCTGTAAAAAAATATTAAGGGGAGTCAGACCTCATTGAGTGAATTATTATAATATATATACATGCAACCTAAATCCATATACATTCAAGCATCATTATATATATATATATATATACACACACACACACACGCACACACATTTCACACATATGCTGAAATTCATTTTTATATATAATAAATGCATAAAATTATTTTAGTTGAAGGATCGTGGCAGAATCCTAACAGTTCGCATCCTCAATCATAACAATCAATAGCCAACAAACTTAACCAAAACTCCAAGTATTCATTTATCCAACTTAAGGTAGTATACTGGCCTTGAACACACTAGATCAACTAAGGATCCACAATCTCACTATTGGCATTACTGGCCCCGAGTACACTAGGTCAACCGAGGATCCATAGTCAGCCAATCCGATAACCAACATCTCAATAACAATTATTAAATTTCAACCTAATTCTATCGTAGTGTTGCATAACAGTCCTAGCGTAGCCCACTAGGTAGCATGTTCTACTGTTATCCTTCAAATTATTCTTATAATTATTAAAAATAATAAAAAGCATGATATAAACATTATAGCATTCATTTAAAGAGGAATATACCAATTATATACCGAAAGTACACTGAAAATATACTAAATGTATACTAAACATAAACCAGATATATATGCTACAAATATATATATAAATAAACCATGAATATACAAAAAATATATTGGGTATATATTGAAAATTACAACATGCATATATATTGCATAAATATCGAAATATACCAAAAATATACTAAATCATTTAATAAAATAATTCACATTTAAATTTATTATGGAAATATGAAAATTCATATTCATACATCCTATATGCAATGCATATATAAAATAATAACTCACAAGTTTGCACTCCTCGAGACTAACTTGACGGGCCTGGTCTAATAGGCCTCGGTCTCAGCGCAACTAGAAAAATAAATAATAATAAAATCATAATAAATTACTAACGTATATGTAAAGACCCAGTATTTTAAATTAAATAATATTATTTCGGGATATGCAGTATTAATAATTTTAAATTTTATTTGTATATTGTTATTGTTAAATTGCTAATAATATTTACGTATTTTATTCTGAGAAATTATTTATGTAAAATAATTTAATTTACGTGAGATTAATATTATCATCATTATTATTATTATTGTTTTTATTAATATTATTGTATTTATTATTATTGTTATTAATATTATTATTGTTGCTAACATTATTGTTACTATTATCATTTTTATTATTATTATTTTATTATTATTAAATTATATGAAGGACATTTTGGTAATTTTACAAATAATAAAAAAATATATATATATATACAAAAGTAAAAGACGGGTCAACATTTCTTTCCTTCTCCTTTTTCTTTTTCTTTTTCTTCTTCTCCCACTCTCGGCCACCACCGGACTGCCCCACCTTCTGCCACTGGCCGCCGTCAAGCCTGAACATTTCCAGCTGCCACCCGCCATCTTCAGCACTGCCTGCCACCGCCTGGAACGCCAAAAAATAGGGAGAGATTGAACTTGAGCTTCTCGTAGTTGGTGAAGATTTTGGCCACCATTTAACATCGGACCAGTCTTGTTTGAACCACCAAGCTCCGGTGAGTTCATTTCTAAGGTTTTTTTTAGCTTTAAACCTCTAGATTTTTAGATATCTCCAATTTTTAGTTTATGTGTTTTATGGTTTTTAAATTTTTTGAACTTGATTTAGGTTGATTCTTTAAAACTTGCTTCACAAATGTTGTTTATGGTAGCTTAAGCTTCTCAAATATATTTTTTGTGAATTTTTTGAATTAATTTAAATTTTGGTTAATTTTTTATTATTTTAATATTAAATATTGAATTATTGATAATTATGTTAATTAATTATTTTTATTAAGAATTTAGTTGAATTTGTGTTTGTAATGTGATTTAAAAAATTTAGAATATTTATAATAATTTTTGGTGAATTTATATAATTATTAGGAATATTAATTATATTATGTATATTTTGAATTATTGAGTTAATTGAGTAATTTTATGATAATTATAGCTAAATGATATGTTTTAAATGCTTTTAGAATTATTCAAGGTATTAAAATGATTTTTATAAATTATTTACTATTTTAAACTAATTAATACTAATTTTTGAAAATTATATTCAAATAATATATTATTTACTACTTTGGTGATTAAATAGATTTTTAATTACTTTTAATACGTATTTAAGTTATTCAAGCTATTTGAATATAAAAAAGTGAATTTTTACTATTTTTTAGTTGAATTATTGAAAAATTGGATTTTAATTAATATTATATTATTATTTAGGATTTTTATTTAATAATTGTAAAAATAATTGTACTTGGTGTTTTATTGTCTAAATATATTATATTTTGGTGTTTTGAGGATATTTATGGAATTTATTAATTTTTAATATATTTATTATTTTATTTAATTTTTGGTGAATTTGTGAACCTCGGTTGAGAAATTATGCAGTTCGGGGTCCCAACCAGAGGTGTTGAGTTATCTGTGTTAGAAGTGTGTTTTTTTGGTAGGATCAACTCTACTTTTTAGTAGAGAGATGTCAGTTTTACAGAGGAGGTTTTACTGAATTATTAGTAGAATTATCGTAAAACATGACGTCAAGTCAATCATGAGTTTTTGTGTTTTTGTTTGAGTTTCGTATTCCTAGATCGAGTCTCTTTAGAAGTATAAGTTAGATTTATTTTAATTTTTATTATTATTTTATTTTATAGTTGCTCCGAGACCGAAACCTATTAGACCAGGCTCGTCAAGCCAGTCTCGTGGAGCGCAGCATTGTGAGTTATTATCTTATATATACATCGCATATAGGATGCATGATTTTGAATATTTATGTTTTTAATATGTATCTATCCATGAATTGTTTTATTAAATGTTTTAGTATATGTTAGGTATATTTTCGGTATATTTTTAGTATATCTCAACATATAGGCATGTTATATTTTCATATACACTTAATAGATTTTTGGTATATTCATGGTTTACATTCTGTATATTTATGGTTGATTTTGAATTTATTTAGCATATATATACTTGAAATATACTTAGTATATTTTAGGTATGTTTCTAGTATATATATGGTTTATTTCGTCATTATGAATGTTATTTATGTTTAAATATGCATTATTTATGTATATTTAATTTTAATTGAAGTATATCAATAGAACATGCTACCTAGTGGGCAGCACTAGGACCGTGTACATACCGATATGATAGATTTAGGGTTGAGTTGTGAATCAGTTGAGGTGACTTTGATTTGATTGATTGATTTTGAGATTGATGTGATTGAATAGTGTGATTATTGGAGCTCGGTTGACCTAGTGTCTCAGGGCCAATCACACAGACAGTGAGACTGCTGGAGCTTGGTTGACTTAGTGTCTCAGGATCAGTCTACTGTCCAATATGGAATAAAAGAATTTATTTGGAATTAAGTAAGCATGTATTGCTAAAGAGGTATTTTTTTATTGAGGTTGCGATTAAATACGACTCTGTTTGATCATTCACTACAATAAATGTTTTTCCAGCATTTGTTATATATAAAAGTAATTTCAGCATCTGTATGAAATATCTGTATATATGTATTATATATACTGATGCTTGATTGCATATGACATTAGAGGGTGCATGTATATATAATATAATAACTCACTTAATGAGGTCTGACTCCCCTCTGTTGTTTGTTTTACAGGAGATTCTTCTTCCTTAAACCTCAGTAGTAGGCTCATACGCTGGATTTCTTCAGTTCCGGCTAGTCTATGTAAATTACTTATCTGATTTCTATTGTACTATAAAAAACTGCAGTAGTAGTTGTACTTTGTATTTATAGCATTAGAGATCTTTCTCTGAATATTGTATGTGAATATTTTATTTTTATGTTATGACATAGGTATTTATTTATATTGATTTAAGATTTTAATTCTGGTGTATATTTATTTATTTATTACATTTTTTTTATTTTTTTAGGCTTGTTACAAGTTCCGGATTCGAAAGAATTCTCGTTCCCTAATGCGGGTCATAATTCCCCATTTGGGTCATAACAATATATTTCTAAGAATTCTAAGAAAAACTCGATCTAAGAATTAAAACTCAATTAAAAACTAGAGACTCAGGATCGACCTGATGTCACGTTTTTCAAGAATTCTACAGAAAAATCGGCAGAGTTTCCTATGTAAAATGGACATTTCTCTACTGAAAAGTAAAGTCGATCCTATAAAAAAATACACTTTTAAATTGACAAGGCTCAACACCTTGGGTTGAGACCTTGAACTACACAAATTCCCAACCGAGGTTTATAATTCACTACAAATCAATATTAAATAATAAATATAATAAAAACCATTAAATTCCATAAATATCCATAAAATAGCAAAAAATAATATATTTAAACATCAAAAACATTAAATATAATTATTTCCACCTTAATTAAATAAAATCTCAAATAAATTATATAATATTAATAAACATTCAAATTTTCAATTATTTAACATAAAATATAGAAATTCACAATTAATTACTTAAATAGTCCAAATATATATTAAAAATAGTTAAAAACATATTTAATCACAAAAATAGTATATTAGATTATTATTGGAATATATTTTCAAAAATTAGTATTAATTAGTTAAAAATAGTAAATAATTCGTAAAAATTATTTTAATACCATTTATTATTCCAAAATTATTTAAAACATGTTATTTAGCTATAATTTCAATAAAAACACATAATTTACCTATAAATTCAACATTCACATAATAACTAAATATTATTAAAAAATTAATCAAAATTGCTAAAAATCATTTTAATACTAATTATTATCCCAAAATAAATTAAAACACAATAATTAACAATAATATCAACTAAAATACAAAATTCATCAATTTATATTAATTTTTCCAAAAATTAATTTTTTTATATAAACCTTTAAAAATTCATAATAAATAATCGGGATAGAATTTTAATATAATTCCTTCACAAACTATGCTCCAAATAAATAAAAAATTTATTAAAAATAAAATGATTTCTGGCGAGAGTCACCGGAATAGTGAGTCACTGGAAAATTCAAACCCAAAAATTCAACAAATTCCAAAAATTAAACAAAAATCATATTTGTAAAGCTTAAGCTACCCTAAACAAAATTTCTAAAGACATTTAACCTACAACTCAAGCAATCAAGCTTAAACAATTCAAAAACTAAAATAGGCATAAACTAAAATCTAGAGAAAACTCACAATCGAAGAAGTTTAAGTTTGAACCAAGCTTAGAAGCAAGTTCTTCAGAGCTCAAGGAGTCCGACAAGCTCAAGAACATGAGCTAAGGTGATCGGAGGAAGTCACCGACGTTCATGGAGCTCCAACACTGTTGTTGCTATCTAGGCGATTTCTAGCGGCTTCTGGTGGTCTGCAGGTGTTTAGAAGGTGATAGAGAGAAAGGGGGAGAAGAGGGAAGTTGATGGTGCTCAATGGTGGTGGCTTAAGGCGGTCCGGCGATGGTGAGGGGCGCTTGAAAGTCGCGGGAGAAGAGGAAGAAATAGGGAAAGAAAAAGAAAAAGAAAGAAAGAATGAAGGGAAGTAAGAAAAGCAAATCCAAGAAAAATGACCCTGATTTCTATTATATTATATTTATTTTATTATATATATATATATACACACACACACATAACACATGCACAATACACATACATGCACATGCACATCAACAATAACAATAATAATAATAATAATAATAATAATAATAATAATAATAATAATAATAATAATAATATTATTATTATTATTATTATTATTATTATTATTATTATTATTATTATTATTATTATTATTATTATTGATAATAGTATTGATAATAATTTTAATATTTTTAAATAATAAAACTTCCAAAATAATATTTTACGTAAATAAAACATTTAGAATAAAATAAATAAATAGTATGCACAAATAATGATAATATATAAATAAAATTTAAAATTTTATTAACACTGCATATCTCAAAATAATTTTTTATAATTTAAAATAAATGGCCATTACATGTAATAGGAAAGTGATCTTCTCCACTTTTGAAGTAGACATCTTAAGCTTTCTAAATTGAGCTTACTTGTCAAAATACAAGCTCATTTGAGTATACAAATCTTGAGTCGAAGTCAGCATATGCAGCTTTCATTTTAGGTTGCACAGGTCTTAATATTTCAGTAATATCTTGAGCTACAGAGGTTCAATTGAGGTGATTCAAATTGGTATGAAAATCTAAGACAATTATCTATAACTTTTATGGAGAACATTTAGGCTGATTTGATCGTCTTCAGTCCCGTTCACGAGCTGATCTTGAATAGTGCCGTAAGAGCTCATTTTTAGCAAACTAGGCAGAACTCCTCACGATCGTGGGCAACTCGTGAGCACACCTTTAACATCATTCAACAGATATTTTTGAATGCAACGGTCATCAAATGGATGCTCACAAGCTAGAATGGCATCCTCACGATCGTGAGCATCACTTTAGTTGTAAAAAGTCCAAGATTGATTCAAAATCAATTATAAACATTATAGACATGTTTGATACATCCAACAACCATATTTTTTTAATGTTTCTCTATATAAACACTCCATAGAGTTCAATTAAAAGGTGAAGAAATTTGATTATCATTCATTCTCTCTTAAGCATTCAATTGAGTTCTCAAATTCTCTTAAACAATTCTTTGTTTGTATAACTCTTGTGAGTGTTGGTTGTGTGATAGAAATAGAATTTCTCTTCATCTTAAATCTTGGGATTGATTAGAAGGGAAGTGAGATTTATTTCTAAAGGAATTGGTTTAATTGTTGTCCATTAAAACACTTGGGATTTAGTTTTTGAGTGAGCCTTAAAAACTCAAGTTGTAAGGTTGTAAGAGTGAGCCATAAAACTCTTGTGTAATCTCAATCTTGTGGATAAGATTGTAGATAATTGAAAGTACTAACTTGGGGATAAATTAGGTAGAGACGTAGAATTGTTATTGAATACGAACTCCTTAAATATTTGTGTCCTTCATTCTTCCTTCTCAACTTCTATTCAATTATTGCAAAAAATTCTTTTAATTTCTTATTTTTATTCGATAGTTCTATCTACTACCCCCCATCTCCCCCCCCTAGGACTCTTTTCAAGGATTGCAAGAGAGCTTTATCACATAAAGATGTGGTAGACAGTGAAGAAAGGGTTGATAAAAGAAAGAAAAAAAGACTCAAAGAAGAAGAAGACGAGATGAGAGTGTTTTTGCTTTGCTTTGAGTTTTTTTATTTTCTGTCACTTCCGTTATTGGGTGCATAAATGTAATTTTTTTTTTTTTGGGTGCATGGAAGTAATCTAAAAAAAATTGAGGTATTTTAATTGTTGACTTAAGTTTTTGTGGCATTTTAATAAAAATCCTAAATCTTTCTTTGATTAAGGCCTAACTAACTCTGATGACCGGCCTAATTAATGACCTAATGGCATAAATACTGAATATGACCCATCCGACAATTACTTGAATAAGGATGCAACTCTGATGTATTGATGTAATTTTTTTAAATGTTTTTTGAATGAGAGAAGAGAAAATAAAAATTAAACTCTTAATTTATAAATATTTTTAAAAAAGCATAGAAAACATGTGTTGTGTCTTAAAAAAGAAAAAAAAAAGAGAAGAAAATGTTAAAGCCTACAACAACATCTATCTTTTTTCTTCGTTTCCCACATTAAAGGCAACGTCTTATTGTAACACTAAAAGAAAGTGCCATTTACAATTTTTGAATCTTCAAACCACAAAAGAGAAAGGATGATCACAAAATTTCTGACCCATCATGATGATCAATATAGTCAGTGGTAAGATAATTTTTTTTGAACTAGGATTTTATCAATATAAAAATATTTTAAACATTAATTTTAAATGCATAAGGCATATATAAGAAATTATATTCCTAAAATTATTTGGAAAAAATTTATTCAAACTGGTATAAAATTATTTTTATTTGAAAAATAAAAGCTTCATGGACCATTCTGCACCAGCACCAACCTTCAAGATTTGATGACAAACATTTCAACTTAAAAAATCACCACCTTCCTTGATAAAAATTGTTATAATTAATGGTCCGACATCCATTCTCCAAATTTTTACAATTGCATGCATTTTCAAACGCAATTGAAGTTTCTTTCCTTTTCTTTTCTTTTGTGCCTAATCGAAAAAAAAAAAAAAAAAAAAGTGATCTTCATGGACCCCTCTGCACCACTTTCTTTGGTTACATTCATTACCTTTTGCAATAGTCAATAAAATGCGCCCCCAAAGCATAGCTTATGGTTTATGGTTAATATGGCTAACGCCAAATGCTTCCCGCAACTTGAATATGGACAAACAAACATCAATTGTAGTGAAACAATATCGGACTATTGAGATATTCCATGAAAACAATTTTTACATTATGTTTATTCAATTTCACTAAAAATTTATTTTATTACGAACGACTTTTTAAATAAATTTTTATTAATAAAATATATTTAATTTCAATGAATAACTTATAAAATTCATTTAAAATAAATTTTTTATTTTATTTGGTATAAATTTATAATTTAAGTTAATATTTTATTTGGTAAAAAATACTCTTTAAAAATAGATTATGTTTTTTGCATTTTCTTTTAATTTTACTACATCATTAAAAGTGTAACGAATTAAAATTCAAAATTAATATATTTTTAAAATATTTATATTGATTATATTTTTAAATTTTAATATTACAACTTATAATTTTTTATTTTTTTAATTTAAAATTCGTTAATATAAAATCACAATCATATGAAATATCTACGTCAAGGTTTGTTTCAGCACTTCTACGGCGGTACAAACCTCCTGCTGGGCAAAGTTAATATTCACCCTTCTTGAAAAACTGAAACAAACCTTTGAATAGTAATAATAATAAATTTATATATTTTATTTTATTGCTTCAACAACATATTATACATCAAAAGTTTAATAATATATGATAATATATTAAATTTTTAATTAATTTATAACTAATTTAACTTAATTCTTATACTGGAATGAGTGATTCCTATTAATAGAAAAATCCATTTCCATTTTTATTTTTATATAAAATTTTAACCAACATAATATTAAAAGATATTCATTTTAATTTTAATTTTCATATTTATTTTTTATGAAATAAATGAGTATTATTTGTAAAGATATATTTGCTATGTGATAAATTCTTTTTTCCCTTTCTTTTGAGATGCAAGACGGTGGAATTTGTAAATAAGTATTGGAATTTCACTATTTAACATACCCATCCACACCTCGAATTATATAGATCCTAATAGTTTAGTTTTTTTTTTAATGAAAACTCAATAATTTAATTAATTGTCTATTAATTAATTAATTTATTTATCTTCAAAGAAGCATAAAAAAAAAATTTATAAACATATTTTGTGCGGAATGTAAATATCGTGTTTGAAAGTATGGCTAACTCCAAATGCTTATATCAACTTGATTAGGGACAAACAAACATCAATTGTAGTAAAACAATATGGAACCATTGAGATATTCCCAAAAAAAAAAAACTTTTAATTTATTTATTATCAGAGTTGAACACTTTTAAATTTTAATCTCAAACACAAATTGAAGTAATTGAAACAAATTAAAAAAAAAATCTTAATAGTTCAGAAATTGTGTCCTCTTAATTAGAATCAAATACACATATGACATATGGCTTATGTTAAAAAAATTAATGACAAAGTAAGTCAAAAGATTCTTTAGCTTATTTATTTAACAGGAATGGTGAAGAAGCCTGCAGGCATATAGCATGATCTTTTATTTAGCATCTTCACCCTTCTTTTCCTTGTTCGTTTGGGTGTGAAAATTAATAAGATTAAAAGGTTGAAAGTATACATAATATAGTCAAATCATTTCAACTTTCACAGCGTGGCATGAATTTGATGGAGGACCTAATCAGGAGCCTATTCTCTCAAGTCAATAACCTAGAAAAAGAAATTCCTGTCAGAAATGTACACCACAAAAAAAAAATAAAGACAAAATTTAACGAAGGATTTATTCTGTCAATAAGCGAGATAATAAAAGATGAAATTAACGACAAGCAAATAAAACCGTCATTAAATTTTGGCAGAACTTAGACGTCAAGTTATTACAGTGATATTTCTCTTAAAATTCTTATTGGCGAGAAATTCTTAAATTTTTATCCGTCGCTGAATTTTGGGGTAACATCCCCTCTTCTTTCTGTAGAAACAAAACAAAACATGATAAAAAAAAAAAAAAAATTCCCTCCCACCATCGCAGACCGGCCTCTCCTCCCTCCAACCAATGCCTCTTGACTGCCTATCGCTGCCCGCCCTAGGCCTCTCAAGCGCCCACCGCTACTAACGCCTGTCCTCGGACTCTCCAATCGCCACGACCTCCTTCCCCGGCTGATTTCCAGTATGTTTATATATATATATATATATATATATATATATGATAAGAGATTGTACGGATATGACTCATTTAACATTTATAATATTTATAATATATAAAAATATTATTTTTCATAAAAAAATATAAAATAATATTTATGATTTAATAATTTACATAATATAATTATAAAAATATTATTTTTATATAAAATTGTAATAAATGATTAATTTATTATTTAAAAATATAATAAATTATATAAATTTTTAATAAGTTGTGCCAATATGATACGTATAATTAAAGGAATTCATGTATTAACTCGTGACACGATATGTTTAAACCATATCTAGGGGTGAGCAATTTCTAACTACCACTCATTTTCCGATCAAAGCTGAATTGAAAAATTTCTTCAGCTCAGTTTTCGATTTTAAAAGGTGGTGATTCAATTAGAAATATGTGTAATTTTGGAATATCGGAAATCAGTTTGGTATACATCAAATTGCTTATTGATTTTTTGATTTTTATATAAATAAATAATAATAATAATAATAATAATAATAATAATAATAATAATAATAATAATATATTTATACCTAGGTTAGGATTAGAAACATTGTCGTTTTAGGGTTAATAATAATAATAATAATGCTAGGTATAAATAGAAACTAATACTAACCCTAAATCATTCTAACCCTAACCCTCTCCCTCTCGCAGACGCCTCTACCTATTCTCCTCCTCCCTCTCTCGAACCTTCATATCTTCTAACCTTAAATCCCTAAGCTCATATCCATCTTCTCTTCCATTCCTTATCAATCCCTTCTGCTTCGCCTCTCACCATCACCTGCTTCTTCTATTTTGTTCAAAATACTTCATTATAATGTCTCTTTTCTAACCTTTTAGCAAATTTGAACTGATCTTTTCTATAAAACAACCATAGTGACTCAAAAAAACCTATTAATCGACTAGTTGTTATAGTCGATTATTCAAAAAGGTAATGGTGCATGCATGCATGCATGCTTTATTTCTTCATAGTCTGTTTGATCTATTCATGTTGTGATTTTTGGCCACGATCTATTTCATTTATTTGTTTTTTATATGTTGTTTTTGGGTAAAGCTTTGATATATATGAGGGTGAAAGCTACTATGGGTTTGTGTTTTGATTTGTGATGTAGATAATTTTCTTTTGATTTTGACAACATATCTATGATATTTTCAACTTGATTTGTTTGCTTTTGCTTCTTTTTTTTTAGGTGGAAGTCATTTTTTGGTGGTTCTGTCTTTTAAAAAGACTATTTATTATGTGATCGTTGGGGTGTTAACATGTATGCATGCTTTACTTCTTAATGGTCTATTTAATCTATTCATTTTGTGGTTTTCAGCCGCGATCTATTTCATTTTTTTTATTTTTGATTTGTTGTTTTTGGGTAAAGTTTTGATATTTGAGGGTGAAAGTTATTGTGGGTTTGTGTTTTGATCCGTGATGTAGATCGTTTTCTTTTGATCTCTTTATTTTATGTGGAAGTCATTTTTTGGTGCTTCTGTCTTTTGAAAAAACTATTTTATGCTTCTTTATGTTGGTTCTAAATTATATTTTACGCTTTTAAAAATACTATTTTAAAAAACTATTTTTGGGTGGTTTTAAATTATTATGTTGATTTTTGTAAATTGATGTGTTGGATTTCTCTCCATCTGTTGGATTTGTTGTCACTAACTTTTCATTTTATTTTTTATTTTGTTATCTTTTACAGTGTGTTGCTATGATATTCTGTGCACAGAATTAAAATCAAAGGGTGGAAGCACAGATTGTGCTTTTTGTTAAGTAAAGGTTTAAAGCTTCTAATTCAAACACTCAATTTCACTTGAATAATAATTCTGTGAATCTAAAAATCTAAAAGGGTGGAAGCTACTTAGCCATTGATTCACTGTGTCCTTTTAGATACTTTGAGTCTTTTTATGTAAGGTGTGTGTGTTAACCTATATTGTTTGTGATTAATACTTATTTTATGTCTATGTTTTATACCATCTCATGTGCTGCTTTTCCGATGGAAGAAAATACTGATACTGCACCTAGTAGTATCAATGAGCCCGAGGCTCTAAAAGTGGTGGAAGCACAAAATAGAACAATTACTCCTAAAAAAAAGAAGAAAAGAGACAGAAAGAAGAGTTACCTGCTGGCAGCATTTCAAAAAATTTTATAAAGCAGGTGTATGTGTGAGGGCAAGGTGTAAGTATTGTGCTATTGTATATAATTGTCATTCCAAACATAATGGAACATCATCACTTAGAAACCATTTTTTGTATTGCACTAAATGCCTAAATAGCAAAGAAACTAGAGAAGCTTTATTAACTCTAAAACCTAAATCTAATAGGGAAGCAGATGATAGTTAGACCCTAGGAATCCTTAGCACATGAAAATTTGACTAAGATGCCATTAGGAATGCACTTGCTGAGATGTGTATAACTGATGAACTCCCTTTTAAATTCATTGAAGGGGAAGGCTTTAAGAAGTTAATGTTTGTTACTTATCCAAGGTTTAAGATTCCCTCTAGGTTCATTGTATCTAGGGACATTTATGTTATTTATATGACTTAATTAAGGAAGCTTAGACATTTTTTGCAAACACAGAGTCAAAGAATTTCCATTACCACTGATATATGGACATCAATATAAAGAATAAATTTTATATGTGTTACATGTCATTTTATTGACTTTGAGTGGAAGCTGCATAAGAAGATAATCTCTTTTGTGCTTATCAACTCCCATAAAAAGGAGCACATTACTAAAAGCTTAGAAAATGCTTTGCTTGATTGGGATCTGAAATCTATTTTCACTATAATAGTGGATAATGCTAGTTCTAATGATGTTGTTGTTGGGTATTTTAGGAAGAAGTTAATAAGTTAAGGGGCTAGCAGTGTTAGGTGTAAATTTGTTCATATGAGTTGTATAGCTCATATACTCAACTTAGTTAACAAATTTATAGAAGAAGTTAAAGAATGTGTTAGATACATTAGGAGCTCACCTACACATTTAAGAAAGTTCAAAGAACTATATCTGATTTGGTTGGGTAGAGTTTAAGTATGCATTGTCCCTTAATATGCCCATAAGGTAGAACTCCACTTATATAATGTTGAAAATTGCATGCTTATTTGAAGGGCATTTGAAAAATATGAGGAACAAAACAATGCTTTTATAATAGACTTAGGTAAGGATATCCTTGATTTCCTGGATTGGATATGTGTTCAAAAACTTATTGATATGTTGTAAATCTTTAATGACATGACATTAAGAATAAGTCATTCTCAATATGTTGCATTAAATACTTTCTTCTCTGAGATATCTAACTTGCATTGCATGCTAAGTGAGTGGTAGAATTCAACTAACCTTTCTGTTCAAAAAATAGGTTTGAATATGAGATCAAAATGTGATAAATATTAGGGAGACCCTCAGAAAATTAATACACTCATTTTTAACTCTAATATTCTTGATCCTAAAGATAAACTTTAGTATATGAAATTTTCTTTGAATCAAATCTATGGTAATGAGCTTGGTTTTAATTTGTACACCATAATCAGATATGATTTTCAAATGTTATTTGAAGATTATGTTGCATTATATGGTTTTTCTACTGCATTTTTTGTTTTTGGTTCTAAATGTGGCTCATCCTCTACTCCTTCTGTGCCTGAGTTACAGAGCCAAGGCAAATCTATGTCATTATTGAAGGCCAAATATAAGAAGTAAAAAATGGATAGTGGTTTAGTGGAAGTAAAGGTAGTGAGTTAGAGATATATTGAAGTAAGTTTATCTTGGATGAGAATGATAATTTTAATATTTTGAAGTGGCTATTGAAGTTCAACTCTGAGATGTTTTCTATCGTCTTTAAGATGGCTTGAGATGTCCTAGCTGTGTCAATATCGACAATAGCTTCTGAATCATGCTTTTGCATAAGTAATCATATAACGGATGCTTTTAGGATTTCCTTGACTTTTAAGATTGTTTAGGCACTCATTTGTATTTAGAATTGGCTAAGATTGCCAAACAACAACTATTAGTAAAAGAATTACTTGAGGAACTTGAGAATATTGAAAATGGTATTTGATTCAAAGTTACTTGAGCAATTTTTTGTTTATGAAATTCTTCTTCTAATTTTTTTTCTTTATTGTTCAAATCTGCCATAAGCACGAAGGGAAAAGGGCATTGGCCCTTCAATATGAAATGGAAGTTATATAATATAATTTCTTTAGGCAGTGAAAGTTGGTGGTTACACATAGCAACAACATCTACCACTGTCTCTAAATCTTGCTAAATGAAAGCATGGTCAGTCTGCTTGCTTTGCTTTTATATGCACTACTTGTCTTTGTTGGATTACTTGTATTGTGTGTGCACTACCTATATTTGCCTGCTTTGCTTTTATACATGTGCACATATGACCATTCATGAAATGCTATTGCAGTGCATGTAAAAGGTAATGATGAGGCTTCCACCCTATGTTATCTGGTTTGTTTTAGTGGCTTTAAGTTTTTGTCACAAGCTATCAAAAATATTTCTGCATTCCAATAATGACTTAGAAATTCACTCTAAGCCTTTTTTTTAACTATGTGCTTGTGGGTGTGATGTTGCTTTCACCTTTTACATGTCTGAGCATTTTCAGGATACTTGTAATGGTTAAGCTTGGTGGCATATTGTGTTCTCAAATTATTATAATTGATGTTGTTGGTACTGCTTATATGTTGTGTGCTGAACATGACATGAAACTAAGCAATCTGAGCCTCTTTTCTATTATGTATATTTTGAGTTTGCATATGCTTTTTGATTTGTTTGAATTATCTTTTCTTTTATGTTTCATTTTGTAGGAAAACCACTTAGTTTAAGCCTACTTTAGTTTTTTTGTTGGTGCAGACACTTATATTTTTTGCAATCACACAATGACAAAGCTTTGCAATGCCTTTTTTTTTTATATATTTGCTGGCTCTTTTATTATTTTGTATTAAGTCATTAGATGTAATTACTCTTAATTTTTTTGTATATTTTGTTAATATTTTTCCATGTAAATTTTTAGGCCTATAAAAATTGGGCTAAAGTAAACATTTGTAAATGGAAAAGTCCCAAAAATATGTATAGATTCACCCTCATCAACATTATAAATGGGCAAAGCCCAAAAATTTTTTTTATATATATATATATGTGCCCAACCTAGCAAGCCCAATCCGAAAAACCAAACCAAAAATTTTGATTAACTTTAGTTAACCAAACCCTCAGTTGTTCTATACATTTTGGTTCAATTTGCAATTTATGCTTCCGTAAGCCAATCGGTTTACCGATTCTTCGAACCAAACCAAACCTAACCCACCATTACACACCCCTAACCATATCATAATTGGGTTGACTTGTTTCTGACACAAACAAATTTAACCTTACCCTTAATTCATTAATTTTGTATGTTAGGTGAATCTATTCGCATATCATTACCAATTTTTATATCCCTAGTTCTATCATTAACTTTGAATTAATTATTAATTGAATCTTACTTTGAATGTCATTTCAATTAGCTCCTTCAACTTCATAAATTGTGTCAATTTTATCCAATTTCATTTCAAGGATCTATTTGTATTTTAAGAAATTACTTTTACATCCCTATATAAGATGTTTGACAATTACTAGATTTTTTATCCTCTCTATTTTATAAAAAATTAAAATGGTAAAAAAAAAATCTAATTTTTCCTCTCACAACATAAGTTTAAAAATTAATTTCTAAATATTTTCATAAATTTTTAATATTTTCACTTAATATCATTAAATTCTGACTACATTTTAAAATTTATTTCTCAACTTTTTACCATATTATTTAAAAATTTTATAACAACTAGAGGTCAAATAAAAAAGTATGAAATGAAAAAAAAAAAAAAAATTTGAGATACTAAAAATACTAGTTAAGAATATAAATTTTTTTAAAATTTTTCTAAAAATTATGAAAAATTAAAATTAAATTTTTTTATTATTTATAGTGATAGTTAAAAGTGTTTAATTCATATTTTTTTTATTAATATTAGTCTATATAATAAAATGATTTACAATTTATAACTTTTTTTTTCTTTTTATTATTTTTATTGATACATAAAAAGTTAAAATTTTATGTAAAAATATAAAAAATGATTTTTAAATTTATTTCAAAATTTTAGAATATTTTTAAAATTTTATTTTTCTTAAAATGAAAAATTTTCAATAACTTCTAAATTTATTTTACTAAAATCTAAAAGTTATTTTTAAGAATATATTAAAAATTTTTAAATAAAATTGAATGAAATTAATATAATTAATAAAATTAAAAAATTAAATTAAAATAATTTTTAAAATATGATATGAAATTCATATAATATATATAGGGAAATTAATATATAGGGAATGTTTTCCTATATCCAGTTTATGACGATGAATAATTGATTGGTAATCATTAGTCATTCCCTTTCTTTTACACTGTCCCTATATTTAGAATGAGAGTAAAGTTGAGAGGAAAGTAACTTTTTAATGTTTGGTTTAAAAGAAAAACAAAGGGAGGAAGAAAAGTTAAATTTATTTTTCCTCTTAACTTATCTCTCCAAATTGGAGAGAAAATTGAAGACGATGGAAGAAAAGTGTATTATAATGATATGAAGGAAGGAAAGAAAATAGGGAGAAAAATATGAAGGAAAATAATATTATTTTTGTTTCTCTCTTTTTTCTTTTTTTGTGTTTGAATTTAAAGAAAAATAATATAGGAAGAAAGTAAAGTTGTTGTACTTTTTTTTATTGGAGAGATAAAAAAATAAAAAAAATAAGTATATGATATATTTACTTTTATATTTCTATCTAAAAAACAATACTTACTACAAATTTTTTATTTTTTATTTTTTTATGAAATTTTGTTGAGAAATCCAGTTTAACAAAAATAGTATGTATAATATTGAAATATTTATAGAGCTGTAAAAAACAGTTGAAAAGATAAAAAAAAATAAAAAAAATAACTGTAAAGTACACGGTATGTGAAGAAAAAAAAATAAGAATAAAATTGTCAAATAAGATTAACAGTAGTTTTTTTCTTATTTTTTTTTATTTTCTCTCCAATTTGAAGAGACAATACGAAGAGGAAAATATAGTTTATTTTCCTTTCTCTCCTATTTTTCTTTCCTCATATCAAAGAAGAAAATCACTTTCCTCTCCTATTTTCCTCTCTTATTTTCCTTTCTCCTTTTATTCCTTTCCAAACACGGTATTAACTGTTTAACTTTTTTTTCCCCTCTTTTATTGGTAAACAGAGTCTCACACCCCCTTTTTTTTTTTCCTATTTTCCTCTCTTATTAATTCTCAAACTTTCTTGTTTTCAACAAATTAATAATTCTATTCTTTTAAATTTTTTTATCTATAATATGTTGTACCGACTGCTATATTTTTATAACAAAAAATATATATCTTTCGTTTATTAATCAAATGTAAATGACAATGACTTAATCGATATTTCATAAATTATACTTTAAAATGTAATGCATATAATTTAAGTAAAAATCTCATTATGACAGATATAAGAGACAACCACATGGCACCAATAAAAAAAATTAACAGAATTTGTACTGAACTAACCGTCACAATTTTTTTTTTTTTTTAAAAAGGAAATAACAAAAAAAAAAAAAAAAAAAAAAAGACATATAGCTATAATTCAATTGCAAATGTTTATCAAAATTCTTGAATAATTTACTGCAATATCAACGAAATTATTTCTATTGGTTGATATAGTCTGCTGCTGCTGCAGCACTTTATATTCTGATGTACTTGCATATCAGACTCTCTATATACTGTGATACATTCTTTGATTGCACAACTAAATAATAAAACTCAGATTTATGTTATTAAAAATTTACGCTTTAATATGATATTTTTTAAAAAAAAATTACAAATTATTAAGGGGATTATACTTACACACTAGCATATAATATAACCACATATTTAGCACATGAAATCAAAATTTTTTATAATCATAATAGTAAATAAACTATTAAACATATACTTCCATACTATTAATAAAAAATTTTAAAATGATAAAAATATTATTTATATAACATTTTAATAATAAAGTGAATTATAATATTTTAGCTACAATTTATTGCAATTTTAATAAATTTTTATTTAAATAATTATAAGACATTCCTTCAATATTTTTCATAATTAATATTTTTTTCAACTCTAAAACTAATTTTATATAAAAATAATACGACCACAATTAATTATAATAAGGTAATAAGAAGTCATTAGTTATGTTCTTGATAAGAAATTTAAAAATAATAAAAAGTTATATTTTTATATAACAATTTAATATTATAACCTCATCAAATCTATAATTTATTACAATTTTAGTAAGTTTTTTATTTAAATTTTAATTATTTACTTAATAAGCTTTAATTTAATAAGTTTTTAAAAATAATAATATATCCTTTATTTATATGGAAATTTAATTTTTTTAATTTTGGTAGTATTACATTATAACATAGTAACTTATTACAATTTTAGTAAATTTCTATTTGAACAATTATACAACACTCTTTAATTTTAATTATTATATTATAATGTAACTCTATAAAGTTTCAAAAATTAGATTGTTATATAGATAAGATATTATTTTAGTATTTTAAAAAATTTATCAAACTAAAATTTAGTAAAAGATTAAAATTGAATTAATAAAAATTTTATTTTTTTAAAAATACCTACAATCATAATTTTATCTCACTTGAAATAAATGTAAAAAAATTAACTATAAAATTAATTATTTTTATATTTAATTATTATAAAAAATTTAAAATTGTACTTTCTAATTGATATTAATCATATAAAAATATATAATTTAAAATTAAAATTTGTTTTATAAAAAATGAGTTTAATAATAAAATTTACGTGTATAAACTTGAAATAATATATATATATATATATATATATATAAGGGTGAGATTAAAATAAATAAATAAATGACTGCTTTGTGACCTTTGTCTGAAGAAAAATATAATAAGCTGATATGCAATTCTATGATGAAGTAATCAATTACTACTACTACTATGCTCTTTTGGAAATCAAAATTTCTCTTTAAGAGAAAACTAAGAACATTGACATGATCAGACGCTTGCTTTACATATAATGGGATTAGCATAGATTTTAGTTACAGTAGCTTAACCAAAAGATTATAACAAGTATTAAGTATTAGCCGTATGTTCTTAAGTAATAGTTTTTTGTTTTTATTTTTCTACTTTTACAAAAATATATACATAAATATATTAAAATAGTGAATTATATATATTACATTATTTTAACATATTTATGTATATATTTATGTATTATTATACATTAATTAATTAAGTGAAAATAGTTTATATCAACTGATTTCAACAGTTATTAGTATTGTTATACATTATTTTTTATCATGCAGTGCATATAGATATACATATATAATACAAAATTATTGACTTACATGACAAGTAACTTTGTCATTTATATTATTAATATTTCACCTTAGCACAAAAACATTTTTAAAAAATATCCATATATTATAAGATTAATTGAAGAGTATATTCTTAGAAATTAGAGAATTAGGGGTAAAAATAGAAGAATTTCTAGGAGTTATAATATTTTTTTCTATATCACTCAAGGTGAAAATAATTTTTTTTTAATTGAGTCAGTTAACACTTTTACTGTCCAAAAACTATAAACTCTGAGTGAGAGAGTAATCAAGTAGTAACTTCTTTTTAAGAGCATTATGAGGTACAAATTTTGATTCTTACTGCCCCTATTATATAATTCATTGATGTTTAGATAATATGATTTTCCTAAAACGAAAAGTCCACTTGATTATAAAACCTAGGATACATCATGAGTAATCTTGGAAAAATCTTCTTGTTTTTTAAAACTTGTGTCTCCTCAATGGAGCCATAATGGGATCTTGTTTAAACTTGTGTCTCCTCAATGGAGTCAATGGAGCCATAACAGAGTCTTGTTTTTTTAAACTTGTGTCTCCTTAATACATCATGCCATTGCATGTTGAGTGAGTGGTAGAATTCAACTGACCTTTCTGTTCAAAAAATAGGTTTGAATATGAGATCAAAATTTGCTAAATATTAGGGAGACCCTCTAGAAATATTAATACACTTATTTTTACCTCTAATATTCTTGATCCTAGAGATAAACTTTAGTATATGAAATTTTCTTTGAAGCAAATCTATGGTGATTAGCTTAGTTTTAATTTGTACACTACTATCAGATCTGATCTTCAAATGCTATTTGAAGATTATGTTGCATTATAAGGTTGTTCTACTACATATGTTATGTTTGGTTCTAAATGTGATTCATCCTCTGCTTCTTTTGTGCCTGAGTTGCCTAGCCGAGACAAATTTATGTCATTGTTGAAGACCAAATATAAGAAGCAGAAAATGGATAATGGTTTAGTGGAAATAAAGGCAGTGAGCTAGAGATATATCTAAGTAAATTTATCTTGGATGAGAATGATAATTTTGATATTTTAAAGTGGTGGAAGTTCAACTCTGGGATGTTTCCTATCCCCTTTAAAATGGCTTTGGATGTCCTAGCTTGTCAATATAGATAATAGCTTTTAAATCATTCTTTAGGACAAGTGGTCGTATGATGGATGCTTTTAGGAGTTTCTTGTCTTTTAAGATTGTTTAGGCGCTCATTTGTACTCAAGATTGGCTAAAATTCCCAAACAAACAACTATCACTAAAAGAATCACTTGAGAATATTGAAAATGGTATTTGATTCAAAGTTACATGAGCAATTTTTTATTTATGTTCTTCTTCTATCTTAATCTAATTTTTTTCCTTTATTGTTCAAATCTGCCACAAGCACAAAGGGAAAAGGGCATTAGCTATTTAACATGAAATGGAAGTTAGATAATATAATTTTTTTTTGGGCAGTGATGGTTGGTGGTTGCATACAGCAGTAACATCTACCACTGCCTTTAAATCTTGCTAAATGAAAGCATGGTCTGTCTTTACTTGCTTTGCTTTTATGTGTACTACCTTTCTTTGTTGGATTACTTGTATTGTGCGTGCACTACCTATCTTTGCTTGCTTTGCTTTTATACATGTGCACATATGACCATTCATGAAATGTTGTTGTAGTGCATGTAAAAGGTAATGATAAGGCTTCCACCATATATTATTTGATTTATTTTGGGTTGCTTGGTTATATTTTTTTGGTGGCTTTAAGTTTTTTTCATAAGCTATCAAAACTATTTCTACATTCCAATAATGACTTAGAAATTCAATCTAAGCCTCTTTTTTTACTCTATGTTTGTGGGTGTGATGATGCTTCCACCCTTTACATGTTTGACCATTTTTAGGATACTTGTAATGGTTAAGCTTAGTAACATTTTGTGTTTTCAAATTATTTTGACTAATGTTATTGCTACTGCTTATATGTCGTATGATGAGCATGACATGAAACTAAGTAATATGAGCCTTTTTTGTATTCTATATATTGTGAATTTGCATATTTTTTTTTATTTGTTGATTTATATTTTTTTTATGTTTTATTTTATAGGAAAACCACTTAGTTTAAGCCTGCTTTAGGTTTTTTGACTGGTGCAGATAGATATATTTTTTGCAATCATACAATGACAAAGCTTTGCGATACCTTTTTTTCTTTGTATTTGTTGGTTCTTTTATTATTTTGTATTAAGTCATTAGATGTAATTACTCTTAATTTTTTTTTTTTTTTTGTATATTTTGTTAATATTTTGCCATGTAAATTTTTAGGCCTATAAAAATTGGGCTGAAGTAAACATTTGTAAATGGGAAAGGCCCAAAAATATGTACAGATTTGCTCTTGTTAACATTATAAATGGGCAAAGCCCAAAAATTTTTAGTTATATATATATATGATCATGTTCGGTCCAACCCAACAGGCCCAATCCAAACAATTGAACCAAAAATTTTGATTAACTTCAACTAACTGAATCCTCAATTCTTCTATACATTTTGGTTCGGTTCATTTTGCAATTTATGCTTCCATAAGCTGATCGGTTTACCAGTTCTTTAAACCAAACCAAACCCACCACTGCACACCCCTAATTGTATCATAGATGGGTTGACTTGTTTCTGACATAAACCAATTTAACCTTATCCTTAATTCATTAATTTGCATGTTAGGTGAATCGTGTTCGCATATCATCATCAATTTTGACACCCTTAGTTCTATCATTAACTTGGAGTGAATTATTAATTGAATCTTACTTTGAACATCATTTTAATTAGTTTATTCAACTTTATAAATTGTGTCAATTATATCCAATTTCATTTGAAAGATCTATTTGTATTTTAAAAAATTACTTTTACATCCCTATATAAGATATTCTACAATGATTATATTTTTTATCCTCTCTTTCTTATAAAACACTAAAATGTAAAAAAAAAAAATTAAATTAAATTCTAATTTTTCCAATCACAACATAAGTTTAAAAATTAATTTTTAAATATTTTCATAAATTTTCAACATTTTCACTTAGTATCATTAAATTCTAACTATTTTAAAATTTATTTCTCAACTTTTTACCATATTACTTAAAATTCTTATAACAACTAGAGGTCAAATAAAAAAGTATGAAATGAAAAAAAGAAAAAATTTTGAGATACTAAAAATACTAGTTAAGAATATAAAAAATATTTAATTTTTCTAAAAATTATGAAAAAATAAAAATATTGTTATTATTTATAGTGATAATTAAAAGTGCTTAATTTATATATTTTTTAATTAATACTAATCTATGTAATAAATTGATTCACAATTTATAACTTTTTTTTCTTTTTTTATTGATACATAAAAGTTAAAATATTATATAAAAATTATTTTTTAAGTTTATTTCAAAAGTAATAAGATCAAAAGTTTAGAATATTTTTTAAATTTTATTTTTCTTCAAAAGAAAATTTTTCAATAACATTTAAATTTCTTTTATAAAAATTTAAAATTAATTTTTAGGAATATATTTAAATCGCTTAAATAAAATTGAATGAAATTAAAATAATTTTTAAAATATAATTTAATTAATAATTAATTAAAATTTAAAATAATACATATCAATTTTTCCCCGATACGAAGAAGGGGTTATGCAGATGGTTTATTCCACTGCCACATGTTTGTATTTCAGTCAACACGCAAGTGTCATTTCCGTTTAAAAATCTGTCAGTCCAGGGTCTCTTTATCTGATTTTTTTTTTTCTTTTCAAAAAGGTTGACAGACCGAGAGCCCTGAAATTCAATAGCAGTCTCTGGGGAATGTTTTCCTATGTCCAGTTTATGACTATGAATAATTGATTGGTAATCATTAGCCATTCGCTTTCTTTTACACTATGATTGTAAAAGGAGAAAAGAAAATAAGTAGGAAATTTTCTTTGAATATAAGAAGAAAATAAATTTTTTATATTTTTTTATTAAAAAAATAAAATATTAAAAAATAAAAAATAAATATATAATATATTTATTTTTATATCTTCACCTAAAATATAATACTTACTACGAATTTTTTTATTTTTTTATGAATTTTTTATTGAAAAATCCAATTTAACAAAAATAATATGCATAAGATTTACATATTTATAGAGCAGTGAAGAATAATTGAAAAGATAAAAACAAACAACTGTGAAGTATGCAGTATATAAAGAGAAAAAAATGAAAGTAAAATTATCAAATAAGATGAACAATAATTTTTCTCTCTTTTTTTTTTATTTTCTCTCCAATTTAAAGAGAAAATACGGAGAAGAAAATATAACTTATTTTCTTTTCTCTCCTATTTTTCTTTCCTCAATCCAAATAAGAAAAAACACTTTCCACTTCTATTTTTCTCTCTTATTTTCCTTCCTTCCTCTTTTTCCTTGTGTTTAACTTTTTTTTTTTCCCTCTTTTATTGGTAGACAGTCTCTGCAATTCTCGAACTTTCTTGTTTTAACAAATTGATAATTCTATTCTTTTAATTTTTTTTTTTAATATGTTGTACCGACTGCTATAATTTTATAACAAAAAATATATATCTTTTGTTTATTAATCAAATGTAAAGAACTTAATCGATATTTCATAAATTATACTTTAAAAAGTAATGCATATAATATAAATAAAAATCTCATTACGACGGATATAAGAGACAGCCACATGGCACCAATAAAAAAATTAACAGAATTTGTACTGAACTAACCGTCACAAAATAAAAAAAAAAAGACATATAGCTATAATTCAATTACAAATGTTTATCAAAATTCTTGAAAAATTTACTGCAATATCAGCGAAATTATTTCTATTGGTTGATATTCTGATGTACTTGCATATCAGACTCTCTATATAATGTGATACATTCTTTGATTGCACAACTAAATAATAAAACTCAGATTTATGTTATTAAAAATTTACGCTTTAATATGATATTTTTTAAAACAAATTACAAATTATTAAAGAGATTATACTTACATACTAACATATAATATAACCACATGTTTCGCACATAAAATCAAAATTTTTTAAACTATTATAGTAAATAAACTATTCAACACATACTTCCATACTATTAATAAAAATTTTTAAATAATAAAAATGTTATTTATTTATATAACATTTTAATAATAAAGTGAATTATAATATTTTAACTATTGATAAATTTTTATTTAAATAATTATAAAACATTCCTTCAATATTTTTCATAATCAATATTTTTTTAAACTAAGGCATACTATGCTCTTTTGGAAATCAAAATTTCTCTTTAAGAGAAAACTAAGAACATTGACATGATCAGACACTTGCTTGCTTTACAAGTAATAGGATTAGCATAGATTTTAGTTACAGTATCTTAACCAAAAGATTATAATAAGTATTAAGTATTTGCCGTATGTTCTTAAGTAATAGTTTTTGGTGTTTATTTTTCTACTTTTACAACATATATATATATATATATATATATATATATATATATATATATATATATATATATATATATTTGTATTATTATACATTAATTGATTAAGTGAGAATAGTTTTTATCAACTGATTTCAATAGTTATTAGTATTGTTATACATTATTTTTTATCATGCAGTGCATATAGACATACATATATAATAAAAAATTCTTAACTTACACGTCAAGTAACTTTGTCATTTATATTATTAATATTTCACCTTAGTACAAAAACATTTTTAAAAAATATCCATATATTAGAAGACTAATTGAAGAGTATATTCTTAGAAATTAGAGAATTAGGGATAAAAATAGAAGAATTTCACTATGAAAAACAATAGAAGTTATAATCTTTTTTTTAAGGTGAAAATAATTTTTTTTAATTGATTTAATTAACATTTTTACTGTCCAAAAACTATAAACTCTCATTGAGAGAGTAGTTAAATAGTAACTTTTCTTTAAGAAAATCATAAGTTATAGAATTTGATTCTTATTGTCCCTATTATATAATTCATTGATGTTTATAATATATAATATGTTTTCCTACTAAAAAAAAAAAAGCTAAAAGTCCACTTGATTATAAAACCTGGGATACATCATGAGTAATCTTGGAAAAATCTTTTTATTTTTTTAAACTTGTCTCTCCTCAGTGGAGCCATAATGGGGTCTTGTTTAAACTTGTGTCCCCTCAATGGATCCATAATAGGATCTTGTTTTTTCAAACTTGTCTCTCCTCAATGGAGCCATAATGGGGCACGCTTCCTATGAGATAACATAACAATACAGCAAACATTTTTCATTCTTTTTTATCAAAATCAATTTATAAGCCAAGAAGAATGATGTGACTATTATTACAAAACTCATATAGTCATTATATAGCTTTGCTAGCCATATTGTGAGCTATCCTATTACAAGTTCTAATTATATAGGAGAAGGATACATTATGAAATAAATAAATAAAGGACAATGATTTGGCGACGTCCTTTATAATAGCTGTTGAATAAATTAAATTTGCTTTTCTTAGAGGCGGGAAGGAAAGAGGAAATTTCAAGCTTCAGATGGTTAGACAATCATCTGAAGCTGCTAAGTTTACCAAAGAGGATTCTCCACTTTGCTACAAATTCCTCGGGGCTTCGCAAAGGACCACACTGGAAAGTGACCACTGCAGATACAAACTCCATCATTTCTCCTTTCATTCGTTGATGACTTTGTCCATTTGAAACGACAGGAGATGGGTTTGGACCTTGCAGGACTTGGACTCTCTCTCTATATGTAAACAATAATTAGTAAAAAAAAAATATTTAAATAATATAAATAGACATTTAACTTAAATTAACCATGTAATGAATTAACAAATATTTTTGGATGGTTTTTTGAAATTTTTTAATGCAAACATTGTTTGAAGAGCTTTTAAGGACATTATATATATATATATATATATATGAGAAGAAGCATAAACCCTGAAAACATTGCATCCTTGTTCTTTTAATTATATATGTTTTTATTACAAATTCCATCGTAGTACTTAATATATTTAAAAGTAAATAATTATAAATCTGATTTTTAGTATAGTATAGTTAGAAAAAATAATTTTTTAAAAATATATATCTAAAGTTAAGTATTGAGGTTAATCCATACCAAAAGTAAGGAAAGAATCAGAATACTTCTTGAGTAAGTTAATTATTGAATAGACCCTTGGTCACTTGACTCCCTTCACGTAAGTAATTTATAGTTTTGGGAGGGTGTGAATGTTTTTTTTTTTTTAATCTATATAAGACCCAAATTATTCCTATAATTTGGAAACCAAGGGATTAAAGATTTGCAAATCTTTGTCTTTTATGAATCATAAACATGAAAAATATGCATCTTTATGAATATGTTTCATGAGATAGATAAACACATAATTTTGTCTTTTATGATTCTATTTCAAGGTCCTCTCACGTATGTCCGCCATGATCATATCTTAATGTATATCCAACATGATGCATAAGTTACAGTTATACATAATATATACATTATCTATATCAAGAGTAATTTGTACGCTCAAAAAAAAAAAAAAGAGCAATTTGGACATGACACGAGAATTCATTGACATGGTAAATTAATTAATTTATCTCCCCAAATGTTATAACATATAATACAAAGCTTATAAAAAAAAAAATGCAATAAGTCATATATAATTATTGTGATAAGTTGAATATGTAACTGAATTATAACTAAATATATAATTATTACTGATCGCTTTTGTTAGTTTCTTTGAAGCTTCTGCCTTTGTTACTATCTTCATTTGATTTCTAATCTCCAAATTTTTACTAAAAAAACTGAATTATAACTAAATATAGTCAATTAATTAATATTTACAATGCCTATTAAATATTAATTTTAATTAAAAATAACATATTAAGATGTATTTTTGTCAAAAATTAATATTCATACTAGATATAAATTGATTTTATATTTTTATTAATGTTTTATATGAAATATTTTTGTTTTGAACTTTTTTTTAAAAGTAGTTATGATTTTGTTTATATAAAATACATATTTTTCATTGTTAAAAGTGTTTATGTTTTTAAATATCTATTTTAAATTGTATCGTTCTAAATTGTTTCAAGAAATTTGAATTTTTTATTTGAATTATACCGAAAAATAAAATAATATGGTATAAAAAAATTTAAAATTTCATATGATATTATAAATTTTATTTTTCAAATTCTTAAAATTTGATATGATTTTAAAAATCTTTAATCTTCGAATGTTTACCATAGGGGCTCACTCCTATTTCTCACTTCAAATGTCAGACTTTTATAGACATCGTGCCTTAGTGGATATTCTTTATAGAATTATATGGAAATGGAACAAAAGAACAAAAATAAAAAATAAAAAAGGCCAAATATCAGGAACAAATATTTGCCTCTTCTTCATCTCTTGTCTTCTATCCCTCAGCCAATGTTCTCCACTTTTTGTGGACCCTTCTCAATGCTTTCTTTCCTCACCTCCTACTAACAGTGAAAGTATCTCAAACAAGGGTGATGACAGGCATAGCTGGTTGCGACAATAAAAAAATTTTAATTTTTTTTCCTGATAAGAAGTCATCTACTATAGAGGGAATTTTGGTAAAATACATGTTACTGTTACTGTTACTTTTGTGGACCCCACTCACTACTCAGTGCTTTCTTTCACTTACTTTCCGGCCCAAACCGGCTGGCCAACCTTAAAAATAACTATTTATAAGCTTTTTGGAGAACATCACCTCTGTAGACAACATTTGCTTCTCTTCATCTCTTGCCTTCTACCCCTCAGCCACAGCTTTCACGTCTCAACCCATAAGTATGGATTGTTCTGGTTCTAAAATTATTGCTGTCATGTTCTTCATTGCTTTTCTTCTCTGTTCACCAACCTATTATAATTCTCTATATAAGAAGAAAGATAAAAACAATGGCAGCAGCACCCACCACCACCACCACCGCCACCGCCACCATAATGGAGGATCAAAATCAAAACCTCCATCTCATAAAAGTCCTCCATCGCCTCTTGCTCCAACGCCACCTAAAGAAGATGCACCGCCATCAAGCTTTAATGTGCTGGACTTTGGCGCCAAGGGAGATGGAAAGAGCGATGATACGAAGGTTAACCTCTAATTTTCATATATAAATTGTATATATAGCCTCAGAAAGTTTTAAAATGCTTTTTGGTAAGACCAATATTGCATAAAACATGCTTCCCTTAGCTTGAAGGTCAGTTAAGTTTGTTGCATTACTAAATTCTTGTCCAATGATAGGTCTGCATCACAAGGAGTAGCACTTCTCTTTACAATTAGGAAGGAAGCTTTCTTTCCTTTTTCTTTTTTGACCATTATGAACGAAGCTATTTGATTCACAAGGACCTGGGTGTTATGCGATTTAGCTTGTGTCGATGTAGTAGCTGCAGTGGATGTGGTCTTGCAGTATTTTCGTTGGTTTTAGGGTCGGGTGGGTATTTTTGGATGTGATGGCCTCGTATGACGAGAACCCTGCCACATCTTCTCCATAATCTTTCCTTATTTGACTGTTTTTTTATTGTCTGTCTTTGGTTTTTGATAACCATTTGTACAGTTTTCGAAATCATCAATAATAATCGTTGTTCTTAGGTCTTTTCTCTACATTTTCGTTCACCATCTCGCGAAACAAACACCGTTACCCATTTTAATTTTTTTCCGTGATCAAGTTTTGATCTCATATTTCAATTCTTCTTTTCATTCCGATTTCATTTTTCATATCTGTTTTCTACTCGTTTTCTTGAAATCAGTGTTCTCTTCGTCAAATCTTTTTTTTAGGGTTTCCTTGTTTTACGCTATGCCAAAGAATGGTGCAGGATTTCCAATAATCAGCTTGTTAAAAGGGCAGTGATAGGCACAGCCCGTACCAAGTGCAGAAGGAAAGGAGACAAGTTTTGGGTTTATCTTTGAGGGGGAGCAACTAGGGAAACTTTTTTTTTTTTTTTTTTCCATTATGAAGGAAGCTATTTGATTCACAAGGACCTGGGTGTTATGCGATTTAGCAATGGATGTGGTATAGTTAAAAGCTTGCAGTATTTTCGTTGGTTTTAGGCTTGGGTGGGTATTTTTGGATGTCATGGCCTCCTATGGTGAGAACCCTACTACAGCTTCTTCTTAATCTTTTCTTTTTTTTGATACATGACTGTTTTTTATTGTCCTTGTCCTTTAATTTCTAGAAAAGCAACAGGAGATAGGTATTTGTTTGTGTGTGTGTATATATATATATAAACAAAACCTAGAATCTTGTGTACAGTTTTCATAATCACCAATAATCCTTTTTGTTAGGTCTTTTCCTTCACTATCTCGCGAAACAAAGACCTTTACCCATTTTAATTTCTTTTACTGTTTTAAGTTTTGATCTCATATTTCAATTCTTCTTTTCATTCTGATTTCATTTTTCATTTATGTTTTCTCAATTGCTTACTCATATTCCGATTTCATTCCTTGAAATAATAATTTACTATAAGTAAATTTTTCTATTTAAATAATTATACAACACTTTTTCAATATTTTATCTAAATAATAATATAATTTTATAAAATTGATAGAGTTATAATATAAGAATTTGTTACATTCTTTATGAATGAATGTTCTATGTAGATAAAATAATTTTTCAATATTTTTCATATTATTATTTTTATAATTAATTATTTCATAAAATTTATTAATTTAATTTTAATTATTTACTTACTAAATTTAATGTAGATAAAATCATTTTATCTTCTTTCTTTTTTTATTACTTACCTCGTGTATGGAAAGTATGTACCGAATCCATTTGATTTTAGCTATAGGCCCCACCCCATCTCCACTAAGTTTGTTCCCTAGAGTACCTTAAAAAAGGAATATTTCCACTCTACAGCCATTTTGGGTTAAAAAAATACCTATTAAATCAATCACAAGAATACCAATAACAATACCTATTATCCAAAGAAGAATTCTTCTAGTAGTATTGGCCATTTATCTTAGTGGGTTATTTTATGGCAAAAAATTCATTCATGTTAGTTATTTTACAAGAAGAAAACTAATAAGATACGAAAACTTATTTCACGTTTGTAATTGCATAGAAAAGAATATTTACTTTAGAGAGGTTTGTGAAAAATTCTAAGAAAAATGACAACGATTGATGTCTTATTTAGTAAAGAAAAATAGAGTACATTATAAAGAGTAAATTAGCTAGTAGATATTTCGGAATCAAAAACTCGTTCATGTGAATTTATATATTATTATTTATTATATATTAATATATTTATTATATAAAATATATATTACATAAAATATAAAAATGGATTTATAGGTATACTTTCTATTTCTTTCTTTATTTCTTTTTCTTTAAAAGAAAGAGAAGTAAAAAAATAAAAGATAATTAATTATTTCATGAAATTTATTAATTCAATTTTAATTATTTACTTATCAAATTTAATATAGTAAGACTTATAAAATCATGTTATCTAATTTGATTTATATTAGAAAAAATATAAATAGACCTAACTAAAATAGAAAAAAATATTTTTAACAAAATTACAACTAAATTTATAATTAATTTAATTTTGTTAGAGATAAAATAAAAGTTAACATAATTGAACTTGGAAACATACTTTTAATTAAATTAGAATTGTATGTTAATTAATTTTATTTTTATTAGAGATAAAATAGAAGTTAACCTAATTAGAATAGAAAATATACTTTCAATTAAATTAAAATTATATTTTAATTTAATTTATTTTATTTTATTAGAGATAGAATAGAAATTAATTAAAATAAGAAACATATTAGAATTATATTTTAATTAATTGAATTTTTATTAAAAATAAGATTGAAGTTAGCCTAATTTGAATAGAAAATATACTTTCAATTAAACTAAAATTTTTGTTAGAGATAAAATAAAAGTTAACCTAATTAAAATAAGAAATATACTTTCAATTAAATTAAAATTATATTTTAATTAATTTACTTTTTATTAGATATAAAATAAAAATTAACCTAATTAAAATAAAAAATAAACTTCCAATCAAATTAAAATTATATTTTAATTAATTTAATTTAATTTTTATATAATAATAAGTAATTTTTTTTATAATTTTATTTTCCCTCTCGTACATTTATTTATAGATATATATAGAAAAGTCCACCATATATATATATATATATATATTTGTCCCAACCATCACTAATCGTGTTTTTACAAATACACACCTGTCCTATGAAAATTTGTCATGTAGGGAGAAATTCGGATCAAATGTACAAAAGGTTACTAAACTTTAGTTTTGTTTTAATTCGATTATGAAATTTTAATTTGTATCTTTTTATATATTAATGTTCTATTTGGTTTCACATAGTCACTTAAAATTTTATTTAATACTTGAACAAATCACAATTACAATTTTAAGTTAGAATTGAAATTTTTGTTACAAACAAGGCCATATTTTGTATACATTTATAAGAAATAAAGAAAAATTTAAAAATTATTTTAATTTCGCTTAGTAAGAGCATACTTATTATGAGTAGTATCATAGCTTAGGAGAAGGTAAACTTTTAAATATTTGGAATTTTCATGCTAAATTGAAAGGATAAAAAGATTGAGAGATTAAAATGATTTTAAAGAAAAATTTAGAGGATTAAAAATTGTTGGCAGTATCCTTTTTGAAACAAAATCAAAATTAGATTAAAAAAATTGAAGTTCAGTGGCCAAACCCTAATAAATGTAAAGTTTAGTGATTACCATTGTATTTAACCCAGGGGATCCCTCAACAATAATTATGTATATTTTGGAGTATGGAAAAAGATTTATATAGCTAACAGCTATATGAATAGTAATATTCATGGAAAACTCTCTTATTTGCATGCTCCTTATATATGGGACCATGCATGTAATTTTAATTAAAAAATTTTCATCTTTTAGTGACATGAAACAATAATTATGTGTATTCTGGAGTATGGAAAATTATTTATACAGCTAGTAGCTATATGAATAGTAATATTCATGGAGAGTTCTCCTATTCGCATGCTCCTTATATATGGGACCATGCATGTAATTTTAATTAAAAAAATTTTATCTTTTAGTACCATGAATATCTGTACTGATATTATCATTATCCTTGGAGCATATAGTTGTTGTTACCTAGTAAAGAATGAATGGTGTGTTTGGGTGTGCATAACAGGCATTTGAAGCCGCATGGGCAGCTGCTTGTAAGGTGGAGGCATCAACGATGCTCGTTCCAGCAGAATACGTATTCCTCGTGCTACCTGTTTCTTTCTCTGGTCCATACTGTCAACAAAACATTGTATTTCAGGTAAAGTTACAAACTTTTCAATAACTAAGTTAATGAGAAAACGCAGTCTAATCTACAATGCATGAAATCGACACTAACTGCCCCACATGAATACAAAGCAATAGATGTTCCAATAGCATACTGAAGAAAAAAGATTATTCAGTACTGCACTCAGTACTGATAATGCATTAGGCTGACAAATTTTCTCAGCTGGATGGCACGATTGTTGCTCCAACAAACTCCAATATTTGGGGTAAAGGTCTTTTATGGTGGATCGAATTCACAAAGCTTGAAGGAATTATAATTCAGGGAAGAGGCACCATTGATGGGAGTGGCTCAGTATGGTGGCAAGAGTATCCATTAGATGATCCTGTAAACGATGAAACAAAATTACTTATCCCACTAAACAACACAGTACAAGAAGACCCACCAATGCCGGTAATTACCTTCTATTTGTGTTTTAACTACAACACTCACATTATGATCCACATCTGATCAATGCTTCTTTTCCAAATTGTGTGGCAGGTAAGAAGTGAACTCAGAAAGAAAATGCCAAGCATCAAGCCCACAGTAAGGACCACTGAAAGACAATGAATATTTCTTTTGTAGCTCACAGCCATTAATCCTCATAACATGATTTACATGTTTCTTTTCACAGGCACTGAGATTTCTTGGATGTTTCAATGCAACGGTAACAGGCATTACGATTCGGAACAGTCCTCAATGCCACCTCAAGTTCGACAGTTGCATTGGAGTTGGAGTACATAAAATAACTATCTCATCACCTGGTGGTAGTCCTAATACAGATGGAATCCACCTACAGAACTCCAAAGATGTGCTAATTCACAGCAGTAGTCTTGCTTGCGGTAATTATATTGTTACTTACAAATAAACAACATCATAAACGGTGGCAATTAGAAAATGTAGACCACAGGTTGAGATTCCTGACAAATAATTATAGAACCTCCAGAGTAGAAGAACTTGTGAACTTTCTTCACATGCCTCTTGGATACTTTTGGCAAACTGTTTCCTCAAACCTTCAATACGCACTACTTGCAAGCTCCGATATTTTGAATGAGCGTATAACATGTGTCACACTGATACATTTGGATTAGACTGTACCTTAAAGACAACAAGAGCACACCTTTTGCTGCACTCATCAAGGTTCCTTTTGTCCTCATCAGCAAGTAGAACTGCCACCATTGCACCTCTCCCTTTGTCCACTTAGCATAACAGAGCCTCAAACATTAGGAGGTCCATACATCAAGTTCATGATAGAATAAACCCCAGAAGCCTGAAATGACTGCATTCATATATTATTAGGAGAACATATATCACTGCAATGGTTAAAAGACAAAAAAAATTCACATTTATGCTGAAATAGACAATCAATATGTCATGATTTATGCAGGAGATGACTGTGTTTCCATACAAACTGGATGCACAAATGTATACATACGCAATGTGAATTGTGGGCCAGGACATGGAATCAGCATTGGAAGTCTGGGAAGGGATAACACCCAAGGCTGTGTTTCCAACATCACCGTTCGAGATGTTGTTATGCACAATACAATGACGGGTGTCAGAATCAAGACATGGCAGGTATTCAAAGCTGCACATGAGAATCATATTACTGACAATTTACAACATATGATATGCAGAATTCAAAATTTCATTTGTAAAGTAAAAAAAAAAAAAGGTTTTTAACGCTAACGTTTCGTTGCATGTACTTTCATATACAAACATCATTTTGTTCATAAGTTTGGGCATCTAACAAAGTTATACTTCAAAGATCAGATTAGTGCTGGACAAGCAAATTTAAACAGTGAGATGTTATAGCGTTTTCAACTCAACTAACCATCTAATATTACTTCTCATATGTTTTTCGAAATTGTCAGGGTGGATCAGGCTCTGTACAGGGGGTAATATTCTCAAACATTCAAGTTTCTGAGGTTCAACTTCCGATTGTGATTGACCAATTCTATTGTGACAAAAGCCAATGCAAAAACCAAACATCAGCTGTGGCTTTATCGGGAATCACCTACAAAAAAATTAGAGGGACATATACAGTGAAGCCAGTACACTTCGCCTGCAGTGATGCCCTACCATGTGTAGACGTAAGCTTAACCACCATAGAGCTAAAACCACTGCAAGCACGCTATCAAATGTATGAGCCCTACTGTTGGCAAACTTTTGGACAGCTGAACACTCCTACAACCCCTCCAATTGACTGTGTTCAGACGGGTAAGCCATCAACCAATGGACCTCAGTCAGATCGTGATGCATTGTGTGCTTTGCCCATATAATGTATCATAAAGTTTCCAAGTCTTTCTTAGTAATACTGTTTGTTTGTTTCCTAGTTATCTGCCACGTTAATAGGCTTGTAAAACGTGGATTTGTTTCTCTGTTACTCTTGTAAGGCTATATACATAGTCATGTCAAATAAACCAAACTTTAGGTATCTCTCAAGATTATTAAAGAATGAGAACAATGCAATTCCCTATATATAAAGACAAACATCTCTATGACAAAGCATATATGTCAAAGTAGACATTAGTTGGTATTCCAGAGCAAACATTCATAAGATAAGATACTTGTACTCTTAAGCAAGCAGTAATTGAAAAACTTAACAACGGCTCACTACTCGAACTCATCCTGAATTTGAAACAAAAATTTTGTAATATACAAAAGAAATTGCAGCATGGGATGCGTGGGAAGCAATGTCAAGTCTACACAATTTATTGTTCTCAAGTTTTTACACTTTAAAGCATGCTTGAATAATAAGATATCATAGCAACATTTGCAAATCAATGGCTGAGCAAAATGTTGGGAAATTTGTTGTTACGCACAGCTAAAAAAATGACACAAATATTTACGTGGTTAAGCCTTCATGATGGGCTACATTTATGGGACACAAAATGAAAATTCTTCCACATAGTATGTACAGAAAAAGTTGTTTAATTAATACTAGAGGTGTACAATAACAGATATCTCATCAAAATAGTGGCACTCAAAATTATTTTTTAAAATCCAAAAAATAATTTTTTCACTATTTTATCATTCACCCACTAAAACTCTCTCTCAAATTTTCATCAAAGCAAAAGATGTTTTGACCCTCTCAAACAAGCAAACACCTCACTTGTGAAAAACTTGCCCAAGCTTTCCTTATCTTGTGACTCTCCTTTTGTTTCCCTCTCTCTCTTTACCAAGAACCATACATTGCCTATTTATAGGCAAAATGTAATAGGCAATGTATGCATGGCCTTGGAGGCCATCTCCTTAACCATGAGGTACTTCATGGCTAAGTATTTCCAGGGTTAAGCACTTAGCCACTAAGTATCTTCATGGTTAAGTACTTAGACATAAAGGAGCTTCAGGTAAAGATTAGTTAGTTTTTTTTTTTTTTCCTTTAAATCTAAATATTCATTGGACCTTCGTGTGGGAGGGACCCATAGCACAAAATACCATTTTGATTCCTCAAGGGCATCTCTTAATGTCCCACTTAAACTTTCAATAAGTGATACAATATCCCGATCAATTAAACCAGTAATTTTCAAAATGCCAATAGTAGAGTCCATTCCACCATTAATTTGGATGTAATCAGTTTGAAAAATGCAAAATTCCAAGGAGAAAAGAAACTAAACAAAGCATAGACATGATTTTGACAGAATAGTTGATATGAATTAACATATTATGAAATAATGCAGAAACAGTATGATGCCACACCCGTGAAATAAGAAAAAGAAACCTGATTAATCAATAGCTTCACCAAAAGCCACAAGTTCAGATTTTATACCATGAGCAAGAAGAAGAACAACCCTGATTGTAGATGTCATTGAAATACCAGAACGTTTACAAACAAAAGCGACCAACACAGTCTTGCCACCTATTAGGAGACCCAGTGCCCTAAAATGACCGAAAAGTTCAAAAAAAGAAGCTTTGGATCAATAGACATTCCAACCATGCAAAAAAAGAATTCTTGTTTTTCTACTAATGCTCGAAGAACTATACCACTTGATCCCTCTATCAGTAAAAAAAAAATTGTAAAAAATGCTTCATGGGGATTGTACCATGAATCCATTGATTTTATATGATTCAATGTCTACTCTTTCCCGCTTTTGGAAGGCGAAAATCCTTTTTTACTTTACAAATGGTCATGCTATACCACAGCCCATATCAATAGATATAATAATAAAAAAAAAAAAAAAAAAAAAACGAACCATAGTAAAATTTTCAGATAGTTCTGTAAAAAAAACAAAAACAGAAAATGGCTTCTTACAGGAATTAAACCAAGATCTATAAAGAGTGAACAGATAGATATATAAAGTACACACACATCTCAAACAGAATTTCACTGTCAAAAACTTACCGTCATGAAGAGGAAACCCATTAGAAGGCCACAATATGTACCAATATCTGTAAGAAAAATTCAGTTTCTGCAAGCAGCAAACCCGCAAGAAATGCCCCCAATACCAAGGAAAGTCCTGTCGGTTTTAGGAAAGAAAAAAAAAATCTAAGTGTATTAATAGTAATATAAACACATCTTAACCATTTAGAAGATGTATTATGATATCATGGTAGTAAGATATCCATAAAAGATAGATGAACAACTAAAAGAGTAGCTGACATCTTATAACAAAACAATTTGACAAAAGAAAAATGATGTGATTATGTCATTAAGGCATCTTGTACAAGTGTTACGAAAACAACTAAAAGAGTAGTAATATATTAAAAAAAAAAAAAATCACTTCCTTTTATAACATAAACGATAGATGAACTTAAAAGCAGCAGAGAGAAAGAGGGGATGAGACAGGAATTTTCAATTTCCGGCAAGCATTTAGACCCTTTATGTCCTATGGGATACCTGAATGGCATCCTTTGAGAAATAGCAGCCATCACCTGAAGCAACCAGAGTAGCACCTGCAAATAATGTAAAAGCATAACAGCAGCTTCAATAAAATGGATTATTAATTTGTGCTATCTATTTTGTAAATTATATATGTTGAAACGGATGATTTCTTTTTCATTATTTATTTTTTAAAATTAAAATTTAACTTGAATAAAATAATGAAATAATAAATTAATTATAATTTTTTTGTTATATAATAATAATAATATATAAATGTACGAAAGAAAGAGGAGCAAACAAAATTACGAAAAAGTCTTCACTCACTAGTATATAAAAATTAGATATTTTAGTAAATTGCTATTTTAATTAAAATAAAAATAAAATTAAAGTAATTAAAATATAATTTTAATTTGATAAAAAGTCTATTTTCTATTTTAATTAGGTCAACTTCTATTTTATCTCTAATAAAAATTAAATTAACTAAAATATAATTTTAATTTTAATTTAATTAAAATTATATCCTATTTATATAGGTTAACTTCTATTTTATCTCTAACAAAAATTCTAATTTAATTGAAAGTATATTTTCTATTCTAATTAGATTAAATTCTATTTTATCTCAAATAAAAATTAATTTAATTAAAACATAACTCTAATATAATTGAAAGTATGTTTCTTATTTTAATTAGGTTAACTTTTATTTTATCACTAACAAAATTAAATTAAATTAATTAAAATGTAATTTTAATTTAATTGAAAATATATTTCCAATTCTAGTTATGTTAACTTCTATTTTATCTCTAATAAAAATGAAATTAATTTAACATGCAATTCTAATTTAATTGAAAGTATATTTCCTATTTTAATTATGCTAATTTCTATTTTATCTCTAACAAAATTAAATTAATTAAAATTTTAGTGATAATTTTGATAAAAAAATATATTTTTTATTTAAATTAGATTTACTTATATTTTATCTAATATAAATCAAATTAGATAGCATAATTTTATAAGTCTTATTATATTAAACTTAATAAGTGTATTTTCTATAAGAAAAGTAATATAATTATTGTTTTTAGATATTTTTTTAAATTTAACAAAAAAGAGTTAAATTTAATTAGTTAATATTTATAATTTAATTATTAGTTGAACTTTAAAAATTACAGAAAATTAATTTTTGTGTAAATAAAAGTACAATATTAAAAATATTGAAGAAATAAAGTATCATAATTCAAATAAAAATTTTAATAAAATTGTAGTAAATTATAAGTTTAATAG
The DNA here is from genome assembly GCA_947683625.1 of Mallotus nudiflorus. Taxonomy (NCBI): domain Eukaryota; kingdom Viridiplantae; phylum Streptophyta; class Magnoliopsida; order Malpighiales; family Euphorbiaceae; genus Mallotus; species Mallotus nudiflorus. The sequence continues at coordinate 6,300,877 of CANTUR010000075.1, read as the reverse complement.
GGTTGTAATATTTAAATTGTTATATAAAGAAAATATAATTTTTATTATTTTTAAATTTTTTATTAATAAATAACTAATAATTTTTTATTTCTAATGATTAATTATTAACATAATTTTTTTTTTATGTGAAATCAATTCTAGAGTTGAAAAAAATTAATTATAAAAAATATTGAAGTAATATCATATAATTATTTAAATAAAATATTTATAAAAATAGTAGTGAATTATAACTACATTAAGTTAATATCGAATTGTTATATAAATAAGTAACATTATTATTATTTTTTAAAATTTTATTTAATAATAATAATATGTTTAATTGTTTATTTACTATATATTACGAGTCAAATATATTTTTTTATTCACAAGTGAAATACGTAGATGTTTACTAGTATATATAAATGTACAAAGGGGAGAGGGGACAAGCAAAATTACTAAAATATCTTCACACATTGTTATATACAAATTGGATAATTTAATTATTTACTAATAAAAATTTAATTTAATTAAAATATAATTCTAATTTAATAGAAAGTATATTTCCTATTCAAATTAAGTAAGCTTCTATTTTATCTCTAATAAAAATCAAATTAATTCAAATTCAATTGAAAATATATTTTCTATTTTAATTAAGTTAACTTATATTTTTATCTCTAATAAAAATTAAATTAATTAAAATTTTAGTTGTATTTTTGTTAAAATATATTTTTTTTCCTATTTTAATTAGGTCTACTTATATGTTATATAATATAAATCAAATTAGACAACATAATGTTATAATTATTAATAAATTTAATTTAATAAGTACATAATTAAAATTAAATTCATAAATTCTATAAAATAATTAATTATATAAACATTAACATCAAAATGTTAAAAAATTATTGTGTTTAAATAGAAAATAGAAAATCCATAAAGGATATAATAAATAACTTTATTAAGTTTGTAAAAGTATATTCATTTAAAAAAAAAAGTTTGAAAATTGACAAAAAAAAAGTTTGAAAAAATTATATTATTATTTAAATAAAAATATTGAAAGAGTATTGTATAATTGTTCACAAAGAAAATTTATTGAAATTTTAATGAATCACTTTGTAATAATGTAACACTATCAAGATTGAAAAATCAGATTGATATATAAATAAAATAATACTCCTATGATTTTTTTAAATATTAAATTAAATTTTATTAATTAAATAATTAAAATTAAATTAATTAAATTTTTTTATTTTGTATATGTAATTATATATTAAAAAATAGAGCATATAATTTATTTAATAGTAGTATTTCTGTAAGAAAAGTAACATAATTATTATTTTTAGATATTTTTATAAAATTTAATAAAAAAATGAAATGAAATTAATTAATCTTTATCATTTATTTATTGGTTGAAATTAAAAATTACATTAAATTACTTATTAATTGAATAAAAATATTAATATTAAAGATATTGAAGAAATAAAGTATCACTATTTAAATAAAAAAGTTTATTAAAGTTGTAATTAATTATAAGTTTAAACAGATTGTAATACTAAATTGTTATATAAAAAAATATAAATTTTTATTATTTTTTAAATTTCTTTATGAAAAAATAACTAATGATTTTGTATTATCTTATAATTAATTACGGCCATAATTTTTTTTTTATAAATTTAATTCTAGAGATAGGAAAAATATTAATTATAAAAAATATTGAAGGAGAACCGTATAATTATTTAAATAAATAGCTATATTAAGTTAATAATAAATTATTTTATAAATAATAATAATAATAGTAACAACAAAGTACCTGTTTAATAATTTATTTATGATTATGAGTTTAAATTTTTTTTTTCACATTCACGTGCTTTACTGTTTAACTAGTATATATATATTATTATCATTTTCCAATTTAAAATGATAAAATTATTTTTTTAAACAACTGTAAAATAGAAGTTTTTAAAAAACAAAAATTAGTAAAAAAAAATGGTTATTCCATATTGTGTAGCACAAGGCCACTAAACTTTCAATGAATTGAAACAAAAATATGAACTTTGTAAAAAAAAAAGAATTTGTAAGTGTATCTTATTATGGTGCAGTTACAAATTAGTTTTAATATATAAAAATTTTTATTATTAAAGTAATACATAAATATTTTCGAAGAATTTTTCCTCAATTCTATATTTTAAACGTCAAATAAGTACTTATAGAATATAAAAAACATTAATTTTATTATGTTGTTTCTATTAATATATATATTATTTTATTTAATCATTTTATTGTAAAATAAATTATATATTTTAAAAATATATAATAAATAATTTATTTGAAATAGAATAATAATATTTTTTTTTTGTATAAGTGTAAAATAAAATGAAAAATTAATTTAAAGATTGATATTGCAAATATTTTTTATAAGAATTAAATAAAAAAAAACCTATATAAAAACAACGGACTTTTATGCTTTGTTTGTTTGCGGAAGATATTTTTTTGGAAAATATTTTTTTTATTTTTTAATATTTAGATTACTAAAGAAAATAAGTTAAAATAAAATAAATTGTTAGTTAAAAGAAAATAATTTTTCATTTTAAGAATGGAAAATCATTTTTCAGTACAATGTCCAATGTCTTCTTTTCTCATTTATTGTCTTCTTTTTTATTTTTCAATATATTCTCTCCCCATTTATTGTCTTTTAGTATTGAAATCAAATATCAAAAAATAAATTTTCTAGAAAATATTTTTTTACAAACAAACGGAGCCTTAGTAATAAAAAAAATCAATAGCCATATGCTATAAGAACTGCTATTTAGCCATCACCATTAATGTAAATTTTATTTTAATTATTTTTTGTGATAATTGCATTTTTAGTGTCTAAACTTTTTAAATTTACTATTTTGGTATCTCAACATTTTTTTTTTCTAATTAAGTTGCTGAACTTTAAATTCTAGAGTCAATATACCTGTAGCCTAATCACATGCCATGTTAACAAAAAGAATTGAAATGGCAAATTTAATCCTCATATTCTTCTTCTTTCTTTTTCTCCTCTATCCTCCCTCCACTTCCTGCTCCACCTCCATTGCCACCGCCTCCTGCCTCTCCTCTCTCCACCACAACGTCGTTTTCAATTAGATGGCATGAGTAGCTTTAGTGTTGGTGTTTAAACTTCCATGGACAAGTGATAGTTGCTTCAATGAAAAATTTTTAGTTGGTCACTTCTCCAGAAAATGGACCAGTGGTCCAGAACATGAGAAGAACATCCTTCAATTTGAGAAAGTGGGAAAGGAATTATTAACCATTGGTATCCAATCTCTACATTCCAAGCATTTACAACTTGCCTCCACAGCTTTGACAACTAAGCATTTGCAACTAAGTTTCTTACATTTAAATGCTTGATTCTGAACTTGTTTAGAGAGATTCAGTAACTTCTATATCTTTCGCTTGCGTCTCTTCCTCAGGAAGATCATTCGTATACATCTCTAGTTGGTTTAGGCTTCTTAAAAACTCAATAAAAAGAAGGAAAGTACCATATTCTCACCTAATATATTTTTCCTTATTTACTCAAAATGATGGAGAGCTTTTGAAACTAGTGAGTTCTGCCCAGACACCTCCACCCCATGCTTTCTATAAGATATCCTAATTTATGCAAGCAATATAAAAATCTATTAATTTGACTGTTTAAAAATTAATTTGATAGAGCTTAAAGAAAGCATGAAGAAGGTTGGTAATTTGATTCACTTCTTTCACCTATCTAATCTCATTGTTTTAAGCAGGAATATGAGATGATCTTATCTTCTAATCTAATTTCTACACTTGGATACCAACTAGGGGTGTGCAATTTCTAAAATTAGACCAATTTTTTACCAAACCGAACCTAGAAAAGGAGGCAGTTCGATTTCTAAAAATATCAGGTGGGTAGTTTGGTTGAGAATGTTAAAGAATTCAGATTGTTGGAAGTCGGACCGGGTTGGGTATTAATTTCGTTCGAATTTTTAATAATATATATGTATATATATTATAAAAAATTTAATTATATATATAAATATATTATTAGTAATAAAACAACGTTGTTTCTCAATTTACCCTAGATATAAAAACTTTTTTTTCTAACCCTAATTCATTTCTACCCATTCTCCTAAACCTAACCCTCGCCTCCTCCCTCTCTTATCTCCTTTGTCCTCTCTCTCTTGAACTTTTTGCTTCTTCATCTTCTCATCTTCTATGTCTTCTCAAATCTCCAGCTCCCTCTATTCTCTCCTATTTTGAACCTTTTTGTTCTTCATCTTCTTATATTCTTTTCCTGCATATAACCTAAACTATCATCTTCGCCTCTCACCACCATCACCTACTTCTTCATTTTTATCAAATAGTCTTCATTAACATGCCTCTTCACTTTTTTTTGAGTCGTTATTTTTATATCATAGTGACTAATATTAATCGACTAATTTTTTAGTCGATCTATTATAAAGGTAATGGTTTTATGGTTATGAAACTATAAGCATATGGTTCTGTACTTTTATCTTTATTCTTGCGAAATGTTTGGCTTTGATTTTTGATTTAGAATGTGGATATGTTATTTTTAATGGTGGAAGTAAAAAAAAGGTGGATCTGTTAGATTTTTGAGTAATTTGTTAGTTTTATTTATTGATATATTGGTTTATTCGTGTGGTATCTCGATATACTATATCTGACTTTTGATTTATGAGTGGAAGTAAAGTGATGGGTCGATCTATTAGTTCAGTGTCATGATATGTTGTTTTTATGCCTTGATCATGTGGTTTATATAATTATTTCTCAATCTGTATTTTTCATTGGTCATAAATGGGTAGAAGCCCTTTTTTGGGTTGATTTGTATTGAGGTGTGAAATTTTTGTACATGCATGCATATAATTTTTACTTACAATGGATGGAACTTATGAGTTATGATATTTTTCACTGACTCATTTTTTTTTGAATTTTTTGCATTGTGCTAAAATATTCTGTGCATAATATTTTTGTGTACAGAATAATTAAATTTGGGTGGAAGCACATAATGCTTTTTTTATCCTTAAGAGTGAAAGCTTTCTATATATATATAAATCAGAATCACAAATTGATTTTAATTCAATTATGTGATTTTAAAACTATAAGGGTGGAAGCTACTTTGCCTTTTAAGTCACTATGATCTATGCATTCACATTGAGCCTCAATTTTTAGGTCTGTCTGTTATCTAAAATCCCTTATGTATTATTAATTTTTGTTTTACAATAAGGTTAAAATTAATTTTAGCAATTTTTTTACTTTTCAGGTGGAACAACCACCACCACCTACTAGCAATGATATTGCACCTAGTACTTTTGAAAGAACCTGAGGCTCAAAACATGATGGAAGCACTTAAAGGACTTACTCCTAAAAAAAAGGAAAGAGAATGAGAAAAGAGCTGCTTGTTGGGAGCATTTTGATAAAATATATGAAGCAGGTGTAGTGGTGAGGTGAAGTGTAAGTATTGTCCTGCAACTTATTATTGTTATTTAAAAACACATGGCACCTCCTTATTTAGAAACCATATTTTGCATTGCATGAAAACCCCTAATAATAAAGAAAGTAGATATTCATTATTAACACTTAAACCTAATGAGGTGGAAGCAGATGATAGTAGTGAGACCCTAGGCATCATTAGCACTTGGAAATTTAAACAGGATGCCTTAAAAAATGCACTTGCTGAGATGTGTATTTGTGATGAATTGCCTTTTAAGTTTGTTAAGGGGAAGGGTTTAAGAAATTCATGGCTTTAGCATGTCCAAGGTTTAAGATTCCTTTTTATTAGACAGTATCTAGGGATATTTATTCAATCTATATTAGTGAAATGGGGAAGCTTAGGCACTTTTTCAATACACATTGTCAAAGAATCTATATCACAACTAATACATGGACATCTATACGAAGAATTAATTATATGTGTGTAACTTATAAGAGAATTTTTAACCAAAAAAGCTTTATGGTTGCAAGATGAAGAGCCTGGTATTTAGCTTTTGCATTAGATAATGACACCATATTTTGTTTCTTACTCCTCCAAGTCACCAAATTACCTCCAATGAATGACACATACCCTGAAGTAAACTTTCTATCTAATCTAAAGCCAGCAAAGTCAGAGTTTATGTAGCCCACAATATCTAAGTGCCCATGTTTGGAGAATATAATACCTTTACCTGGAGAGGACTTCAGATAAGCCAAAATATAATTCACTGAATTTATATGTTGATCACTTGGATTGTGCATAAACTAATTGATAACACTAACTGCATATGATAAGTCAGGCCTACTGTGTGTTAGATAAATTAACTTCCCTATTAGTCTTTGATACCTTTAGTGATGTGTTTCTTGATGAAGTACCAGATGGGTTGCCTCCACTGCGTGACATTCAACATGCCATTGATTTGAAGCCAGGAGCAGCACTTCTAAATAGGCCACATTACAAGATAAGTCCTTATGTGCATGAAGAATTATGCAGGCAGGCGGAAGAACTGCTGGTTAAAGGCCATATAAATGAGAGCATGAGTCCTTGTGATGTACCTACCCTTTTGACACAAAAAAAGGATGCTTTTTAGTATGTGTGTGTGGACAGTAGAGTCATCAATAAAATGATGGTCAGGTACAGATTTCCCATTCCTCGCCTTGATGATTTATTTAACTAAATTAGTGGTTCTATTATGTTCACTAAATTGGATTTGAAGAGTGGGTATTATCATATTCATGTTAGGCTTAGGGATGAGTGGAAAATAACATTTAAGAGTAGAAAGGGGTTGTATAAATGGCTTGTGATGCCATTTGGCTTGTCTAATACCTCTTTTATACGTGTTATGAACTAGTTAGTAAGGCCATTTATTGAAAAATTTATTGTAGCATATTTTGATGATATTTTAATATATAATGTTAACCCTGAAGAGCACCTTCAACATGTAAGGGAGTTTTTAGTATACTACACATGGAAAAATTCTATACTGCCATGAAGAAGTGTGTTTTTATGTCTTCTAAAGTGTTATTTTTGGGGTATATGATTTCTGACGCTGGTTTGGAGGTTGATAAAGCCAAGATACAGGCAGTGAAAGAGTGGCCTATACTGATGACCCTAACATAAGTAAGGAATTTCCATGCCTCACTTCATTCTACAAGCATTTTATTATAAATTTTAGCAGTATAATGGCCCCCATTGTAGATTGCATGAAAGGCAGCAAATTTGAGTGGACTGATGAAGCTGAGGCAACCTTCCAATTGATTAAAAAATGCCTTACAACTACCACAATTTTAGTGCTACTATATTTTTCACAACCCTTTAAGATACACACAGATGCTTCAAAAGTGGGGATTGATGCAATACTAAGCCAAAACAACAGACCTGTGGAATTTTTTAGTACGAAGTCGACTGGTTCAAAGTTGAATTATAGCACTTATGATGTGGAGTTTTATGTAGTTGTGTAGGCTATGTGGCATTGGCGTCATTATTTGTTTCACAAGGAATTTATTTTGTATATTGATCATGATTCCTTGAGACATTTGCAGAAACAGGATAAAGTGTCCCCACACCATGCAAGATGGGTTTAAAGTGGTTTACTTATATGGTGAAAGATAAGTCAGGCATCATTAATAGGATGGCAGATGCTTTAAACCGCTGGAGTAGTTTTCTAGTTCATATAAGGGTTGAGGTACCTGACTTTGATTCTTTTCATGATTTGCTTAATACTAACCTATATTTTTTTATCGTAAAACAAGATGTACAAGCTGGGAAAAAAATAAATTTCCTATTGCATAATGGCTATCTATTTAAAGGTAATCAATTATGTATTCCAAACTATAGCTTAAGGATGCAAATTATTAAGGAGTTACATAGTGAGGGTCATGTTAGCAGAGATTGCACTTTGCAATTGGTTTAGGCTTCCTACTACTGGCTTGCCATTCATAAAGAAATGGAAAAGTATGTACAATGGTGTAAAATTTATCAACTTTCTAAAGGAATAGCCACTAATGCAGGGTTGTGTATGCCTTTACCAATCCGTTCTCAAACTTGGGTAGATATCAGCATGGATTTTGTGTTGGGCTTGCCATAAACACAGTGAGGTAATGATTCCATCTTTGTTATGGTTAATTGATTTTCTAAGATGGTTCATTTCATGCCTTGTAAAAAGATGATAGATGTTATTAATATGGCACAACTGTTCTTTCATGATGTGTATCATCTCCATGGACTAGCTACATCCATTATTTCATATAAAGATACTCATTTCATTAGTCACTTTTAGCGCAACTTATGAAAAATGGTCAATACTTAACTGAACTTCAGCAGTGCTTATCATCCTCAGATAGATGGGTAGACTAAAGTTGTCAATAGGTCCTTTAGGAATTTTTTACACTATTTAGTTAGGGATCGTGTGAAGAGCTAGGATTAGAAGTTATGTCAGGCAGAATTTGCACACAACCATATAGTGAGCCTGAGAAATGGGATCCAAACCTTTCATGACTCTGGCTAGATTTTGTAAACTAAATGAAGTTATTTTCCAAGGGCATGGAGTCATTGGTGGCTCCTGCCGCAAATGGTGGGCAACATCTTACAAAAAGAATAAGACAAATATAATATCTTTAAATAATTTACTCTATTGCTCAATTTGTGCTTGCGTACTGCAAACCAACAAATATAATGTAACATATGTTATTCTTGCAAGGGAGTGCCAACTGTAAGGCTCTTTTCCCTTAATTTTATGACACTTTCTCTGAAAATAGCATGCAAAGCATTTAGGTCTAAAACTATACATATTGCCATGTGAGATTTAACAGATAAAGTCTTTGCAGGCATTAACTATTGATTCAAGCTCATCTGTGAAGGTAAAAGGCCTGACTATCCAAAACAGCCAACAAACGAATTTTGTGATTGTTCGATCAACATTTATACAAGTGTCCCAAGTACTATTCTCCTGCAACTGAGACTAGTACTTGTTAGACATCATTTTGTTAGAATTCATAATTGCACAGATGGACAGTTATGTTATTATCTTGTTAGACATTACCTGTAAAAATAAGTGAAATCATGTATCAAAATGTCACTGGTACTACAAAGAGTACAAAAGCTATGAACTTTACCTGCAGTGACACAGTCCTTGCAAAAACATAGTCATGAGTAATGTCAACCTAAAGAAGGAAGATGGTGAGGTAGAGACTTACTGCAACTCTGCTCAAGGCCTTGGAATAAGTGTTGTTCATCCTTCAGCTAACTGCCTAAATTCTAAAGACAAAGATTATAGTGATGTTGGTGAGACTGACATTGATAAAGAAGAATATATTACTGATAAAACAACAATAGCAGAGGTTGCTAAATCTAGCAGTACTGAGGTTATTGTTCATACTAAGCTCTGATTTGGGTTTTCTTCAGCAACTAAAAACAACCATATTATAGCATCTAATATAGCAATATACGAAAGTTGATAATTGGTATGTAGTCCACTAGTAGGGATTTATTAGAGGAGGATTGAGTTGCATAAGGTTATTATGTATGTAATGTAGCTATATATAATTCCAACTACACTTAAACTAATGATTCATAAAAATGTGGATGCCAATGAATGATGGAGTAGATATTCAAGAAAAAACTACTCCCTCCATTCCAAACTAATTGTCATTTTTTAGTATTTCACTTGGATTAAGAAAGCATTTAATAGACTTAATTATAGGAAAAAACAGTTAAATGGGACTAAATTACCCTTCTCTAGATATGTTTAAAATTTAAAAATGTTGGAAAGACTTATAAAATTTTGTAAAACCAATTAGTAGAGATAAAGTTAGCACAAGGATAAAATAAAAAAGAAAAAATTAATGTTGTATTGCATAAATAAAAATGACAAATAATTAGAATTTTTTTATTTGAAAAAGTGACAATTAATTTGGAATTGAGGGAATATATAGTTAATGAAATTTGTTACTATGTATATATTTTTTAACATTGTGTTTCTTTCTTCCTCCTTGTGTTCATTTTTTTTTCAACAACAATCAAATAATAATTCCAAACTTTTTTGAGTTTTTCATGTGAACTTTGTCTTGGTTTGGGCTAGCCAGCAAATCCAAACTTGTTTTATGACAGACCCAAGTCTCACCTAAAATCTCTGTTTCTGTGTGTGGTTTTTTTTTTCTTTTTCTTTTTCTTTTTTAACAAAATCAAACTAAAATATTCACCTGTAATTTATGTTATAGATAGAAGCTGAGTTGATGGTAGTCTGATTGATTTTTTTTACATCAATTAAGATATATCAAATGAGAAAATTCTAAATTTTGAATCTTTTCTTTGATTAATATTTTTTAAAATTTATTATTTCAAGCGTAAAAAGGAAAGAAAAGAAAAGAAATTTTGAGATTTAAACTTGGAATTTTTTACTTATGCAATGGATGACCACTAAATTGTTTCATGACTGTGTAGCATGTTTCCAATACATTAGTGAAACAGAAATAATTTGCACTCAGGAATAAAATGGAGAAATGGAAGCAGAAGATGAATCCCTAATGAGCTAGACATGACATTTGCTATAATTTGTTTTGGTTTTTTTAAATCGAAAAAAAGAAGATAAGCGCCGTATCTTTAATCTATTAATACTTTTTTAAAAACAACCATCTCATCAAATTACTCAATTCTTTACCGCACAATTTCCTTCGTTGAAAGATGCTTTTGGTTATGTACAAAAGTTACATTCATTTCCTTTTGCAATAATAAAGAGGTGCATCTCCAAAGCATAGTTTGTGGCTTTGGGTTAATCATATGGCTAACACCAACTTGAACAGGGATAAGTTTCCTCAATTGAACTTAGCCACTCTGTTTTCTCTTTTTTATTGGTTACTTTTTTTTTTTTTAACCTTTTTTTTTGTTGGTTACTTTTGCTCTCTTTTCTTTTCTTTTCACTGGTTTTGGATTTTTTGACCATTTTTGCAAAAAAAAAAAAAAATCATCTAAATGTCAAATCATTTGTTTTTTTTGTGTTTTTTTTTAATGAATCAAAATTGAGTTTTAAACTTAAGATAGTGTAAATTTATCCCATTTAAATGTTTATTTTGGTAAAAATATAATTTTATTTTGGTTTTTAATAGTTAAAGTTTAAGACAAATTTTTAGAAATTCAAATATGTTCAATACTTAAGTTTGACGTGTTTTCGAATTTAAATACCTCTCTTTTCTTAAAGATAAAAATAAAATCGTGTGTATCTCTTTTCTCATAAAACTAAAGACACATTAAATTCATTAATGTACTCATATATGGTTTGTCTACTAGGTTCTGTGGGTAATTTTGTTATAGTTTTCTCAGATGTTCTGTATGGTTAGAAATAATTGATAGATTTTGATAATTTATTATTATATCGGTGTAATTCTTATATTTCTCGAATGAATTATTTGTAGTCTCCTGTATTTTTCATTCAAGAATGAATTGTTTAACGTTTAAAAAAACTTGATTAGGGACAAACAAACATCAATTGTAGACGTAAAGCAATATGGGACCATTGAGCAATTCCGAGAGAAAAAAATCAATCTATTTATTATCGTAATTGAACACTTTTAAATTTTAATCTCAAACTAAAATTGAAGTAAATGATAAAAAAATAAAAACTTAATACATCCATAGAAATTTTGTCCTATTAATTAGAATCATATACACAAATGATATCTGGTTTATGTTAAAGAATTAATAATTTAAGTGATTCAAATGATTCTTTAGTTTATTTATTTAACAGAATGGTGAAGAAGCCTGCCCAAATGAAATGGGATTTTAGCATATTCATGACCCTCTTCTTTTCCTTGTTTTTTTCTGGGTGAAAATTAGTTAGATTAAAAGGGTTAAAAGAGACAAAAGCAGGAATAACAAATTTTCAGTTTGTGACATGCAATGTAGGAATTTTGTGTCTTTAGACTTTAGCATCATTGGGTTAAGTTGGTCCATGTTGATAGATACAAATTAACCAATGTTCCAAACAACATTATACATATATTTCGTATATTAGACCATGAAATGCATGAAAAAGAAAGGGGGTAACATTCAGTAGAAGCTGCCACCTAATAGGTTAATTCAAGAAAATAAATGTTCATATGCTTGTATTTTGTTATTTGTTTTTTTCATGCATGTTTACCATCAAAGAACTTTGCCATTTGTCTCCCTCATGATTAATGCATATGTTTCTTTACTTAACTAAATTAATCCCACATCATCCAAACGTATACAATTGTTAATAAATAGATTTTTTTTTTTAAATTGATGGATTGCACAAATTTAAATTGATGACGGCAAGAATTAAACCCTGCACATCAAGATGTTTCTAAAAAAGAGTTGTCGTTTGAGTACTCCTTTGCTAACAATAAAAACTATTCAAATTTTCTTAAATAAGATATTTCAAATTTGAATTTTATATATGAAAAAAATAGGTATTAAGAGAATTTTATTTTTTTGTGAGTGGAATTAATCCAACCTTTGTGGCTTGCCAAATAATTTGTGAATGTGCACTTTTTTTAATTTTTTATTCATTGATATCAATAACTTTTAAGGAGAGAAAATATCAAAATATTATAATTTTTAACATTGTATTTTTCCTTGCACGAGAAACTAAAGCATTCTGAAAGCCACTAATTTTTAGCTTGTAATATTAATTGAATAACAATGCACCTACAAAATTTTTATCTCTAAATAACTCAATCAAAAGCTTTTGTCATTTTTATCTCTAATCCAATTAAATCAAATTAATTAGTCAACTTTAAACACTGGGGATTTAAATAAGAAAATAAAAGTTAAATGGAAGATCAAAACTTTTTAAATGCTGGAAGAATGTTAAAAAAATCAGGACTAATTAATTGGGCAAAATTACCATCATTCTTGATGAGTACTTGTGATATGTACGACCCCATTCTTGGTAGTGGACAAAATATGTACATATAGTCCTAATAATATTTATTCAAATGACCTACAATTACTTCAATCAATATAATGTGGGGGGCAAGAAACATTTATATATATATATATATATAACTTGCATTATATGTCAAGATTACCTAAGCAAGGACACAAAAAAGAAGTCTCCATTAAATGATTTCAATTGAAAATAGAAAGTTAACAAAGGCAAGAATTTGTGAGCTCAAAGCAATCCGTGACCTTGCTCATATAACTTTTTAATTAGGGCCATGAGTTTATTTAATTTGAGTATGTCATGACTGAACAAAATTGGTGGGGACAAAAAAAAAAAGTTCTCTTATAATTAATATATATAGTCATATTAAATTAGTTATTAAATTTCTTTTATTTGCATTTTTATGTTTTTATGTTTTTATTTAAGTTAAAAATATATTAGTAAGAGTTCTGTGTGATTTAAATGTCGATAATTCAAATAAAAAAATAAATTATAAATGTTAAGGTGTAATACATTTTACCTGAACATAGATTAATTTAAACAAAAATAATTAAAAAATGCTAAAAATGAGAGATCTTGTAGCACATGTATAAGAGGCGAAGAAAAAAAAAACTTAGAAAACTCACATGCACAACATAAAATTATAAGTTGATTTCAAGCACACTTAGATCTCCACAGAATGGGATTTGATATGATCAGATTCAGAGGCAATTTTGTACTTGCTTTATGAATTGAATATATTGCATTGCATATGTCAAAATTAATCTTCAATTTCTAGAATGATCCGTGAACTTTTTCTTTGAAAAATTACAGATTATTGAAGGGATCATCTGAAGGAGATATTGCACCATTGGTTGTACAAAAGGGTCAGACCAAAATAAATAAATGAGTGCTTTGTGACCTTTTCTCAGTAAAAAAATATTATAATAAGTTGATCTGTAATTCCATGATGCAGTAATTAATTAAGGCTTTTTCCTTTTTGCTATGCTCTTTTAGAAAACAAAGTTTCTCTTTTAAGAGAAAAGCAAGATTTTAATTGACATTATCAAACACTTGCTTTATATATGATGGGATTGCCATAGATTTTAGTTATGGTAATTATAATAATTATTACCTGTAGTAAAAAAAAATTGACATGTTAGATTCCTTCGGATAACATTTTGGTGGGTTCAAGTTATATATATATATATATATAATAGGCGGTAAAAGAATTTTATAATTTTATAATTTAATTTTGTTAGAATTTTTAATTAGTCAAAATTCTTATGGCTATTGAATAGAAAATTTTATTATTATTTTGAAGTAAATTTTTTATTTTAAAAAACAGAAATGATATTATGCATAGAATCCACATCTACATGAAATAATTATTTTTTTTTTATAATTTTGCTCTTATAAAAAGTACACAAGGAACCATCCCAACAAACTGTCTGATTGAAAATTCCTTAATTAGAAAATTTTTTTAATGGGATCCTTAAAATTTTGTTAGTTGTATTAATGAAAACAATAATTGGAGTATGTTGCTATTCATAAACATAACAAAGTTGCTTGTCAATTCATAAAACCTTTTCCTTTATTTTTGTGTTTTGTTGCTTTTTGAAAACAACAAATAACTATAACTTGGAATCAAATGAGAATCTTAGCTCTGACAAACCACAATTATTTAATGAGATTAGCACATTAATTATTTAAAAGGGTACTCTTTGAAAGTACTTTATCATCAACCCTTAATCAATTGTCTTCTCATTGTGAAAGGAGTTGGGTTTACTAAAAAGTAGAAAAAAAAAAAAGATTAGTTAACTATTCTTTTGCTTTGCTTAATAAAGATTATCAATAAGATCTATTTGCTAGTGTGATGTTGGATAAAGACATGGAATATGGCAGCAAATTCATCCATTAATTACAGCCACTTTATTTTTCTAAATAGAATAATCAATGGTGCCAACTCCTAGCTGTGTTGTTCATTATACAATCAACTAACATCTTAATTACAAGATTTGATGATTAGACCTATTTTTTCCTATTTGTTAGATGTAAATGAAATATCTAAAGAACGTAAAAGAATTAAATGATCTATAAGTCACAGAAGTTTAATTTTACAGTAAATCAATTAATTTTAGTTTATACGAGTTGAATCCCATTTATGTGTTTATAGAAGCAAACTTATTCTACACTTTTAAACGACAGAAAAATAATCGAAAGAAATAAACTTAATTACACATATTTTTGATATTGATGGTCAATATTGGAAGCTTGGAGGAATCCGTGCATCAATTAGTGGGTAAAGAACTGTCTCAACATAATAATGGAGGAAGAAAGAAGGGTGAGAAGGCCAAATCCAAGCTAATCATCATCATTATCATCTCATTCTCAAAGCAAAGAAGGTTCACAAGAGTACTCAAAAGTTCACGAGCAAAAATGCACAAAAAGACGGCTTAAGGAAGGTCCTACTACTCAATACAGATCACTCCTGCCATTGCATATATATATATATATATATATCATTTTCTTCTTCTTCTTTTCTGTTCATAAAGTCTAAATCATACACCTATTTGGTTGTCACTAACCCAAAAAGGGCTACATATAATATATATCTTATTCATTTTTATATGTAAGCATTCACATGTATACCAACCATACCATATACAATTCAATTTAATACATGCATACAAAGAAAATATCCATATATTATAACATTTCTGAGAACAAGAATTTGTGGCTTTTATGTCCCCGGATATAGGAGACACACATAAATGGTTCTATCTCTTTTAATAATTATTATATTTAACTATCCGAATTTAAAATTTATCGAATTTTAACTAATCTAATTTATCTAAGACATCAATTAAACGAGAATAACTTTCATCAACTTATCCATTCTAACATGTATCATGTGGTGCAGACTATATACATGCATATGTTTATATAAAGATTCTTGACCTACATGACTGGTAACTCTACAGTTTATATTAATATTTCAACTTAGGACAGAAACACATTTAATTTTTTTTACTAACTAACCAACATATTCAATTAGTTAATTATGTTATGATTCCTATTTTCTTCCAACTACAAGCTAGCTAGCACATAGCATGATTCATTTGAAAACAAATTATTTCTTTTCTAGATTACAGAAAATTCTATTTATGTTAAGAATAGGGTACGTGTGCAGTCGTACCAATATGTAATAATAATAATAATAATAATAATGGGTGTTAACTGAAATTATAAATAAAAGAGTACAGCTTGCTGGCTTATGGTGACAAAATACCATATATCGTTTCTGCATTAAATATTAGCAGTCTTGCCAGGAAGAATATATCATAAATATCATAAGAATTAGTTATCACATCATGAAGAATTGGCATATGCTTAGAACAGGCATATTTCAAGGTTAAAAGTATGTATCTTCCTAAGTCACAATCATCACAATGTGTATGTGGATTTACCCTTCATCCTTAACTTAACTTAGGTCATTTCAAAGCTTATGAACTTATTAAATTTTTATTTTTTTATTGTATTCTATTCAATTTTTATATTTTTATTTAAATAATTATTGAGAATTTTTTTAATAATTTTAATAGATGATGTTAAGTATTACATATAAAAATAAGATAAAATTTATTATGAAGCCCTAAACTTATTGAATTTATTTTATTAAATCTTTTTTCGTTATATTATATTGAAGCTTTATGTTTTTATTTAAATTCTTGATGATATTATTTTCATATGCAATATTTAACACTGTTAGTGTGTTTATTAAATTGGTTATCAATACTTACATAAATAAAAATATAAGGATTCAATGTAATACAATAAAATGATAAAAATTTAATAGAATAAACTGTTATAGTTAAAAGATTTGATAATAAATTTTGCATAACTTAGCAGCTAAAGAGTTCCAAATAGCATATAGGGAATTCGGATTTGAGTTTTCCATCTCCGTTTCAGTAGCGTTGGGTTGCACAGTGTTAATATATATATATATATATAATAATTTTTAATTAATATTATATATATATATATATATATATATATGTTAGTTAAAATTTTTTTGTTTTGTTATTTTTCCAGTTTGGCATCACAGATAAACTCATATGCTACCTTAATTCATTTGAAAGACTTATGATTGAAATATCATTATAGTCTGTTCAAAATTAAAATCCTCCAAATCCTCAAAAAATATGTATATAAATATATACATTGTTTTTTTTCAAATGAAAAAAATGCAAAAATTACACTAAATTCTTCATCATAATAAAAAGTACTTCTTTTGTCTTATAATTATAAATTTACTTTCTTTTTTATACGTACAAATTATAAGTTATTTTTTAAAAAAATAATTATTTTGCTAATACACATTAATTATATATTTTTTAATCTATGAAGAAATTAAAATAATTTATAATTTTAGGACAACGTAAATATATTTTTAAAATTGTACAAAAGCTAAATTAGGCCTATAATTTAGAAATGAAGAGAGTAATAGTTTTATTAAATAGTAAGATAAACATAAAAAAGTAATAGGTTTGAAGCTTTTTTTCTAAAAAAAAGAGGTAAAAATTGAATTTTAATTTATTAATGTTTTAAAAGAAATTATACCACTAAATTATCCACTTCTGATATAAATTTAACTGAGAAATACATATGAATATCCACCACATAGGGCTTTTTTTTTTCAATGGATAAACAAATAATCCTATAACAAAAGACCAAAAATAGGAGGGAAAAAATTTGTGTGGGTGACAAATTTTGAAGAAGGGAAGGGACCAGATCAAGAAAAGAGTCAAAAAGACGCACAAATAAATTTGTAGGGTTATGAAAATGAGGTGTGGAGAGGATTCCAACAAATTAATAATTCTATTTTTTTTATTATCATTTTCTGTATTTTTTTTTTCGTGACAAATATAAAAGACAGCTACATTGCACCAACAGAAAGACTAACAGAAATTTTGTACTCAGAGTGAACTAACCATCACAAAATACCAAAAAAATAAAATAAAATAAAAGCAATCACATAGCTATACTTCAATTACAAATTTTAATTTATCGAAATTCTTGATCATAGTTCAATAATTTGCTGCAATATTAGTTTTATTCATGTACATTAAATAATGTTTCTAGTATTCAATAGAAACTTCGATCATTTTAAAATTTAAATATATTAACGTTGGTGATAATAAAATTATTTCTTCACTCAAATAGTTTCTTTTTGTACTAATTAATTGTATCATTATATTACGGGTAATGTTATTTATCACAAATTGTGACAATCACAATATTGTCATAATTTACAGTAAATAATATTAGTATCCTTTAAAGATATTACTCCTGTAAACATCGCGACCCGCAATGGCATCCTTATCCTTATATTATATATATATATATATAGTGCTAGTTATGTGATGAAGGATGTACTAAACTAAAAAGAGAAAAGACAATCATTTGATTATAATAACTGTGACACATCATAAATTTTATGTGACAATTTGTAAAGTGCAACTGTACTACGGTACATATGCAGTTCATTTATTTATCCATTTCAATTTCCCTGTGAATTTCAGAATTTTTTTTTTCTGTTGTTAATTAGCAAGTACCCTTTTTACATAATATTCATGAACTAATAGCAAACCTTAGTCACCTCTTAGTTGGTATAAATAATTTGGATGATTAATTAAGGTTTAATCCCCCGTTTTTACCTACTAACACACTAAATCTGTAGATTCTTGCAGCTATTCTAATGTTCAAAGTTAAGCAATTATTAACATTGCTGATGTTCTTGAAAAAAAATTATAATACATTTTCAGTGCAGCAGTCTTGAAATAAATTAATCTGATTAAACATGTGACCTTAAAAAGTGTAAATTTTTCTGTTTCATTTTTTTTTTTCACTTCAACTGTTCTAATATGTGCTAAAAAATGTGATTGGACGGAAACATGGACCCTTGCAATTTCAATTATTTGAAGAACAGTGTTAATATTCTCCAAGCATAAGCAAAACCAGGGGCGCATGAAGTTTTCCTTGTTTTAGCCACTGTCAACTGTCATGTATAGCATATATAAGCAAACTGGAGTTAGATATGTACTCAATCATTTACACAACTTTTATTTTAATCAAACAAAACAAAATATTTGGCCTTCAAAACTCAAGAAAATGCTCTAATAATTATTCAAATTGTTAATTTTTAAGGTATTGATTCCCAACTACTAATTCATGTTGAGACAATGATCAGACTGATAGCTTAATGACTCCCATGTTCTAAAGGGTTTGTCACAGATATTGGAATTTAACAAGTACTTCATTTCAAGAAAAGAGAAGGGTCAATTCAAGTGAGTTTTCAAGAGAGGCATTGCACCACCATTGGAGAAAATGGAAGAAGCAGCATTACTCATCAAGAAAGGTTAAAAAAAGGATCAGTATTCAGTATAGAATCATCAAGAAACTAACAAGGTTAGCTCTTTAAGGGTTTCTTGGTAGCCAAATTTCAAGGCTTAAGAAAATTTTTAAAAATATAATAATGAAAAAGAAAAAAAAAAAAAAAAAGAAAGAAACTCAAGAACAAGGACAAAGAACAAAACTCAAGCCCGTGAATGTTGCATGTGACCATAAAAGAGCTGTTATAATCAGTGCCTCTCTTCTTTCTTGACACCTTGTAGACCCACTCACGTGTGTCTTTTTTGTCTTTCCATTTCTTTTTCTTTTTTTTTTCAACTGAAAATTCATCTATTTGCATTTAACTTGCATCATATTATTAAACAAAAAAACCATCTTGGGACAACAAGCAAGTATTATGCACATATAGCAGCCTTGTTTACCTAAGTAACCAAATATATCCTTTTAGACCTACTTGTATTTATGTTTTTACCTTATTTTTATGGTTTTGCGATTTTTTTAGAATTCAAACTGATAAGTACTTATTTTTCTGTATATAAAACTTCACGTAATTTGAAATTCATTTAACTTTTAACATTCTTTCATATAAATTCTCCACTACAACTTTATGATGTGTAGATTGGCATAATTGGTTCACTAAAACTTTACAATGTGTAGATTGATATAAGTGGCGCACAATATTTGATTTTGGTACAAACCATATTGGACCATAGTATATTGACATGTGGCATAAAGAAAAGTATAAATTAGCCCCAACCAAAACTCACAGAGAGTAAAACAACATAATTAATTAAAAGAAGCTATAAAGAGAAGGGAGAATGAAACATTAATACCTATAGCATTATCAAGAACATTCAAAACAATTATTTTTTTTATTTTTGTTTTATGTTTTTTCTTTTTTTGGATTATATATAAAATAGTTTCATAAGTTTTTGGACTGACTTCCCTCCCTATATAAACCCCCAACTTTCATTTACTTTTTCAGCAGTTTCAAGAAGCTCTCTTGTTTCTGAAACACACATTTGCCTCTCTTCATCTCTTTCCCATTAACCCTCAGCCACAGGTAAAGCACTGAGGAAAAAACAAATGGGTTGTTTTAGTTTTAGAAGTGTTGCATTCATGTTCTTCGTTGCTTTCCTAGTCTGGTCATCAAGTTTTGAAACTTGCATTGCTAGAAGAGGTAAGCATTGGAGGCACAGAAGAGGTTCCTCAGCTTATTTGAATAAGAAGAAGGGTAAAAATCATGGCAGCAACCACCACCACAACCATAATGGAGGATCAAAAACAAAACCTCCATCTCATAAAAGCCCTCCATTGCCTCCTGCTCCAACGCCGCCTAAAGAATTTGCACCACCATCAAGCTCACCAATTAAAGGCTCTGCTACCTTTAATGTGCTTAATTTTGGCGCCAAGGGAGATGGAAAGACTGATGACACAAAGGTTAACCTCTAATTCCCATATATACACATACATAACCTTAGATGTCTTAAAATGCTTTTTGGTAAGACCAATATTGCATGATACATTAATGTGCTTCCCTTAGCTTGAAGGTCAGTTAAGTTTGCTGCATTACTAAGTTCTTGTCGAATGATTCGACTGCATGACAAGAAATAGCCCTTCTCTTTGCAATTATTCCAAATGTATTTTCAAGAATCAAAACTAGAATTTTTGCATTTTTAAAGCTAACCAAAAAAATTTCATTCAAACAATCCCAGGCAAAGGCCGCAGCAAAAAGCATTTCTTCTTTTGTTATGACAAGTCACCTTCACATACTCTCCTTTCACAACTAGACAGAATATTTCTTTATATTCATCTCAACCAGGATTTTTACTAGAAATTCATGCAATTCACAAATAGTGCAATCAATCATCGCTTGAGGCAGATTTCCATCCCCAAATTATCATATATGGCTCTCACATTTCACATCATTTCAAAACTGCATCATGCACACAGCATTATGGCCACAAAACACCATTTTTAGATCTCATGAGCTTTTCAGAAATAAAATATTTTTACAAATATATATATATATATATATATACATATATATATATATATATATATATAGACCTTACCATAGTATAAATTTTTATTGTACACCATATTTGAATTCCCCAGGTCCAGAAAACTTACATGTGAAAACAGCAAAAGAAAGCTAACAGATAAAATGATACAAACGAAAAGACAACAGAAGCACAACAAAACTAACCAAAAGATGGTGGGGCCCACTACATATATACATATACATATATAAAAAAATACATATTCTAGTTACAACAGTTTGGTCATGGCGACAACAATAATTATGTACAGTTTGGAAAAAAACCAGCAGCAGCAATAATTTGCAGCATATAGTTGTTACTACCTAGTAAAAAAAATGGTGTGTTTTGGTGTGCATAACAGGCATTTGAAGCCGCATGGGCAGCTGCTTGTAAGGTGGAGGCATCAACGATGCTCGCTCCAGCAAAATATGTATTCCTCGTGGGACCTGTTTCTTTCTCTGGTCCATACTGTCAAGCAAACATTGTATTTCAGGTAGAGTTACAAACTTTCCAATAATCAAGTTAATGAAAAAATGCATTCTTATCTGCATTGCTTGAAATTGGACAGTAACTGCCTGGCATGAGTACTTATTTCTGATATAATACAGTAAAAAGTCAAAGCAACAGAAGTTCTAATAGCATACTGAAGAAAATTGCAGAACTGCAGTTAGCACTGATAATGCATTGTGCTGACAAGTTAAATTTTTCTCAGCTGGATGGCACAATTATTGCTCCAACGAACTCCTATGTTTGGAGTAAAGGTCTTTTATGGTGGATCGAATTCACAAAGCTTAAAGGAATTACAATCCAGGGAACAGGCACCATTGATGGGAGTGGCTCAGTATGGTGGCAAGATTATCCACTAGATGATCCTGCAGACGACGAAACAAAATTAATTGTCCCACTAAACAACACAGTACAAGAACACCCACCAATGCCAGTAATTACCTTCCTTTTGTACTTTAACTACAACAATCGCTTTATTATCCACATCTGATCAGTACTCCTTTTCCAAATTGTGTGGCAGGTAAGAAGTGAACTCAGTAAGAAAATGCCAAGCATCAAGCCCACAGTAAGGACCACTGGACGAAAATGAATATTTCTGGTATAGCTCACAGCCATTGATCCTCAAAACACGATTGACATGTTTTCTGTCCACAGGCACTAAGATTTTATGGAAGTTTCAATGCTACGGTCACGGGCATTACAATTCAGAACAGTCCTCAATGCCACCTCAAGTTCGACAACTGCATCGGAGTTGTAGTACATGATATAACTGTCTCATCACCTGGAGATAGTCCTAACACTGATGGAATCCACCTACAGAACTCCAAAGATGTGCTAATTCACAGCAGTAGTCTTGCTTGCGGTAATTATATTATTACTTGCAAATAAATAACATCATAAACCACATTAATTAGAAAATATAGGCCTCATGTTGAGATTAAATCCTGAAAAATAACTGTAGGACCCCTAGGCTGATAAAAAAGATTTCACCCACTGTAGAAAAACTTGTGAACTTTGACACCATTGTTATAATTACAGACAGAAAATGTCACATGCTTCTTAGAAACATGGGATAGGATTCTGATAAAATAAGGCATAACCTTATCCTTCTGGTAAACTGTTTCCTCAAACCTTCAATAGCCACTAGTTATTTGACACGTAACAGCCAACAAGCTCTGACATTTTCAATGCTACAGCCATCAATCATATGACATGTGTCACACCCTATATCAACATTGGGATTAGATTGGACCTTGAAGACAACAGGAGCACACCTTTTGTTGCACTCATCAAGTTTCCTTTTCTCCTCATCAGCAACTAGAACTGCTACCACCGCCCCTCTCTCTTTGTCCACTTCTTCAATTTCATGCCTTTCAAGTCTTAGCATAGCATAACATAGCCTCAAACATTAAGAAGTCCATACATCAAGTTCATGATACAACAAACCCTAGAAGCTAGAAATGACAGCATTCATATTAGGAGAACATATATCACACCAATGATTAAAAGATAAAAAAAAATTCACATTTGTGCTGAAATAGACCATCAAAATGTCATAATTTATGCAGGAGATGACTGTGTCTCCATACAAACTGGATGCACAAATGTATACATACACAACGTGAATTGTGGGCCAGGACATGGAATCAGCATTGGAAGTCTGGGAAGGGATAACATGAAAGCCTGCGTTTCCAACATCACTGTTCGAGATGTTGTTATGCACAATACAATGACAGGTG
This sequence comes from Mallotus nudiflorus, assembly GCA_947683625.1. NCBI lineage: Eukaryota > Viridiplantae > Streptophyta > Magnoliopsida > Malpighiales > Euphorbiaceae > Mallotus > Mallotus nudiflorus. The sequence goes on along the minus strand of CANTUR010000075.1, from coordinate 6,277,321 downwards.
TCAGAATTAAGACGTGGCAGGTATTCATACCTCTTGTGATCCAATTTTATCATTTATCTGTCAAGTCAATTGGCTTTTACGAACCAACATCCAAAGCTGCACATGAAAGTCACATTACTGACAAATAACAACATATGATATACAGAATTCAAAATTTGATCTTTAAAGTCAACAAAAATGGTTTTTAACATTAACATTTCTTTGCATGTAGTTTGATATGCAAACATCATTTTCTTCATAGGTTTGGGTATCTAACAAAGTTTCAAAGGAAATAAGAAATTTTTAGTAGATGCTTTTTCTCTCTGAGTTATACTTCAATAATCAAATTATTGCTGGACAAGCAAATTTAAACAGTCTGAGACTGAGTGTTATTACGTTTTCAACTCAACCAACCATCTAATATAACTTCTCATATGTTTTTCGAAACATTCAGGGTGGATCAGGCTCTGTACAGGGCGTAATATTCTCAAACATTCAAGTTTCCGAGGTTCAACTTCCAATTGTGATTGACCAATTCTATTGTGACAAAAGCACATGCAAAAACCAAACATCAGCTGTGGCTCTATCAGGAATCACCTACGAAAGAATTAGAGGGACATACACCGTAAAACCAGTACATTTTGCCTGCAGTGATGCCCTACCATGTGTAGACGTAAGCTTAACTACCATAGAGCTAAAACCACTGCAAGAACACTATCACATGTATGATCCCTACTGTTGGCAAACTTTTGGAGAGTTGAACACTCCTACAACCCCTCCAATTGACTGTGTACAGATTGGTAAGCCATCAAGCAACCGACCTCAGTCAGATCATGATGCATGCTGAGCTTCACCCAGATAATTATGGTGTAATGATTTGTGTGGTTGGCATGTTTTTCCAACCCCTATTACACCATTAGCTTATTAGGAAAAGGATTCACATTTAGGCAGCCTATTTTAAAGTGATTCTTATTCAGCAATATTACATAATAGATTTCATTGTGTGAGAGTATACAGGCATACTATCAACCAGAGTTTGATAGTAGAGTATAAGGTCGTGTTGTTGCTGTAATGGATTGATCATGTCTAAGAGAATACACTAAGTAATTGATTTCTGGTTGTGCAATAAATAAATCATCATCAATGATTTAATGAATGATTAAAATTTCAATGTTAGAAATACCAAAAAGAAACATCAAGTGGAAGAAATGTCCATAAACAACTCACGTGTACAACAATCAAGTAAACTTCATGAAGACAGGAACCATTTACAATTAACGAAGCAAGTGCAGAGCTGGATGAGCCTTCATAATCAAGACAGGAACATCGCTAATAATTCATATAGCTCTTCAGCTAAGCACATCCATCACTCTATTTTCAACACCTCGCATTCTCTCCATACTAGATTCAACTAATTGTGTGCTAACTATGGATGAAAATCCACATTCCTGTCTAACCAAACTAAGAGCAACTTGCACACTAATTAAATAATGGGTAGCAATGGAATGCAGATGTAAAAAGAGACGCGCTTGAACGGTTCAAAAAGATGCTCAAACAGCACAAAATGACATTTGTAATTATGCTTAATCCAAACATCCATTCACACACCTAACCAGATTATGTACATTAAATTTTCCAGTATTGCTCTACAAAATATCTCCTCAAAGATTAATTAAACAGAAAAGGAATTAATATCTTAAAAATAATCGCCTTTCGTTTACAAATAAAGAACCTGATTATTCTATAAATCAAGTGTAACCACTTCTGAGAGCTGTTGATCCACAAACCTAGACTCATATAGTATGACAATTTCAACACTAAACTCAATTCAACTTGAATCTAACGACTCAGGTCACAACACAAAATCTTAAAAAAAAAAAAAAGAGGAAAGAAAACTCAACTTTTTCATGAAATATGATACAAAAGCAAACTTACAAGAAAAGGAGAATAATTTCTTCTTCTTCACCGCTCGTTCCTGCGCAAAAGCAGAGATCTTTGAAAGCAGGAAAGATTTTGATCTTCTTCCCTGCATCTTTTACCTGTAGGCTGTTGTTCACTGAAACGGAGTCACTTGGCGCCGTTTTGGTTAACTGTTGGTTTTTACAAAACGGTGCCGTTCTTCTCTCTTATCTAACTTACGTCCTTACCTTATCCAATCGGACCAATCCCATCAAAGAAAGACTAACCGCCATCTTCAACGTCTCTTTGTCCCACTTAAAAAGAACGCTCCTTTTTGGAGTTCAAACACAAATCCATCAACACTTCCACTTTTCAATGGCAAAACTCCCGGAGAATGAGATGGGCACAGCAAGAAGGAGACTGGCCTCTGTTACCAACCATCTAAACCCAGTTACTCTACCTGCAAACCATAGCTTAATTGCCTTATCCAGCACTTCTTCAGTGAATAATTCCTACTATAGAATCCATGGAGAAGTTTCTAATGAAGAAGTTGTTTGGAGCAATGTTTGTGATGAATCAGGGAAAGAGTTCACTGACATTATATATGAGAAAGCGGTTGGTGAAGGGATTGCAAAGGTTTGATCTTTTTTGGTTAATGCTTAATGGGTGCTATCAGTTATGCTTAGTTTTGCAAAACGAAGTGTGTTTTTTGTAAGAAAGTGTGATTTCTGATGTGGGTTTCTCTCGTTTTTTTTTTATTTTTGTAGATGACTATTAATAGACCAGAGAAAAGAAATGCATTCAGGCCACAAACAGTTAAGGAGATGATTCGTGCGTTTAACGATGCTAGAGATGATAGTTCAATTGGGGTCATTATTCTAACTGGGAAGGTATTTTTCTTTGTTTTCTGATCACTATAGTTACTGAACTTCTTTGTTATTTTTAGTTGCAAGTCCAGTTAAATTTGATGGGTGTTTATTGGAACTATTGATGTTAATTTCTGTGAAGACTTGTGTTAATTAGCTATATTGTGAACAAAATCTTGCTGCAGGGGACTAACGCTTTTTGTAGTGGTGGTGATCAGTCATTAAGAACTGCAGATGGTTATGCTGATCCTAATGATATGGGACGTCTCAATGTTTTGGACTTGCAGGTATATATTTGAATTATAATCTGTATCAGTGTCAGATCCTCCTTGCCATGTTTGATGTGTGCAAATGTCTATATTTTTCTCCAATGCGTTATTTCAATTTTCCTACATATCTCTTTCATCTTATTCGAAAGGCCGTGATGCAATATACTAGAGATGATATTAATTTTTCTGTTTTTTACTTTCAATTACTGTGCAGTTCCTGTAAGTTGTTTAGTTCAATCATTGTGCAGGTACAGATTCGACGGCTTCCAAAACCAGTAATAGCAATGGTATGCAATTATTAACCCTGCAGTGCACTTTAGTTGTCTCTGAATGCTTGAAATTTGCTAGAAATATGATTATGAGACTGTATTGTTTCATTCACAGTTCCTTTACCACATGATAATTGCAGTTAGTGCGTCTTATACTTCAGTACAAATCAGGTTGCAGGTTATGCTGTAGGAGGGGGGCATGTGTTGCACATGGTCTGTGATCTTACAATTGCAGCAGATAATGCTATATTTGGCCAAACTGGACCAAAGGTATCTGTTTTATTTCTTTCATCTTAATATCTTAGTTCAATTACACTGCTGGAGAACATCCAGCATTGCAACATTTATTGAAAATATCTTATTCTAATTACTCCACATGATCGGTTTGGTGTTATTGTAATGTTTATTTTGTTGTTCCCCTTTACATCCTAATTGCTGTTCCTGTTGATATACTTCTTAATTTTCTTTCTTTGATATGGCAGGTTGGAAGCTTTGATGCTGGTTATGGCAGTTCCATTATGTCCCGTTTGGTAAGCAACAAATGATATCTTGGTTTTTAACTGTTTGACACAGCAATTAATCAAATGCTAAAGTAACTCTAGAACATGATCTTTGGTTAAACAGGTTGGACCGAAAAAGGCACGGGAAATGTGGTTTCTAGCAAGGTTCTATACAGCTTCTGAAGCAGAGAAAATGGGCCTTGTCAACACTGTTGTACCTGTAAGTTCGCCTTTGTTCTTTCTTATAGGTTCAACGGCCGGTAGAATAGAGCACCTGCTTTGGCCCCAACAATATGTTCATCCTGAAATTCATTTTAATTTGTCGTCCTGACTGCTGATTTTACTCTAACTTTTGTTAGTGAATATGTTTCTTTAGTTAGAAAATTTGGAGAAAGAAACAGTTAAATGGTGTCGACAGATACTAAGGAACAGCCCAACTGCAATTCGTGTACTTAAATCAGCTCTTAATGCAGTTGATGACGGCCATGCCGGACTCCAGGTACCTTTGAACCAAACCAGTTTCAAAGGTCTCACATTCTTACTCTCCAATCCGCTTGCATGTGCATAAAATAATTGTTTTTGTTTCAGGAACTTGCTGGGAATACTACACTCATATTCTATGGCACCGAGGAAGGCAACGAGGGGAAGACTGCATATATGCAACACAGACGTCCAGATTTCTCAAGATTTCCACGTCGACCTTGAGATGCAGCAGATTTAGATTTTCAGATTGTCGAATACAAATTCGCAATAAAGCCTGATGGCTTCTTATTGTTTGTTGTTTGTTCATACACTTCTTGTTAGGGTGTGATCAGCCAAGGGATGGATCAGGAGTCTTTTTCACTCTTGCCCACATTAATTAAACACTTACTTGTAAAGTAAATGAAATAAGCTCTCAATTTATGCAGACTACCATGGAATGAACAGTGTCTCTTAGTTGGAGCTGTCTTTGGTCAAATGATATAATGATCAGTTTCATGTATTACACTGCTAAACATTTTCTACTTCAGCATTATATGAGATTGCATGAATTGAAGCAGATACTGCAGTTCTACATTTATATTTTGAGAGGAAACAATTACAACTCTATTAAGTTAAATGGGGCCTAAAACAACTAAGTTCATTACTTAAAAGCAAAAACATAAATGCCGTTGCTTGTCATATGTTTAAATTCTTATACAATGAGCTTATTTCAGCACTTTTAGGTTTTAAATTTCCAAAAAAAAAAAATTATTAATTATTATTGGAGGCAATATTGAAATTGTTCTCAAAAATTTTTATCCTCTAGTGGATTCGTGATATTGCAAGTCGCAACATATATTGGTGTCCTTACTTAAATAATTTTGAATTTTTACTTCTTTCTGTAGTTGAGTAATAATCCTCTAAAAGAAAAAAAAAATAATTTCAACTTCTGTTGGATCAAAATGAGTTTTCAAGTTTGATTTTGGTGTTTAAAAATATTAATGTTCAAAGAGTTTTGCCCCTTATTTGTTTCAGTTGTTAGATATTAAAGGTAATTACTAATAGAGTTATCATGTTTGTACAAAATTAAATTATTGAATTATATTTTAATCTATATCAAATGCTTAAAAACAAGAAAAATAAATTATTAAATAGAAAATAGAGGCAATTTTTAATATAAATTGGGGATAAATTTGACAATTTAATAATTCTTCTGGGGCAATATTAAAATTTTATATTCTCTAAGGGAGCGACATAAAAAACCTCATTGGGGCAAAGTGAATATTTAGAAGCAATACAAGGACGCCATTGATATAATTTAATTTTCAAAACCCAAGCTTTAGAACATCTTCTCGCACTCAGCTCTGAAACTTCAATTTCAATTCAAATCGTAAGAAAAAAGAACAATAATTCTCTGATTTTTAATTAACAATTTCCGAACCCAGAAAACCCTAATCATGAAAATTATTTAAAGAAGAAAAAATTAAAACAAAGAGAAAATCATGGGTGGGAACGAGTTTCGATTCTTCTTGTCCTGCGATATAAATCTACCGTTGACCTTTCGAGTAGAGAGATTAGAAGGATCGTTACCTTCTTATACAAAATCTCCTAATTCAGGTATATTTTGATAGTTATTTAATCGTAATTCGTTCAATTTCTTCTTGTGTTTTTACTCTAAAAAGCTTAATTAATGATTAATTAATATATATGTGCAGGAATTGATTCAACAGTAGAGGAGCGAAAGGCAGAGCTGTATGTCGAGTGTGCACTGTATATTGATGGCGCTGCTTTCGGTCTTCCCATGAGAACAAGGTAATTTTTCGTTAATTTAGTTGCAATTTCTCTCTTTTCTATGTTTTTCTTAAATTTTTGGTTTAATATTAGGTTGGAGTCTACTGGACCGTCTTATTGTTGGAATGAGCTGATTACGTTGAGTACTAAATATCGAGACTTAACTGCCCATTCCCAGCTTGCCGTTACTGTAAGTTGTCAATTGACTTGCCCAAGAATGCTTTTTTTTTTTTTTCAAAATGCTTTATTTGAATTAAAATCTGAGCTGAGTTCTTTCTTTTGAGTTATTTTTATGGATTTGGAAGCCTGGTTGGAAAATTCGATAAATTCTTAAATTTTGGTCGTGGAAAGAAGGTTTATTAATTGTTAAGGTTTTGATAAATTCCTTTTTGTTGAGGTAAAAGAATCACATTTTAAGTGAAGTTTATATGTTAGACTAGCTGAAGTGCTTCTGAATTTGATAAATTGCAAACAATGCTATGTTTCTGAAACTATATGGAAGATGGCATCTGTGACTTTCTTCTCTTGTCTTCACATATGTAGGATTCAGCTTTTATTAATGGTCAAACTACTTATATGTAGGTTTGGGATGTTTCATGTGGGAAAGATGAGGGATTGATTGGTGGGGCTACAATTCTTCTTTTCAACAGCAAGATGCAACTCAAAACAGGCAAGCAAAAGCTTAGGCTTTGGTTAGGAAAAGAAGCTGATGGATCGTTTCCTACAACAACTCCTGGAAAGGTTTCAGATTATATACAGCTGTGTTTTTAATATGGATCTAATAAATGTTATCTGAGATAATTTGTGCTACAAATTCTCCTTGCATGTTGCCATGATAGGTCCCAAGGCATGAGCGGGGAGAGTTGGAGCGTTTAGAAAAGCTTGTGAACAAATATGAGAGGGGACAGATTCCTTGTGTGGATTGGCTTGACCGTCTCACATTCAAGGCTATGGAGAAAATTAAGGAACGTGAGAGCTCTAGAAATGGAAGTTCTCACTTATACTTAATCATTGATTTCTGTAGTTTTGAACATCGAGTTGTTTTTCAGGTACTGCCTATCTAGGGCCATCAGACAGCTTTTATGGCTGACTTCTTTTGCCTTTTTTGAATCTGCTCTGTCATCATGATAATGTCTAACTATCATAGCAGTTTGAGTTTCTTTTTCGTGGATATATAAATAATTACTGATAGTAGATGTCAATTGCTTTTGAATGGGCTAGTGTGGTTTTGCTTAGTTGAATTTTCTGATTTGCAAAATTGAACTTAGGGCCTCTGATGATTGGCCTTACCTCGTGCTAAGGTGCCAAAGCTCTCTGACAATTCTGTAAAAGGTGTCTGTACTGGGTTACCTAGTCCATGGATGCTCTATTTTTAATCCCATGTGCATAGTTTTTGAAAGTTTGTGTGGAAACTGGACTGATTTGAAACATTGTCATAATTTGGATTACAGACCTGTACAGATGTTGTTAAGAGACAATATGACAGACAAATGTCACAAGTTTCTAACAGCTGTAGAAATTGAAGAAATACATTTACACAGAACTATTCTTGATAACAATTTTTGGGTTGGTTTTTGCTGCCCAATTACGCTACTTGTATTGATATGCAATACCTAATTCCTCCATGAGGAAATAGTTAATGCTTTTGGTTGTGAAAGCATGGGAAACTGAATTTGATCTTCTGATACTGTTTGAAACAATGGGCATGGTTGTCACCTTTCTTTTAACCAAACATGTAGGAGTCAGGAGCAAATTTCCTATTGCCATCTCCAATAGCTTCAACAAATGAACTTGTTATTGTGTGGGATCCAGAACTGGGAAAGATGAATCCCTCTGAGCACAAGCAACTAAAGTTGGCGAGGAGTCTAACCCGTGGTATCATTGACAGGGATCTGAAGCCAAGCTCCAATGAACGAAAGTAAGCTCTATCATATTTCAAAAGATGCAAATGACTCTGGTTAGAATCAATCATTTGAGGGTTGTACTTTACTGTCCAACATCTCCTGTTAGTGTATACTGATAAATTGATTATCTCACTTACATATTAAAATTGTCTGCATCCAACAAGTTGGTGCCTTAATAGAAACTTTTGGATGAGGGTGCATTTAACTGAAGGTATACAAAAGGGTTCTCGTGTGGAGTTTTTGCAATAAAATGCCAGGATATATTGTTGTTTAACTGTGACCTAACTGATTATGCTTTAATTCCCACTAGGTTTTAATGTGCCATTATGAAATTGTTAGATCATTTGTACTATAATTTCTTTCAAATAATGCCTTTTGCTAATTTTGAGTGGTTGATTTTCATAAGTTGGAGGATTATTATTTTACCTACTTTGTGTGTAAGGTCAATACAGCGAATTCTAAAATACCCACCAACAAGGACTTTGAATGGAGATGAGAGACAGCTCCTATGGAAATTCCGGTTCTCATTGATGTCTGAGAAGAGGGCACTCACTAAGTTTCTACGATGCGTTGAATGGAGTGATGTTCAGGTAAGCATCTTTTGACTTTATCTTTTTCTACTGTTATTTCCAATTCATAAAAACCTGGCAGTTGAAAGAAAGGTGTCAAAACTCTGTGCTAGCAATTGGTTCTGTGGTTGGTTTGGTTTCATTGATCATATCAGCGTCTTCTGATCAAAATTAGAGTATTAGATTATTCTTTTGCCGGTCTATTGGTTTGTGATTTTATTTATTAATGTCTGTAGTGAATAGGGCATGGATAATTTCTGATGGTTGCTGTTGTGATGCATTTGCAGGAGGCAAAACAGGCACTGGATATGATGGATAGGTGGGACATGATTGATGTCTGTGATGCCTTGGAGCTTCTCTCTCCTGTTTTTGAAAGTGAAGAGGTAGGTGTGCACATGATGGCGCTAATGTCTTGCACCCTTCTTCCTTATGGTATTCATAGTGTTATTCTTCATCATCTTTTCCTTGTAGGTGGTCTTGGGTCAGGGTGTGTTGAGTAAATTTCCTTGGAATATATTTCAAAACTCTGCAATTTTCCTTTATCGGGGTGTAATCGGGGAGCATCAGAATTAGGTTATGGCTTAAAACATTAAAAAATAATATGGAAGATGTTCTAAAAATACTTGGAAAAGTTGCATTGATTCTTCATTATGGTGCTTAAAGGCCTAGCATCCTATACAAAATTGTGAAATTTGAAGCTTAACCTTTCACAATGATACAAATAATGCAAAGAAATTGTAGGTATTTTGTATGTGCACTCCTACTGTTGGATCTGGCTGATTGGAACAGTGGTTAACAGGTTCGTGCATATGCTGTCAGTGTTCTTGAAAGAGCTGATGATGAAGAGCTCCAGTGTTACTTGCTTCAATTGGTTCAAGCTCTTCGGTTTGAGCGGTCTGATAAATCTCGCCTTTCGCAATTCCTTGTCCAACGCTGTATGTATTACACTTGAAATGCACATAACAATTTGCATTATATGTCTACTGGATTTGTACACACACTTATATTTCAGTTAGTTTGTCGGTCATATCTGAGACTGTTGTTGGTCTTTGACAGCATTGAACAACATTGAATTGGCTAGCTTTCTTCGTTGGTATGTTGCTGTTGAATTTTATGATCCTGTGTATAACAAACGCTTCTATTGTACACATGAGTTCTTACAAGAGAATATGATGAAGGTTTGAGTTCTTTAGTTGTTCATTAGTCATTTTGGTATTATAGTTTCCAGAATATTTATGTCTCTAATTCTGTGATAAGTTATTTAAGATGTTCCTGTCCATCTAACTTTTTTTTTTATTTGAACAATGTCCATCTAACTTTTATAAGGTGCAATTTATGAGAGTTTATTTGGGAGTGAAATGTATTACATTTAATAGCTCTAGAGAATGTTAAGCTATGGGCAATATGGCATACTCTTTTCAATAAAATATATTCCTGCATGCTCCTTCACATGTAAAATTGAGAAAAAATGGAAGTGACAGAATATCAATTTATATCTCTTAATAGGAATTTTTTAAAATTTGATGTCCAAAGTGTAGCAAGTATAGCAGGTAGTATTGTAGTCGATGATATCTTATGTAATTTCCACCCAAAAAAATGAGTTTGCTGCAAGAAACAGTGTTTGTTAGGAAGAACATAAAGCAAATTGAGATGTCAACTGGTGCTGGTTTATTATATAACTTCTATTTAAACAATTAAAAAATGAATTATTGGGTGACGGCATATTTAATTTTGAATTGTATCCTTCACTTTGGTAATTTTATCTACTTCATCACAGATGGGAAGTGGTCCAAATGGAGAAGAAGATGGATTCAAATCATGGCAGAGTTTGGTGCGTCAGACAGAATTGACAGCCCAGTTGTGCTCTATAATGAGAGATGTAAGGAATGTACGAGGTAATACTCAAAAAAAGATTGAGAAGCTTAGACAACTCCTCTCTGGTCTTCTTAGCGAACTTACCTATTTTGAAGAGGTTTGTGTTAAACTGCAATTTACTTTTTGATGGATCATGAATCCTAGTAAGTTTTTGTAGCCTCCTTGACATTCCATTGTAGTCTCTGTTGAACTGCAGATGGCTGTTTAAAGTTTGTTTTATGTGCAAGTAACATGTTGTACTGTTATGTTTTCAGCCAATTCGATCACCTCTTGCTCCTGGTGTTCTTATCACTGGGATTGTACCATCAGAGTCATCAATATTCAAGAGTGCACTGCATCCATTGCGTCTGACTTTTAGAACACAGAGTGGTGGAACTTGCAAAATCATATTTAAGAAGGGTGATGATATTCGGCAAGATCAACTGGTAATTGCTTAGCACTAGCTAAGAAATCTTATTCATGCTCTAAAATTGATTTTTTTAACTGCATTGTCTTTCTTATCTCTCTACCACCTCTTGTTTCATCCCACACAGCCTCACATGTGGGATGAATAAGAGTGGGGAGAAGTGTTGGGAGGCTTTGGTATTTGTTAAATACTTACGTAATGGTCTTGTAGGTTGTTCAAATGGTATCCCTAATGGATCGACTACTTAAGTTGGAAAATCTTGATCTGTATCTAACTCCTTATAAGGTCCTTGCTACTGGACAAGATGAAGGCATGCTTGAATTCATACCATCACGATCATTGGCTCAGGTATTTTATTCATGCTTTTCTTGATGCCTAATGCAGCCATTGCATGCAATTTCCTTCATGTCCCTATAGATAATGAATTACTGAATGGTAAAGTGGAGCGATAGCATAGTAAATTAATACTGATATTTATTCTGATCATTTCCCTCTTTGTACCTTAAACAATGCATCAAGTTTAAGGTTTACAAAGTTTGTTAGATTGCAACCTTTGATTTTTACATTTTTCCTTTCAAATGATTGCCTTATTTTCTGTAAAGCATTACTCTGATCTTTTATGACAATGGACCTGTGGCTTTTGGGGGTAATGTTGAAGATCATCATATTACCTAAAGCATGTCCAAGAAGCAAAGGAAAGAAAGTGGTCTTGATACTTACCTAGATGCTTTTGAATCAGATCAGTTGATTACTTTATTCCTTTCAGTGTGTTTGTTGAGAATATAAAGCTCTTTAATCTGTTTGCCTTTGTGTTATTTATTCATGGTTGCCCAATTTGGATTAGTTTTCTGAATTGCCTAAATAGATGTATTGAAGAATCAACATGTAATGAGTTATGTATCTTTATGAAATACAGATTCTCTCTGAGCATCGCAGCATTATAAGCTATTTGCAGAAGTTTCATTCTGATGACCATGGACCATTTGGGATCACTGCGACCTGTCTTGAAACATTTATAAAAAGCTGCGCTGGCTACTCCGTCATTACATATATATTAGGCATTGGAGACAGGTAATCAATTTGTGAGGTACAATAAAATCTTCATATTCTGGGGCCATGAAAATCATCTGATGAATTAAGAATGGTTACTTCAACATTTAAGCAATGCGAATTGTAATTTTTTATTGAGGTGTAACTTTTTTTAATGTGTCACAGGTGAAATAGTAAATTATTAAATTTCTGACATTGATGTTGTATTTTGTGGAATTTCAATTGTCACTGTTCATACTTGCGAATTTTAGTCTCTTAAATTCCTACTTTAGAAGCCGAATGTTTCAATCAGATAAGTAAGTTTTGAGAGTGCCAATGTGCCATTGTTAACCTTTTTTTTTTTTTTGGCTCTGCAGGCACCTTGACAACCTTCTTCTTAGGGATGATGGGCGTCTATTCCATGTTGATTTTGGTTTTATTCTTGGCCGAGATCCAAAGCCATTTCCACCCCCAATGAAGCTCTGCAAGGAAATGGTTGAGGCTATGGGCGGTGCAGAAAGGTGTTTTTCATTTAACCAATTTTTGTAATTACATCTTTTTTTTTTTTTTTTTGTTGTCCAGCATGCTGGATAAGACCACTAGATTCACAACATGACCAAGACTCTTCACCTCATCATGTGGTGATGCAAATTGTTGGATGTTTGATGGGTTTTTCTTCTTTTCTTTCAGCCAATATTATACCAGGTTCAAGTCATATTGTTGTGAAGCATACAACATTCTCCGAAAATCCAGTAACCTAATATTGAATCTTTTCCATCTGATGGCTGGGTCGAATATTCCCGACATAGCTACTGATCCTGAAAAGAGCATTCTTAAGGTAATTTTCTTTACAATTGTAACCTGTGATTCAGTCAGGGCCAGGGTTGATCTTTCTTATGATTCCTCTGTTGATGCTTGCAGCTTCAAGAGAAGTTTCGATTGGATTTGGATGATGAGGCTGCCATACACTTCTTCCAGGATCTTATCAACGAGAGTGTTAGTGCACTGTTCCCTCAAATGGTTGAAACAATTCATCGATGGGCACAGTACTGGCGCTAACCTCAGAGATAAATCATCCTTTATCCAATGTTTTGTAGATGGAGAGATAATGGTTTGGTTCTGCACCGTTTTCTTTAATTTATCGTGTCTGTCTGGTGGTTTGTTTCGGCTTTAAAATCATTTTTTCAGAATATGAAACTGACACCTTTTGTATAGAAATTTTACATAGAAATTAAGTCGTGAGTGGGGCCTGTAATACTGTCCATGTGTGTCTCTGTAATCTGAAATGCTCATTGCATTTGCAGGCGGTGTCAAGAACCTGACTGGAGCTCTTCAACTGTCTCCATCTCGACTATTTATGTAAATGACCAAGTAGGTTAGGAAATTCCTGTACATTAACAATCATTTCCTTTGGGTCAAAAAAAAAAAAACAATCATTTCCTTTACAGCGATGACATGGTATCATGTCTTTTTATTGTCCAGTGCGGTTTCCAACTCTTCTGTACATGTTTTGCTGAAACTGACTAAAATAGAAGGGTGTTTGTGGTTTATGATGAGCTGTAAATATTATACTACTTGTTGCCTGATCTAAACAATGCCTGTTCTGACTTGATTCCGATGCTGCTTATTTAATATGATTGCTCCTAGATTACACTTCATCTTCCAAACCGATGCCTGCTTTTCCCTACCTGAATCCAGCAGGTTTCAGCCTTCAGCAGGAGGTCGTTTATCACCTGCCTTATTGAGCTAGCAGGGAATTCTTGCTGTTGTATGGAGAGATCTAGTTGTGATTATTATGTTCTGATATTTTGCATAAATACTGCAATTATGAGAACCCTTATTGTTTATTAACATGGATTCTTTTCGTTTTCTTTTTCAGACAGGATGTTAGTCTCCAGGCAACCAAATGAAGAATGTTTCAGGGGGAGGGAGAGCTGGAGACATAACCATAGCTGTTTAACCAACTGTAAATAGTTTTCTTTTCGGGCCTAACATAAAATGTAAATTAAATTGTAGCATATAGATCTATCAAAGTGTCGTAGTATGAAATTAGAAGAAACAATCAAAATTAGATGCATAATCTATCATTTCATCAGCTATTCTTGTACTATCAACATTCTTTTAGTAATTCATTAGTTTAGCATTATTTTTTCTTATTTCCTTTCACAAGAAAAATTTGTATAATTTTCAATTAATTTTATTTTCTTGCTAACGATCTCCAAATTGTGTTGTCTACTCTTGAATTATTGTGGTTTTTTCTATTAAATCTCCATTTTTTTATTTCATAACATTGAACCCCTATACTGTTATTTATGTAGCTATTGAGCTCCTATAATATTATTATGTATGCATTGAGCTTCTATATTATTATTTATGTAATATATTGAGTCCCTATAGTATTAAGAACATATCTATGAAACTCTATACTATTTTTTATGTAATGCATTGAGCTCCTATCATATGAAAAATATATCTATAAAATTTGTCAAATTTGGGTTCAATAGTTATCAAGTAATAGCATCGGGCTTAATGCAATTAAATAAAAGGATGAGAGTTCAATAGAAAAAATTATTATCAGTAGTTGAGGAGCTTAAAAATGGATTTTGCCAAGTCTGTTTATTTCGTCATTGTAAGTTTAGCATATGCTGAGCATGTGTAACAGGAAATAACATATATATGACCAAAATAGCTGTAAACTTTAAGATGAATATAATAAATAAATAATACTATTTATTTATATAGGTTTTGGAAAATATTGTTAATTAAATATGTTGTATCATGATTAATGATAAATTTAATGGGTGTGACCATTGAATGTATCATCCAAATTCGATTAGAATTAATTGTGAGCACTGGATATAAAATACTAATTGATTAATATTAACTAATGAATTTTAGTTTAATTTCATGAAAAAAAAAAACTATTTTTAAAAGCTTAGGACAGGATTTTTTTTAATAAATATTTTTGTGAAACAAATTTTTTCATTAATTCAAAAGTGAGCATAGTTCAAAAAATTTATTTCTCAAATATAAATTTTATTATTATAATTACTATTATTTATTATTATGCTCTGATGCCTATGATATTCAATAAATATAAAGGAGCTCTCCAATATATGTCTTGAACTATGATCTTATAAATAAAGGAATGTAAACTCATCAACATACGTTGGTTAAATTATTGGGTTTTTTTACGTATCTACTTTAAAAATATATCTCATTAATAGAAATATCCTACTTTTTTTTAAATATTACACGAATATCCTTTTTAACAAATTATTGTCTTCCGTACCACCCTCTATGTATAAATTGTTTAAGATTATGGTTGTAATTAAATTGTTTGAGATTAAAAAAAAGAATTGTAAACAATACCATATAAAAAAACAATTTATTAAAAAATTTTAAGTTTGTATTGGCATATATATATATATATATATATATATATATATATATATATAATACTAATTTAGATTAGTATTTGAGTGATTTAAAGTAGAAAGAATTTAAGTATTATTAAATTAGTATTGAAGTTTTATATATAAGAGTGTTTTAGTAGAAATAAAATAGAATTTTTAATGTAGATAATTTTTTTAATATTATCACGAACTAAAATTGAGGGTCATGACCGGCATTACGGAACGATAATTATTTTAAATTCGGAATCCGTAATAAGCATTAAATATAATAAAAACAAACAATAAATAAATTTAAATAATAAAAATATATCAGAATTTAAAAATCAATAATTATTTACTAAATAATCTCCTCATATCATAAAATAAGATATTTTAATACAACATTTAGAGACATGTCTCTTTGAATTAAAATAAACATACATAATATAGAGTACAACTTTCGACTAATATAAATACAACTACTGTAATTTTTTAGAATACAATAATAAATAATTAAGTAGATAATTTACATAATAAAGTCGGGATGGATAGGCCTATTGCTGAGATCTGAAGAAAAAGACTCTCTTGTAAAAACATCAACGGAGGGGAGTCAAACCTCATTAAGTGAATTATTATAATATATATACACACATTACTAAATGTCAAATGCAGACAATCATATATATATATATATATATATATAATAAGTATATATACAAGCAGACACATACATATGCTAAAAATTACTTTATAATTAATATTGAAAAACATCAGTTTATGAAAGATCAAATAGAACCCTAAGTTATCGCAACCTCAAATATCAATAGGAAATGCTCTAGCCATACTGGCTCACTTAATTCCAAGTAAATTTACTTAATCCAACTAGACAGTAGAATGACCTCGAAACACTAAGTCAACCGAGCTCCAGCAGTTTGACTGTCAATGTGATTGGCCCCGAGATACTTGGTCAACCAAGCTCCAGCAATCATACCATCAATCATATGTCACATCAATCAAATCAATCAAGTCATAATTTTTACAAATAAGTTAGTAATTCAACCTATAATCTATCGCACCGGTACGTACTCGATCCTAGTGCTGCCCACTAGAAAGCACGTTTTATCGATATCCTTCATTTATATTAAAACATACATTCAAATAACAAATAATATATAAAGTCATGCATAATAGTCAAATAAACTATATATATACCGAAAATATACCTAAAATAAACTAAGTATATTTCAAGTATATATATGTAAAATAAATTCAATTAAATAATGAAATATACTCAAAATCAACTAATAATATACTTAGAAATAATTTGAATATAAATCAAAAGGAAAACATGCATTTATTTTTAAAATATACCAAGAATATACTAAAAATATATTTAAGATATACTTAAGCATTTCATAAAACAATTATACAAAATTTTACATTTAAAATATATAATTCTAAAACATGCAACCTAAAGCAATGTATATATATAATAATAACTCAAAGGGATGCGCTCCACGAGACTAGTCCGACAGGCCTGGTCCGCTAGGTCTCGGTCTCGACGCAACTAAATAATAAAAGTGATCACGAAATTAGAATAACTCTAACTTAAACTTCTAGAGACTCGATTTAGAATTCTAAACACAAACAGACACAGAATTGGAATTTGACCTGATTTCACATTTTACGAGAATTCTATCGAAAATTCGACAGAACCTCATCTGTAAAACGGACATCTCTCTACTAAAAAATAGAGCCGATCCTGCAAGAAAAATACACTTCGAGTATAAAAATTCTCACAACCCTCGGTTGGGATCTTGAACTATAAAAATTTTTCAACCAAGGTCCACAATTCACTTCAAATTCAATAATATAGTAAAATATATTAAAAATCAATAAATACCATAAATGCCCTCCAAAGATCAAAATATAACATATTTTACATTAAAACACCAAAAATAATTATTTCCCAATAATTACTTAAAAATCCTAAATAATAATATAATATTATTAAAAATCCATTTTTCTCGATAATTCAATATAATTTAATAAAAAGTCACTTTAATAATCCAAATAACCTAATTTGTCTAAATACAAATTAAAAATCACTAAAAATCCATTTTATTACAAAAATAGTATATTATATATAATTTGAAAATAATTTTTGAAAATTAGTATTAATTAGTTAAAATTAGTAAATCATTTTTAAAAATCATTTTTATACCTCAAATAATATTAAAACAAATTAAACATAGTATTTAACTAAAATTACCACCAAAATTACCAAATTAACCCTAATATTTAAAAATACACATAAAATACTAATAATACTAAAAACTTCAATAAAAATTATATAAATACAAAAAAATTATTTTCTCAACATATATGTCAATAATATCAACAAAAAAATATAATTAACTAATTATTTCTAACAAAATATATATTTAACCTATATTTTCAAAACTGACATAAACTAAAAACAATTATAAAAATTACACAAAATTCACAAAAATTATAAACTCAACTCTAAAATTAATAATAACCATTAATAACACCAAAAAATCACAATTTCATAATTTATATAATTTATTTATGAAAATTAATAAAATAATAATAAAATATTAAAAAATTCACAAAAATCAAAATAATTCCCAAAAATCACACAAAAATTCAGGAATGTAGCTTGAGCTAGGGGGATCAACTTTTGTGAAGGCATTTTCCATGAATCAACCAAAAATTTCTGTAAAAAATCAAAAATCCAAAAATGGCCGAAATGAAGAAATAAAAAAATAGCAAAAATGAAGGAGTTAGAGCTCAAACCAAGGCTGGAATCAAGTTCATCAGAGCTTAAGGAATTGAACTGCACCGAAAATGTGAAGAATGGTGGTCGGAAAAGCGATCGACGGCCAAAAAACTCCACACGTTGCAGCCGCGATTTCCAGCGATCCGACGGGCTTTTGACGGTTAGACCACGTCAGGGAGGGAGAGGGATGAAGGGGGAGGAGGTTGGCGGTGGCTGGTGGCGGTGAAGGCGGTCCGACGTGCTGCTCTGGGAGACGTAGTGAGGGTAGGGTTCGTGGGTGGAAGAAAAAGGAGAGGAAGCTTTCTCTTTATATTTTATTTTTTACATAATACTATATATTATAATTTAATAAACTTTATATTATAATATTACACTAAATTCACACACCACATATATATATATATATATATATATATATATATATATATATATATATATATATCTATATATATATACACACACATATATGTATATATTACACACAATAATAATTAATATACATGTATAATATTAATGATAAACCCTAATATATATATATGTGCATATATATATATATATATATATATATATATATATTAACACATAAAATACAATACAATAATGTAATTTATTAAAATAACAATATTAAAATAATAATGCACTAAATTAAACATTATTAAAATAATATTATCTAAAATAATAAACTTCGATATATATATTTACGTGGAAAATTATAATTAAACATAAAATAATAATAATAATTATTTATAAAATAATCAAATATAGTTTTAATTTTTTTTATTAACATTTCATATCCTGATAAATATTAAAATAAATTAAAAACTAGGGTTATTATAAATATTTTATTTAAAAAATATTATAAATTTGAAAAAACAACTTATATATAACAGTGTGTTTGTAGAAATATAATAAAATTTTAATGTGGTTGAATTTTTTACAATTTTTTTATTTAAAAATATTATAAATTTTAAAAAAATTTATACATGAATAAGATCCATTTTGATTCAGGAGAAGATGATCAACTCCTATGATGTGTTGGGCCCACTTTGCTAAGAATGCTTACATGGAACTTGTGGCTCCACTATAAATATTGCAATTTTTCAAATTTTCTTCTCGACTTCCCGCACTCTCTCAACAATTTCAAATTCAGCTCACGGAAAAGGAAAAAAAATAAAATAATAATCTCTATCTTTATGATTCAATTTAAAACCCTAATCATAAAAATCAATTCACGAGCGGCAGCGAAAACAGATGAAATTATTAGCAAAAACGAGTTTTGATTCTCTCTTCCTTGCAATATAAATTTACCTCTCACTTTTCGCGTCAAAAAATTGGAAGGATCATTACCTCCTCCTCCTTCATCTTTATGCACTAAATTTTTCACTTCAGGTCTTTTGTTTTTCGTTTACTTTCTTCATGTTTTTAGTCTGATTGGGAAGCTTAATCGACTAAATTTTTATTTTTTTGGTTAAATTTCTATAGAGGAATTGATTCCACAACAGAGGGAAAAAAAACAGAATTGTGTGTTGAGTGTGTATTGTATATTAATGGTGCTCCATTTGGTCTTCCCACATAAATTATGTTAATTGCTATTTCTTTTTCTTTATTTGCTTATGGGTTCATGAATGTTGTTTTTGATTTATTATTAGACTGGAGTCTACTGCACCATCTTATTGCTCCAATGAGTTTACTGTAGAATAAAATTCAGAGAAAAAAAGAGAAAATTCAAGAAAAATATTTTTTTCATGTATTTCAAATAAGGGTTACAACTCTTATATACACACATAGGAATCATAATCACGTCCTAATTAGGAATAGAATAATATCCTAAATAAAAAAAAAAAGACTTTTTTCCTAATTGTATACAAATATTTACTTCCTAATATATATAAAAAAAACATTTACTTCCTCAATAGTCCCTCTCAAGTTAGTGAATGTATGTCAATCATTCTCAACTTACCAAGTGAGTTATAGAATAATTTTTTGGATACAGCCTTTGTGAGGATGTCAGCTAGTTGAGTTTGAGAAGAAACAAATGGAAGATCAATTGTTCCTTGGTTCAGATGATTTTTTATGAAATATTTTTCAACCTCTACATGTTTAGTTCGATAATTGTCACGACCCAAAATAGGGGTCATGACCGGCGCTAGGGAACGGGAATTCTTTCGAATCCGGAACCCGTAGTAAGCCTAAAAATAAAATAAACATGCAATAATAATAATAACAATATCAAATAATGCAGCGGAAATAAAAATCATAAATATCATAATAACAATTTCACCAATTGGATTTAAATCAAATCTCATCTCATATATATAAATCTTTAAATACAAATCCAGTTTCAAATATAATACACTATCTCACATAAATAAAATACATAAAATCCCACAATTTAATTTACAACTACTGCAGTGTCTAGATTATAAAAATAAGACTCAAGTAAGTAATTTACACAAAGAAGTCGGGGCGGAAGAAATCCGACGTACAGGCCTGCTACTGAGGTCTGAAGATGTTGACTCTCCTAAAAAATAGTCAATGGAGGGGAGTCAGACCTCACTGAGTGAATTACTATAATATATATACATGCATACTAAATGACAATGCATACAATCAACAGTATATATCTAATATGTATATATCCAGGCAATACACACAGATGCAGTAAAATCATTTTTATATATTTTATTGAAAATCACAGTTTATGAAGGATCACATAGAACCCTAGAATATCGCAACCTCGAAAACAGTGTTAGACAACACTATAGCCATACAGGCTCACTTAATCCAAATATATCCACTTAATCCATTTAGACAGTAGGCTGGCCCCGAGACACTAAGTCAACCGAGCTCCAGCAGTCTGACTGCCAGTGTGATTGGCCCCGAGACACTTGGTCAACCGAGCTCCAGCAATCACACCTCCAAACCATATCTCACACATCAAATAAATTAATTCCAATCAATATCCACAAATGGTTAGTAATATAGCCTAAATGCTATAAGCGCACCGGTACGTACTCGGTCCTACTGCTGCCCACTAGGTAGCACCTTCTATCGATATCCTTCATTAATAAATATAAAACATTCATTCACAAATAAATGATGCATGAATTTGAAATAAATAGTAACATAAACCATATATTTACTGGAAATATACCAAAAGTAAATCAAGTATATTTCAAGTATATATACGTCAAATAAATCCAATCAAATTATAAATTAAGCTAGAAATATATTTAAAAACATTTAAATATAATCTATTAATAAAACATGCATATAATTTAATATATACCAAAAGTAAACTAAAAATAAACTAAGGATATACTTAAATGCAAATCACATTATTTATGCATTTTAATCAAAACAAAACATATATTTCTAAATTATGCATTCTAAAGCATATATATATAGTATAGTAACTCACACTTAGTGCGCTCCACGAGATGGGTCCGACGGGTCTGATCCACTAGGCGTCGGTCTCGGCGCAACTAGACAAACAATAAATAATAGACATCAGAATAAACCTAACAGAAAATCCTAGAACTCAATCTAGAATATTAATCACAGAAATAGGATTAGGGATCGACCGGATATCACGTTTTACGAGAATTCTATCGAAAATTCGACAGAACCTCCCCTGTAAAATGGACATCTCTCTACTCAAAGAGTAGAGCCGACCCTGCAAAGAAACACACTTCAAAAAATAGGCTCAACCACTCATCCATAACCCCTCGGTTGGACTCCAAACTACAGTTTACCGACCAGGGTCCACAAACACAGAACAATTCCAGAAATACCAAAAATACCCTTAACAAATAGAAATTTATTTTATAAGTAGAAATTACATAATTAACCTTAAAACACAGTAAAAACCAATAAAAACTCATTTTATTAGAAAAATCGTATTTTATATATAATTGAAAATAATTTACGAAAAATAGTTTTAATTAGTTAAAAATACCAAATAATTTTTAGAAATTATTTTTATACCTTAAATAACTATTAAAACCAATTAAATTATATTTTTAGCCAATTTAGGGTAAAATTACCAAAATACCCCTATATATATAAATATACTTAAAATACTTCAAAAATTCACCAAAAATTATACAATTATCCAAAATTAATTTTCTCAACATATTTATCAATAATATCAATAATTAAACTCAATTATCCAATTAATTTCAATTTAAAACACAATTAACCCTAATTTCCCAAAATTACAAAAACTTCAATAATTCAAAATAAATACATAGAAATTCATAAAAATTCCAAATAAATTCCTATAATTCATTTCAACACCTAATTTAACCATAAAACACAATTTCATAATTTTAATAATTAATTT
This sequence comes from Mallotus nudiflorus, assembly GCA_947683625.1. Lineage (NCBI taxonomy): Eukaryota > Viridiplantae > Streptophyta > Magnoliopsida > Malpighiales > Euphorbiaceae > Mallotus > Mallotus nudiflorus. Next base: position 6,254,960 of record CANTUR010000075.1, on the reverse strand, counting down.
CCGAAAATTAGAAAATAATATTAAAATATTCAAAAATACCCAAAAATCCAAAAAATCTCCAAAAATTCCAAAAAAATTCATACATGTAGATTAAGCTACTAGGATCAACATTTGTGAAGGGATTTTTCATGAATCAATCAATTCTAAGCTCAAAAAAATCAAAAATCCTAATGTGACCGAATTGGAAAATTTGAAACCTAAGCAATTCTAGACCATTTAAGCTCAAAAAAAAGCTAGAATCACACTCACCGGAGCTCAAGGAGAATAAAGAGACCAGCGGTGTCAAAAACGGTGGCCGGAATCATCGTCGACGGCGAGGAGAAGAAGTTTCGGCCAAAGGAAGAAAAAGGAGCTGTCGGCGCCGGAGAAGAAGGCTACTGGTGGAGGGGAACGGCTGGGGACGACGGTGGCAAGCCAGGAGGCACACCGACGGTAGGGGAACGGCGTGACAGACGGTGGTTGGTGGTGAGGGGGTGGTCGGGCGCGGGGAAGAGAAGAAGAAAAGAAAAGAAAAGAAAAGAAAAGAAAAAGAAAAAAAAAAGAAAAAGAAAAAGAAAAGAAAAAATAAAATTAAATAATAAAAATTTTTTTTAATAATTTAATAATAAATAAAAATAATTAAATAAAAATAAATTAATAAATAAATAATATAATATTAGGGTAATATATATTAAACCCTAATTAAATAATTACATGCATAGGCTTAATTTAGTAATTTAAAAATACGTATGAGTTCATGCAAGTCCGAAAATATATTTAAAATAATTTATAATAAATTATTTACGTGAAAATTTCTCCGAAAATAAAAATCTCGGGAAAATTTTACGTAAAGCACTATAAATAATACACAATAATTAAAATAGATTTTAAATACATATTAACTCGTAAAAATATCATAATATATATACAAAAATTATTAACACTGTATATCCCGATGCAGTATTAAAATATTTAAAAACACGAGATATTACAATAATGTTGAACTGGATTTTTTGCAATTGCTATAACTGCCTTATTATCACAATATAACAACATAGACTTCGAATATTTTAGTCCTAAATCCTGAAAAATTCGCCTTATCCACAGCAACTCATATACTCCATGAGTCATTCCTCTAAACTCAGCTTCAACACTTGACCTTGCTACGAATTTTCGTTTCTTGCTTCTCCAAGTGACTAAATTCTTTCCAACAAACGTAAAATACCTGAATGTTGATTTTTGATCAGTTCGATCTTTAGCCCAATCAACATCAGTATAACAAGTAATTTCATAATCCTTATTTCTCCCAAAGAATAAATCTTTTCCCGGAGAAGACTTTAGATATCTTAATACTTGATATACTGCATCCATATGTTCTTTACTCGGAGAATGCATGAATTGACTTACAACACTTACTGCATAAGCAATATCTGGTCGAGTATGAGATAAGTAAATCAACCTTCCCGCCAGCCTTTGATACTGATCTTTATCAGTTGGGACTTGATCTCTTAGGACTGAAAGTCCATGGTTAAATTCAATTGGAGTCTCGGCTAACTTACAATCAAGCATGCCCGTCTCTTTTATAAGGTCCATTATATACTTTCATTGGCAGAGGGAAATCCCTTAAGTTGATCTTACATTTTCAATTCCTAAAAAATATTTCAATTCCTAAAAAATACTTCAAGTTACCCAAATTCTTAAGTTCAAATTCGGATGCTAACTGTTTTTGCAAGATTGTTGTCTCACTGGGATCATTCCCAGTAACCATCATATCATCAATATATATAATCAGAGCAGTGACTTTACCTAACTTCTGTTTGATGAATAGTGTATGATCAACATCACTTTGCTTATATCTGAGCTTTCTCATGAAAGTTGAGAGTCATATAAACCATGCTTGAGGTAATTGCTTGAGTCTATACAATGCCCTTTTTACTTTGCATACTCAGTTAGTACATTTAGTTCCAGAAGGTGGATCTATATACACCTCTTCATTTATGGTTCCATTCAAAAACACATTTTTCATATCAAATTATCGTAGTGGCCAGTCCAAGTTGGTAGCTGAGGAAATAAGAACTCGAATGGTATTCATTTTTGCTACTGGGGCAAATGTATCTTTATAGTTAATTATATACTTATGAGTATATTCCTTTGCTACCAATCGAGCTTTATATCGATTTATGCTTCCATCTGAATTGAGTTTGATAGCAAATATCCACTTGCACCCCACCATTTTTTCCTTCAGGGAGAGGAATAAGATCTCATGTGCGATTCTTCTGTAATACCTCCATTTCATCATTTATGGCTTTCTTCCAATCCAAATCATCTAAAGCCTCTTGTACATTACTCGAAATAGATACAATATATAATTGATTTACAGTAAATGTATGTGAATTAGACAAATGGTTTGTTGATATAAAGTTGTTGATAGGATATTTAGCTTTGATTTAAAGGTCTGGATCATATTATTTTTTGGAACCCCTTTATTAATTCTAAAAGGATAATGAGGCTTGGTATTAGGAGTTACTAAAGGAGATGAGTTTAACTTTTTATACACATCCACATCCGGAGTTGCTTCAGCTTCTGGTGTGGGTTGGGAAGATGTACAATCTTAATTACTTGGATTATCTTCAATTATTTGTCCAGGTAAGATGCTCAGACTCAAAACATCAGATGTCTGTGAGATGCTCGGAATACTCGGAAATATCTAAAATACTCGGATTTAGAACATTTATAACACTCCAAATGCTATCTTTAATTTCAAAGAGGTTTGATTTTTTCTCCCCTTGAAAAGAGCACTTAGAGTGAGAGAATAAAGGAGTGTTTTCATAGAACCTAACATCCCGAGTTATATACATCTTCTTTGCATTCGAATCACAACATTGATATCCTTTTTGTAGATCCATATAGCCAATAAAGATACACTGGATAGCTCGAGGATCTAATTTATCGAGTGTCTGATGAACATATGCTGAGCATTTAAAAACTTGGGGCTTTAGATTATTGAGAGGTGGAGGAATGATAAGAAATTGAAGTTTCTGAAGAGGCATTTTAAAATTGAGTACTCTTGATGGCATCCAATTTATGAGATACACATTGGATTGAATAGCCTCTCTCCAGTATTCTCGAGGAACATTCATGTTAAATAATGATGCTTTGACGACTTCTAATAACTGTCGATTCTTCCATTCGGCTATACCATTATGTTGAGGAGTGTCGACACTAGATGTTTGGTGGTGAATGCCCTGCTCGCGGCAGAAATCATTTAGATTTGAGTTAAGATACTGTCCACCATTATCAGACCGCAAGACTCAAATTTTACTCTGGTATTATGTAGCCACCATTTTGTACAAATCTTGGAATGTGGAGCACACGTATCCTTTGTTTAAAAGTAGTGATACCTAAGTCATCTTGGTATATTCATCAATCAATATTACAAAATATCGAGCAATAGAGTAGAAATTCGAGCAGGTCCTCATATATCATAATGCATGGTCATAAATAGAATTGAATTTTTATTATAACTCAGTAAATAAGAGATCGGTGGCTTTTTGCCAATTCACAAATATCACACTTTAATTTTGAGTCTGTGGTATTCAAAAATAATTCCGATTTTATTTGTTTAAGATAATGAAAGAAGGATGACCAAAACGATGATGCCACAATATTACTTGGTCTTTGGTCGAGCAACTTCCACCAACCCTATTGACTTGAATCATCATGAAACTCAAGATAGTATAACTTTCCACATCTAAAACTAGAGCCAATAATCCGGTGCGTTGCAATGTCCTGAAATACACAATAATTAGGCAAAAATTTGATAGTGCAATTTAAGGTTTCAATGATTTAGCCAACCAATAGTAGATTACAAGAAAGAGATGAAACAATAATAACAGTATCTAGATTAAAAGAGTCGGAGTTAGATACCGATCCTTCATAAGTGACCGGTGCTATGCCTCCATTAGCAGTCATAATATTTTGTTGGGTTGATGGGCAGATGGATGTAAGATGGTGAGTGGAGTTTGTCATATGATTAATAGCACTTGTATCAATAATCTATATATTATTTCAAGTAAGATTTATCATACCTGATGTTGCATCAAGATCACCACTTGGTTTAGTACCACTAGAGATGACAATTGCAGCCTTTTCGAGTTTCTTACGAGGCTTTCTATTGAAATCCCACCATTCTGGATATCCCATAATTTCATAGCACTATTTCTTGGAGTGTCCAACTTCACCACAATGAGTACAAGTGCATATGATGAACTTATTCAGTATTTTCACGACCCAAACTAGGAGTCATGACCGGCGCTAGGGAACGGGAATTCTTTGGAATTCGAAACCCGTAGCCAGCCTAAGAAAATAAAATCATACAATAAATAAATAAAAAGTACGATATAATTAAAATTTTTTGAATCAATATATAAAATAAATTCTCCAAATTCTTTCATAAATGTATACATATTCGTACAATGTTCAAATATAATTTTTTCATAGTATCCAATATTAAAATAATATAATACTCTTTCGATACAATAACACTACTACTGCAGTTTCTAGAGTACAAATCAGAGTTTAGAATATACATTTGCATAAAATAGCCGGGACTGAAGAACACCGGCGAGGAACTCTACAACTAAAGTCTGACGATATGGGATCTCCTGAAAAAAATAATTGAGGGGGGTCAGACCTCACTGAGTGAATTATTATACTATATATACATGCAATATAAACCATAACAATCAGGCATTATTATATATATGTATGTATATACACACAATTCACACGAATGTTAAACTCTGCTTTTATAAATATACTAAATGTAGAAAACGTTTATTTTAATTCATGAAGGATCCATAGAACCCTAAATAATAGCAACCTCAAACAATCTCATCATCACTCTAGCCATACAGGCTCATTGATTCCAAATAGAACACTTATTCCAAATTGGACAGTAGATTGGCCCCGAGACACTAAGTCGATCGAGCTCCAGCAGTCTGACTGTCAGTATGATTGGCCTCGAGACACTTAGTTAACCGAGCCCTAGCAATTACATTATCTATCACCTCACATCTCAATCGACCCAATAAATTCATTCCACTATGGACAGTAGACTGGCCCCGAGATACTAAGTCGACCGAGCTCCAGCAGTCTAATTGTCAATGTGATTGGCCCCGCAATCACACTATCTATCATACCATTAATCTCAGTCAAATCAATCTAATCAATTGTAATCACCCAAAATTAACTCTCACTCAATCCTTATCTATCGTACCGGTACGTACACGGTCTTAGTGCTGCCCACTAGGAAGCATGTTCTATTGATATCCTTCACTTAGAATAAATCATTCATTCGGAAAATAATTAATGTAGAACAATATTCATAATAGTAAAATCAACCATATATATATATATACCAAAAATATACCTAAAATATACCCAGTATATTTTAGGTATATATATATATATGTTTGTCAAATAAAAAATGAAATAAACTAAAGATAAATCATTAATATAGTTAAAAACAACTTAAATGTATAAAAATAATATAACATGCATTTTCTTAAAAATATACTTAAATATACAAAAGATATGCCCTAAGTACACAAATCATTTAATAAAATATTTATGTATAAATATTCATTTAAATATGTGTTTGTGTTTAACATATATTCACAAATATACTAAAAATGAACCTAATTATCTAGCATGCATATATCAAGAACAAACCCTAAATATACCACTAATGTGTTAGGTTTAATTTAATAATAAAACATGTATTTATTTGGAAATAAATAAAAAATATACCAAAAATAAACTTAAAAATAATTTAAGTGTAGGTTTATAATTTAACATGCAATTATTTAAGAATAAACCTAAATTATACTAATCATTTAATAAAATAATTATGTCTAAGTTTACATTTTAAAACATGTGTATATTACTCAAATGTATTAAATCTAAACCTAATTGTTTAATGTGCATATATCAAACTAACATGCATAATTATTTAATATGCATATATATAAAAATGCAACCCTAGATATACCAAAAATATTATAATTTAAATCCCTTTTAAAACATACAATGAAAATGAAAATTCTAAATAATGCACCCTATATGCAGTGCATATATATACAGTATAATAACTCACATGTTAGCGCTCCACGAGACAAACTCGGCGGGCCCGATCTATTAGGCCTCGGTCTCAGCGCAGCTAGACAAACAAATGACAACATGAAATTAGAATAAATTTAACGAAAATTCTAAAGACTCGATCTAGAATTTTAGACACAGAATTAGAATAGGAATTTGACCGAACATCACGTTTTACGAGAATTCTACCAAAAATTTGGTAGAACCTCCCTTATAAAACGGATATCTCTCTACTCAGAGCAGAGCCAAACTTGTAAAGAAAACACACTTCGAAATAACACCAAATTCACAACTATAATCCCTCGATCGGACTCCAAACAATAATTCACCAACCAAGGTTCATAATTTACAGAATAATTATAAAATGCCGAAAATACCCTTATATAATAAAAATAAATTTTATAAATCCAAATTACGTAATTAACCCTAAAACACATTAAAAACCGATAAAAACTCATTTATTTAGAAAAATCGTATATTATATATATAATTTGAAAATAATTTACGAAAAATAGTTTTAATTAGTTAAAAATACTAAATAACTTGTAGAAATCATTTTTATACCCTAAATAACTATTAAAACCAATTTAATTACATTTTTAGCCAATTTAGTGTAAAATTACCAAAATACCCCTATATATATAAATTTACTAAAATAAATCCAAAAATTCACCAAAAAAAATATAATTACTCAAAATTAATTTTCTCAACATATATTTCCATAATATCAATAAATATACTCAATTAACCAATTTATTTCAATTAAATACATAATTAACCCCCTATTTTTCAAAATTACATAAACTTAATAAATTCCAAATAAATACATAAAAATTCACAAAAATTACAAATAAATTTCTATAATTCATTTAAACTCCTATAATCACCATAACACACAATTTCATAATTTAATTAATTAATTTTTGAAAATTAGAAAATATTAAAAAAATAATAAAAAATTCACAAAAATTAAAATAAATTCCAAAAATTCTAAAAAAAATACAGTATGTAGATTAAGCTTCCCAGAATAAAGTTTGTGAAGGAATTTTTCATGAATCAACCAAATTGAAGCTAAAAAAAATTTGAAACCCAAAATGGCTGATTTGAAGAAATTGAAACCTAAGCAATTCTAGACCAAATCAAGTGGCTCAAGGAGAAGATAGAGACCGACAGCATCAAATTTGGTAGCCAGAAAGTGCTTGATCAAAGTTAGGAGCAACTTTCAGCCTCTTAATGAAAATCCAGCCAAATAACGCCGGAAATGGGAGCTTTAGGTGATGGAAATTGTTGGAGGTGGAGGAGGAAGGCTGAGGAGCATAGTAACAACAAGAAAACCAGGTTGAAAGTGGCTAAAAATGGTGGAATCCGTTTGGGAAGAAAAATGAAGGGGACAATGGCATTTTGGTAATTTCTGCAAACTTTATTTTTTTTTTTGAAAAAAAACGTATGTGTATATATATATATATATATATATATATATATATATATATATATATATATATATATATATCCACCTTATATATATTATAATAATATAATCCCACACACAAATGATATTCACCACACAAATATTTTATTATATTTAATAATTTATACACTTAAAATTAATTAATTAATACAAAAAAATTAAATAATAAAATTAAGAAAATTAATTAAGCTCTAATTAATTTAAATAAATACACATATATACAATTTATTTTAGCACTTAAAAATTATGTATGAGTTCATGCAAATTCATAAAACTAGTCAAAATAAATCGTATTAAATTATTTACGTGTCAATTTCCCCGAAAATACAATTGCCGAGAAAATTTTACGTAAAGTACTTAAAATAATGTAAAATAATTAAAATTAGCTTTAAAAAAATAACAACTCTTAAAAATGTCATAAATATATACAAAAATTATTAACAATGCATATCCCGATGCAGTATAAAAATATTTAAAAATTCGGGATATTACATTTCCCTTTGAATTGGTTACGACTCTGAGCTGTTACAAGTACAACATTGTCCGACAGTATCTTTGGGTCTTCCATCGTAGAGCTCTAGTTATGATCCCTCCACACATATACATAACTAGACTCGAGATCAAGAGGTGGATCCTTTTGGAGTATTTCACTTTGAGCATTATTAAATTTTGAATCAAGTTCGACTAGGAAAATATGTGTTTGAAGTTGGATAATATGTTTGTGGAGTGATACTACTCCATTAATATCCTCCCCTTGTGCACATGTCTGGACATCAATTTTTTGAAATATTCCAACCAATTCATTATAATATATAGGTAATGGCTTACCATTCTGATGTGTTGTGAATGATTTTCGATTTAATTCGAACAACTGAGCTTCATCAGATCCATTATAAAAGGTTTTTAAGACATCATCCCATATCTCCTTTACTGTTGGAAGACAGATGAATCTCTGCATTAATATCGGACTCATGAAATCAATCAACCAATTTTTAATTCGATTATTATCAATAAGTCAAGTTTCCAAAGCTTTACCTCCTGCTGGTGGCTTTGGTGTAGTGCCATTAAGAAAACCAGATTTATTTCTGGCTTCAATTCACATCTCTATGAGCTGTGACCATAAAATATAGTTTGTATCATCAAGAATAATTCTTGTAGGAAAGAGAAAATTATCTTGAAAATTGAGTGTTCCATGGGATATGATGATCATAATTTTGAGAATTCAAATGGATTCAAAGAATTTTGAAGAGAAAAAAAAATACGATTTCAAGGATTCAATAAAAAAAATTTGATTTCATTGGGTATGCTCTGATACCATGTAGAATAAAATTTAGAGAAAAATAGAAAAATTTTAAGAAAAATGTTTTTCTATATATTTAAAAGAAGAGTTACAACTCTTATATATACACATAGGAATCATAATAACATTCTAGCTAGAAATAGAATAACATTCTAAATAAAATAAAAACTTTATTCCTAATTGTATACAAATATTTACTTCCTAATATATACAAAAAATATGTACTTCCTCAATATTTACCACGTTGAATATTAAATATTAAATATTGATACTTAACTTGGCATCCGCACCTTGCTGTTACTGTAAGTCTTTATTTTACCTGCTTAAGATTTTTTTCTTTGTGATCTTCTTTCAACTATTTAATATTTTTAATATTGCCACTCTTGATATAAATGGGGTGAACTCTTTTTGTGAATAAATTCTTGGATGATTCTAATTTATCACGTAGTATTATAAACTCTCTACTATAAAGTTGACATATAACACAATTAGATAATATTTATTGTATTTTTAACTTCAAAAGTTAAACATCAAACTATAATTACTTTTAACATATTTATAACTTCTTTTTCTTTTTTTGAATTATGATTTTTTTTAAATCTCATATATTTTAAATTGTTTATATAAAATTATGGGTTATTTTCTAAAATAATAAGTAAAACTCACTTGATTATATATATATATTTTTTCTTATGGCTAAGTGTTGATGACTTTTTACTCATTTTTTAGTTGTATTTGCAACTTAATATTTTATTATTATATATTTTATAATATTAATATTTAACTATTGTAGACACCCGATTCGGTCGCCCCATGTTAGGGGACGAATTAGAGTTGCTCAGTTTGACCGGCCCATTGTCAAGCCCAATGATGAGAATGTGAAACTTGGACATGAGGATGAAGCCTGAATCTCTATGTAGAAAGTGGACTTGAAAACCCAAAGCCTAGAAAACCCAAAACCGAGCCCAACTATCAAGATTTGGACTAAGCCCGACTAGCCCAACGCAGGCTCGGGCCAAAGGGGCATCGCCTCATCGATGAGGCGCCGCCCCTATGGCAGCCCACTTACAACTGCATTTAATGCAGCTGCAATCATGATGGCCAAGTGGTGCAGGCCCCACTCTCAAGACCTCTTTCTTGAGTGAGAAAAAGATTTTTGGGAAAAGAAAAAAGGCTATGAGAGCTCATGATGGGCTAAGAGGCTTCGGGGCATGGGAAAGCTAAAGAATAAAAGAGAAAAAAAGAGAGAGAAAAGGGGGTTGGGAAAAAAAGAGGAGGGAGATAGCTTTGAAAAAGAAAAACACAAAGGGGAAAAGAAAAGGAAAAATGTCCTCAAGAAAGGAGAGGAAGGTTGAAGCAAAGGAGTCCACTTTCTCCATAAGGGAAGAAGGAAGAAACTTGTGTCAAAGGTAGATACCACATCCTAGCAAGGATCTCAATCAAAACAGCTCTGAGGGCCTCTCATTTTGGTATAAAATCTGCACTTAAACTTGACATGTTCATCATTTTGTGTGTTCTTACTTATGTGTAACTGAGCTGTTAGTACATTTTAGGTTTATCTCTAGTGTGTCATGCTTGATATCTTATTTTATTGATGGATCTTTGAATACTTTTGCATGTAGTCGTAGTAGAGTGTGTATATGCATGTTTTGGTTACTTAGAATAGAAGTTTGTACGTCTTGGGAGTCAGAGTCGACCTGGTGATCAGCGTCGCCTCTTCACAGAGGCAATCGCCTCATTGAAGAGGCGATCGCCCCATTGACAGGCCTTTAAGAGGCCCTTCTTTTGTATGTGACTCACGTGCTTTTGGCAATGAGGCAGGTTCCCCTGTTGATGAGGCATCGCCTCATCAATGAGGCGATCGCCTCATCTCAATAAGGCGATCGCCTCATCAATGAGGCGACCGGCTTATTAACAGGGTTAACCCGCTTCCTGCTTCATTTTTTTTGTTTGTTTGCTGTGACATCTGCTTTAATATGTCCCCTTTTGACCTTAAATATGTCTGTATGATTGCATGGTGGTGATTATCTTGATTATTTGATGCTTTCTTTAGTTATGGTGTGAAAACCTCTTTATAGAACCTTTTTGTAAATATCGTTACATGTGATTTCGCTTTTTTTGTGAAAGGAAGGGCTAACCTCTTTACAAGAATTGCTTGATGATTTCTATTATCGAGTGGTCACTTTTGTTAGTTGTTCCTTTGCATATTGCCGCTTTTATGTTATTTTAATAGTTTATTTTCAGTATATGTTTGGTTTATTTTCTGTATATTATTAGTTTATTTAGTTAAAAAGTGTTTTAATCCTTAATCTCTTCCCCTTTTAATTTTGAATGTATGGTTGTAAATTATTATTTATTTTATTTACTACGTTTTTTGAGTGTTGGGACTTAAAGGCATGAAATTGGACTAATGTGCAAACTCGGACTTGATTATAAAATCTGACAATTATTTGAAGGCAATTTTATTACGTGTGGTAAATGAGGAATTAATTAAATAATTAAATGGTAATAAAACACAAAACACAAATTAAGGCCAACCGCAAGGTTGGGTGAGTATTCAAACGCTCATATTCAGTTTCCGAACCCGATCTCTGATGACGGTTTCTAGGAACCTCCGTGGGATTCAGTTGCTGTACAGTGTGTCTCGACTTTTATTCGGATGACAACTCCATCTCCGAATAGGTCAAAGACCTATATCGTATTTCCTAGTGGACCTCGAGTCCACACAATACCGTGATCGTCAAACATTTGGATACGCGCTAGCGCTAAATCCCGTCGCCTACAACTATTTTTTTCTAATAATTCTAAAATTGCCCTACATTTTAGAGAAATTCAGCCATTTTATTTTTTATATAAAATTTATTTGTAAAAAATAAAGTCACCATAACTACACTTATAATTTGTTTTAAAAAAAATTATTTTTTAAAAATAAAAAGTCTAATAAAAAATGGTACGGATATAAAGAGGGAGAGGGGATACGATGAGATGTTTTTTAAATTATAATTAAAAAATAAGAAATTTGTAAATATGTTAGAATTAATTATTATTAAATGTTTAACTTTTGCTATAATAAATGAATAGTTTGTGAGGTAAAAGAAACTGAATTTGAAGTGAATTTTATGTGTTAGAATAGTTGAACAGCTTCCAAACATTGGTAAAACCGCCTGAAATAAAGGCTATATATATACTATACGTGTGTGTGTGTATGGAAGATGGGACTCCATGAGTCATGACTGGTCATGACTTTCTTCCGTTGTCTGATATTTAGGATTTCAGTTCTTATATTTAGGTTTGGGATGTTTCGCGTGGGAAAGTTGAGGTATTGATTGGTGGTGCTACGATTCGTCTTTTCATCAGCAAGATGCAACTCAAAACAGGCAAGCAAAAGCTCAGGCTTTGGTTAGGAAAAGAGGCTGATGGGTCATTTCCTACCACTACACCTGGAAAGGTTCCTGACTATATGGCTGTGTTACTAATGCAGATCTAATATATGTTCTCTCAGATAATTTGTGCTATAAATTTTACTTGCATGTTGTAATGATAGGTCCCAAAGCATGAGTGTGGAAAGTTCAAGCGCTTGGAAAAGCTTGTAATTACATATGAGAGGGGACAGATGCCATGTGTGGATTGGCTTGACCATCTCACTGTCAAGGCTATGGAGGAAATTAAGCAACGTTACATCTCTAGCCATGGAAATTCTAACTTATACTTGATCATTGATTTATGTAGTTTTGAACATCGAGTTGGTTTTCAGGTACGGCTGATCTATAGGCATCAGACTGCTTTTTTGGCCAACTTTTTTTTTTTTTTTAATTCTGCTCTAGTATCATTATAGTGTCTAACCAGTGAAGAAATTCATTGGTTTTTTCCTTTATGCATATCTAAGTATTTATTCACAGTAGATATCCACTTCTTTGAACTGGCTATGTTAGTGTCATTTGCCTAGTTGAATTTGCTGATTTGCAAAATTGAGATTAAGGCCTCTGATAGACCTATTTCACCTTGTAGCATTTGTGCTAAGGTACCAAAGTTCTCTGACAATTAGATGGAAAGTGCATATACTGGATGACCTATCCTATAATAAAAGTGCTCCTTGTTTAGCTTCCTGTTCATATACCTCTCTGGCAGGGCACCTATAATGGTTTGCCTTTTTATAGAAGTCATGGAATCTTTATTTTAGCTCCTATCTATGTATCTATCCGGCAGGGTTGGTTCCTACATTTCTTTGATAATCTTATAGGCTTGTACACTTCATTTCTGGAAGTTGCTGTATCAACAGGCCTGATTTGAAACATTGTCGCAATTTAGACTGCACATGCCACTTTTACTTGTTAATCTTATATGCTTGTACGCTTCATTGAATATTCCAAATAGACAATTTCACAGCTACTTTTACTTGTTTCTAAAGCTGTAGAAGTTGAAGAAATACAAAGACACACCTTTATTGTTGATAAGTATTATTCTGTCAGTTTCTTGCTGCACAATAATGCTACCTGTATTCATGCTCAATACCTAATTTATCTTTAATCATTTTGAAGTTAATTTTTTTTTGGCCATGAAAGCATGGGAAATTGATTTGAATCTTGTGATGCTGATTGGAAGAATGAACATGTTTGTAAAGAGTAACCCCTTTTTCTCCTTCAACTTGTAGGAGTCAGAAGGAAATGTCTTATTGCCATCTTCAATAACTTCAAGAAATGAACTTGTTATTGTGTGGGACCCAGAACTGGGAAAGATAGGTTCCTCTGAGCACAAGCAACTAAGGTTGGCAAGAAGTCTAACCTGTGGAATTATTGAGAGGGACCTGAAGCCAAGCTCCAGTGAACGAAATTAAGCATAATCCTATCGTAAAAGATGCTAATAAATTCCTTGTTAACTCTGATATGATACTAGATTAGTATCATTTGACAATTGTACATTTTCTGGCCAGTGTTTCTTCTCAGCATATGCTGATACACCAAGCATCTCACTTATTGAAAGTGTCCACATCCAATAATTTGGTGCCTTAATAAAAACTGTTGAATGAGAGTGCATTTAACATAAATTGTACAAAGGATTTTCATGTAAGGTCTTGTGCAATGTAATAAGGGGATCTATTTGTACCATAATTTCTCTAGAATAATGCCTTTTGCTAATTTCTTTAGAGGTTAATTTTCATGAGTCAAAGGTTTATTATTTTATCCACTTGTGTATAAGGTCAATACAAAGAATTCTAAAATACCCACCAACGAGGATCTTTAATCAAGATGAGAGACAGCTCCTGTGGAGATTCCGGTTCTCATTGATGTCTGAGAAGAGGGCTCTCACAAAATTCCTAAGATGTGTTGAATGGAGTGATTTTCAGGTCAGAATTATTTTATTTTTGGCCTTTCTATTGTTACTTTCATTCCATAAACATCATTCAGATTAGAAAGAATAAGGGTTTCAAAACATTGTGCAGCTATTGATTCAATAGTTGATCTGGATTAATAGATTATACCAGCATCTTCTAATCTTAATTATAGGATGCAATTATTCTTTTGTCAGGTTTTATGTTTCTTGTGAATAAGGTGTAGATCATTTCTTGTCAATATTGTCAAAATGCATTTGCAGGAAGCAAAACAGGCACTGGATATGATGGGTAGGTGGGAGATGATTGATGTCTGTGATGCCTTGGAACTTCTATCTCCTGCTTTTGAAAGTGAAGAGGTAGGTGCGTATATGGTGCTGTCAATGCCTTGTAGTTTTCTTTCTTAATGTAATCATAATGTTATTGTTATCAGTTTTTTCCTTTCAGGCCATCTTGGATCATGGTGTTTTGAGGAAGTTTCTTTAAAGATATTATTTGAAACTTTGCAATTTTTCCTTTTTGGGACCCTAATCAGGGAGTAACCTAATCATATCATGGCCTTTGACAAATTAAAAATGACATGTTATATTGTTTTGAAAAGTACGTGAACATGCATAAGCACCTAGTAGGAAAATAATATTTTATAAAAGGAGATATTGAATTTTAAAGCTGATCTTGTCATACATCATTACAAAAATGTGTAGAACTTTAGATAATTTGTACATCCATTCATAGTATTGAATATGGCTCTTTGGAAATCTTGTTAACAGGTTCGTGCATATGCTGTCAGTGTTCTTGAAAGAGCTGATGATCAGGAGCTCCAATTTTACTTATTTCAACTAGTTCAAGCTCTTCAGTTTGAGCAGTCTGATAAATCTCACCTTTTGCAATTCCTTGTTCAACGATGTATGCGGTATGATTGAAATGCAGATATAATGTGCATTTCATGTTTGTTAATTCTTCTGATATGTTGTGCGCACACACTGTGCGTTCAGGTTGTCTACATCTGAGACTGTTCTTGTTCTTCGACAGCATTAAATAACATTGAATTGGCTAGCTATCTTCGTTGGTATGTTGCCGTGGAACGTTTTGATCTTGCATATGACAAATGCTTTTATTGTACGTACAAAATTCTACAAGAAAGCGTGATGGAGGTGTGAGGGTATTAAAAAACGATCGATACTGTGTGTATCGGCCGTTTCGTATCGGATTTTAGACTAGACGATCCGATATATGGCCGGTTCGGTATATCTAAAAACGGCAATCCAAATTTGGTCTATGAATCAGCCGTTTTTTTGCTTTCCCATCCGTATCGGCCATTTTTTGCTATTATGCAAGATAACGCCGGTGTATCACGTGAAGAAGAAGAAGAAGCTGCCCAGCCCAATAAGTATCCAAACTTTTAGAAATAGTCCAAATGGATGTTTGGGCCTATTAAATTTTTGTAGAAGTATTATTACTTGTATTTATAAAGATATTTGTTAAAGTATTTGTAATTATATATAATGTAATTAATTTCTTTTTTATTTGTGAAAAATGATTGTTATATCATTAAAATTAAAAAAAAATATATATATAATTTGTATTTATCCTCTTAATTATATATAATTAATTTTATATTGTATAATTAATGTGCAATTGAAGTATTATCTTATGTCATTTTTTATTATAGTAAATAATCATTTTTTCAAACGTATGTAGTTTAGTGCAAATATATATTTTTTAAGTAATTCTTAACTTATTATATTAGATGTTAAAGTTTATTTTGCATTTGTTATTAATATGGTGCAAAAAATTGATTATTTTTTAAAATTCACAGTAGCACCGAACGGTACAGTCCGAAACACTCCAACACCGTTACACTGTTACCGATACCAAAACAATTCACAAAACCGTTATTTAAAACCATGGAAGAAGATCAATACTTGAAACTGAAATTGGCTTTAGAACAATGTATTAAAAAACGGCCAATACGCACAGTATCGATTGTTTTGTACCGAAAATTTAAGGCAGCGATACGATTTTTAACCGGATTGATTTAGTGAAATTTGTTATGGTAGATTTTGAAGATGAGCCGGCCGTGATACTAACTAAAACGTCCATAACGGGCGTTATTTTTCGGATCAAGATGTTTTTGGGCCAGAAAATAAAATTGGGCCAATTATTAATTTATCAAAAAAAATTATTTAATCATGAATTTTTCATGTAAATTTCGAAAGAAAATAATCCAATAAATATTTTATATATTGAAATAATAAAGTGTGTTGATAATTATAATATTTATTAGTTAAAAAATATATATCTTATAATATTAATAAACGTTACAAAAAATTTGTGTATTGATCAATTTTTTTATTAAAAAACAACTATGCCAATTAAAATATTCTAATATAATATTATTTTAATTATGATATTATTTTTAATATTGATATAATAATATTATTAAAATCAAAATAATCAATTAAAAATTTATTAATGAAATTTTTAATTGAATGGACTCAAATGGGCTGGGATGAAATAGTAAAAATATTAATAAAATATATAAAAATATGTAAATGCCCACTAAAATTTACTTAAAAATTTTACTAATATGCTAAATTTTAACTAACAAAATATATAGAAATACTCTCGTCGTCCTAATGATAAAGTGCCTAAAAAATAAATAAATTCTAAAAACAAAAATATAATTATATGAACAGTATTTTTCTAAAATAAAATAACATGCATAATATAAATGATCACGTAAAATTTTGAACAACACAATAAATCAAAGCAAATAAAATAGATAAGCATGTTCGTATCGTTTTTATGATGAAATGGCTAAAAGAAAAAAAAATTTTGAGCACAAAATTTTTTTTTTTTATGAATAGTAATATTGATAATAGTAAATTTTTCCTCTAATAGCAATATTGGTAATATTTATTATATCTATATGTAAAACTTTTTTTGTATTTTGTATTTGTTTATTTGTTTATTTTTATATAATAATAATAATAATAATAATAATAATAATAATTATTATTATTATTATTATTATTATTATTATAATTATTATTATTATTATTATTATTATTATTATAATATTAAAAATAATATCATAATTATAATTATATTATGATTTGTTTTTTTTAATTTTAACACTATTATGGTTATTTTAAATTTATATTATTATTATTATAAATTGTCACATAACATACCATTTGTTTAATTTTTTTTTTATTATTT